>JAHQIW010002694.1:600000-1109759 GCA_019055375.1 Parelaphostrongylus tenuis
TTATCATCGAAGAGGATACAGCTAAAGCGGAGGCCTTTCAGGTAATGTTTGAGTGAATTTAGGAGAATTTCCGTTGAAATGCGCTGCATCATATATTCCACATGTCTTGAATTCATCAGCTACAATGGCGATTATTGTCTTTCAGAGAGAAGTTCATACTGACTTCATGCAAATGCGAGGTCAACCAGAGATGTCGTGGATGGAGTACATGTTAATGCCGTCTCGACAGCCAACAATTCTCTGTGTAATCTTTCGCTATCTCATCGAAAGTCCTCCTGAGCACCAAATCCTATCTCCATTTATCTACCAGTGAGTCTTCAAGCCGTTAGAAACAGCAGATCCTTGATTTTAACTTGATATGTTCTTCGAATACCTAAGAATGCTGAGTTGTATGCAAAGCCCTTGACCCAAAGCGGGAGTTGAACCAGCGTTCCACTCATATCAACGGCGCATGCTAGCACTACACCACCGATGCCCCCGCTCTGATACCAGTCTTTCATCGATATGAGGCCTCGAGCTCTTTGTTTAATATAATGTGGGAATGTGTTTTGAGTCTTTCATGAGGTCTGTTAAAGGCACTTAAGCACCGCAAGTCACATGTTTCGGCCTTCCAGCCCCGTCAATTGCGCGGTGCCTTTTTGTTCAGTCAGTTCTTCGGGGATCTACCCTTTACATAGAGGAGTCGACGACGAACTTTTTGCTCTCAACGTACGGTGCAAGAATCACCGTGATGTTCTTTCGGAGTTCTTGGGACGGGGTCTCAAAATAGTCGATTGCATCGATTGTTCTCTAATAATCTATTCTTTGAGAATACTTGATCGTCAGACGTGCCGAGAACATGTTCTGGCAGTGAATGCGTTGACGGACTACATTATCTCACAATGTAGCGCTGAGAAGAACTTGGAGGAGTTTCTGCCAATGGTGAGCTGTTTAATTCTTAAATTGCATACCTCTCCATCCATTTCAGCAGACACAAGCTGTACTGCTGGTCTTTGCAGTGTCAGAGGATTTTCTCATCTGACATCCGATAAGTTATTACTCGGTGTCGATTTCTTCATAGGGGAGTATAGCCCCAAGGGATCGCCTGAACGGAGGGACTGTGCTACTGAGGAGTCCTGGAAGATGAAATAAGCCTGTCTAGCACTTAGACCCCACGGACGACTCAAAACTTGTTATATGATTATCAAACTGAACTTACGGATTATCGTTTTTCTAAGGAGAAATAGGACGAGCGTGGCGTAGTGGTCAGAGGTGTTCTGCGAACACATGTGGTCGAAGGTTCGACTTTTCGGGACGGCGTACTGATACTAACTTGTCTGAAAGGATAGCAGCTCTGACTCAACACATCGGTAGACCATCACCAATCTATATAAGGATTAGATATAAGTTAAGTCTATTCAGACGATCCTCGATGAAATCGAGTACCGGCGCACTCTCCGGGATTGATTAGCTCTGAGAAGTTTTCATTACTTTTAAGTTGTCAGATTCTGAGAACCATATACGTATCTAGCACTTGGAGTTGACCAGTCCCTGAGAGATGCGCCATGTTTCGTTTTTATCAAGCATTATTTGAGGTGATTGAATGCATTTCTTGCGTTTGCAATGTTTCGCGGTGGCCTGCCGATGTATCAACTTAGCACTGCTACCCACGCAGGCAAGTCTGGTAGCAATCTGCCAATCCTAGGAGGATGGAAGGCTTGGTAGACTTTGACGCGGTATTGAACCTGTAATCAATCGATCATGAGTCACAGAATACCTTCAGCCACTGCGCCACACGCGCTCCTGAATTCTGTGGACAATCAAATTCATGCAGTTTTCTTCTTTATCTAGTTTCAGCAGTTCTTTTTTCTTCGACTAAGTTTTTGAAACTTATTTTTCTATCGAATTTCGTCCTGGTAAAACGTTCTGGAATTCTTCATTATCACTTTGCTTTGCAGATGATTCGTGTGTTGAATTTGATGGTTTTCCATCGTCATGTTATGACGTTTGATCGCCTTTTATTGTCCCTAGTTCTTCACCCGGCAACTGATCATGCAAGTCAAATTGCAATGGTAATTGTACAGGTCAGTTTCAAGAGGTTTTTCTCATTGAAATCTTATCTTCCTGCTTCTTTCAGTTTTTTTTTCGAGTCTTTCACTAATTTTTCTCACTGGAATTCATCTTTCTTATTATTATGATTGGCTTTGATTTCCTGTGAATAGATTTCTTGTCGTAAATATTTATTTTTCTTTCTCTATTTTTACTCTGTCCCACTTCAGGCGCTTTTGAACTGCACAGAAATTAACGAGAGAATTGACTTCTACTGTCGTTATATCCCTAAACGAGACGTAGATGCTCCTGAGCACTTTCGACGTCTGGCAGAGTACCACCGTGTGAGTCATATATATCAATCGATCTTAGCGATTTTATGGAAGATGATGTTATTATCCAAAGCATATGAGCTTAATTGAACTTAGCCCTCTCTTTACGGTGAGCGATTCGGTCGACTACTGAACGTTTTTCTTTTCCCTTCTCTTCTGTATAGTTTATTTCGCCTTTTCCGTCGATTATTCGTGGCAGAAATTTAGATCTCTTACTTCTTTCAACTTAAGTTCAAAGTTTACTAAATGAGAATCAGATTCTATTGGTGGGAGAGAGAGGAGGAAAGGGTTGCGCCGATTTCCCTTAAGTCGTTCGAACAGAACGGGCAAGCGTGTATCGTTCACGTTGCACACCGAGTCAAATGGTCATTGTAGTTGTTTTGTCAAGAAGTAGATCGTAAGGGAAGAGGGAAGAGGGGGTTGCTGAGTGGCTAGTGACGCAGGTTATCGGAAAGCAAGGTGTTGGTTCGACCCCCTTTCTTAACACTCTTGCAGAGAATCAGCGATGGTGGAATCGCACAGAAAAATGTGATAGCACTTCGCGTCAATAGTAAGAAATAGAGGTACTGTGTTCTGAAATATAAACTAGATGTTTTTCTGCAGCAGTTTTGTCTAAAAATTAGCAAAATTTGTCATTTTATTCAGAAATTTCCGGAAATGACTTTTGCTGAGATGGCTATTCGACCTCCAATGATGGCCGAAATGATCACTCCCCGTGCTCACTATCCAATCTACTACGGAAGTCTCATAGAGCGGTTACTACCGGTTAGTTCAGTTCTATAGAACAATGTTTGGTTTCTCTTCAGAAATCCTTATTTTTTCTTATAACCATTTCTGGCTTGGACATTTTACTTTTTTCTTCCAGATATTGGACTTTACCCTAACAAGGGCACTTGAGCTTCAGGTGGATAACATTTTCTCCACGATATTAACCACATGCGGTCCGATATACAAATTTCATCGTAAGTCGGATTCTTCGTGGTCACTTTATGGCAAAAAAATGGTTTCTTCCATAATCTTTAACGCATTTCATCCAGGAACTTGAGTGATAAGCGATGCTTCCGGCCTCGGGCGGTGGTTGGCCCTGCTTCCAGGGGCGCGTGCTAACCGCTGCACCACCGGAGCTCCACTTCTACCATTCCATCCACGATAAAAATATCAGAGCTTTCAGCAACCGACCGTGAACAGTCTGTATAGCAGAAAGAGTGGTAGGAGAAAAGGGCCCCTCTGGTTTCGTGGTCAGCACGCGCTCTCGGAGAGGTGGGGCTCGGCCACGACTTCTGTTCTCCGCTTAATGTTTTTTTTATTGCGCTGCATCCTTGAACAAATAGTTATAACATTATAGCACTGCGAAAAAGAGGCGGTGGACTGAAAGAATCCCTAGACGTCACTGATTTGACTTTGTTTTTAAGCGTACCCTATCACATTTCTGTACACGATTTTGTTCTGTATGCATGAGCAGCTCGGTCACCATCCAAGAGCTCGGCAATTTGTCTTGGCAATCCTATGTCAAGGTGAGATCTTTCATACTGCATTTCTTTATTTCTGTCAAAATTTTCCCACTCAGATAAGATTTCGCCAATCTTTTCAGGTGATCAAAGCTCCTTGACTCAGTCGTTTATTAATGATAATCACCAAAGAGTGTATTCTTTTGAGGAGTTGGTCTACGAGCTAGCTGATAGGATCATCACCTGCAGTGAATTTATTCTAACGTAGGTTCATATGTTAGTAATATTTCTTCAACACGGTCCGTATTTCGAGTTTGTCGTACCTATCCAAGAGCTTGCATTCCATTGCTTTCCTCGTATCCTCAATCCAAGAAGGCCTTTCGAACTGTCCGTTTGGAGGTTTGGCTGCTAATTGAGAGTCTCCCTACTTCACGAATGTCGTGAGATGTCGCCGAAGTCGACCCCCCCCCCCCCCCCCCTGGAGTTCTGAGATAACCAACCGGGCCTAGAGTGCTCTTTTTCATTTGAATGATAGAGAATGATCTTTTTTAAGCAACTCTAGTACCTGATTTCCTGACTTACTTAGTCAACTATGGAGGTTTTTCAGAAGCATTCTCTTTTACTATCATTGGGTATCTATGATTTTGGTAACAATAGTTATTAAAATACGTGAGTTTTCTATGATAGTGCTCGATTTAGGCCACCGTCGTATGTCGCCTCAGACTGGAGATTTGCTGAATATCCTCCGGCAGCACAGGCCCTATATCTGGCTTGTATCGAATTGTTGGCAAGCCCTCATTCTCCGGAGGTTGAGTTGATATACTTTATTGCAGAAGTAGATTGACGTAGGGTTTTCTTTGAAACTAATTTTCATTAACATGATATTTATCATCATTAATACTTTCTCCACTGCTTTTTTGAACACTTTTCATTAAGATTCTCTCTGGTTCTTGAAAATTTCAACCCTTCGCAAGACATATACGTAAAACGACACGTTTCTACGCGGTAACCGAAGGCTTACGATGTTTGGCGCGTAACCCGATAAAATTCTGGTACATATTAAATCTAGTCTGATGACGAGATCGCAAGATCGAAACACGTGTATCGGGCTCTATAAGTCAGCCCTCATTGACAGACCACTGACATGCGTGGCTCAAATAATGATTACCAGGCATAGTAAATCTAGTCTTCAAACAGTCGCCCATTACATGATGGAATGTCACTAAAGAGACTTTTATAAAGGTGCTTTTGGTAAAAAGAACGTTTATATATCCTTTGTTGTCATCTGAACCGCCTTGTTAGCCGAAATCACCGTCGTAGAGAAGTGGTTAAACGAAAAGTTGCTTAAGGTTCAAAACGGGAACTCATTTTTATAAGTTCTTGTTCATTTCTTCCTTGTTCAGAGTAATTAGTTTTTCTCGTCTATACCCAAAAATGACAAAAAGATCTATTGACTTGATAAGAGCTATTAGAACAAGTCTTCTTTAATTTCAGCACATCGTTCCAGCGATGATTAACTTGTTGGTTAGCTCAAGGGCTCAACCACCTCGGCCGTACTTGATGTTGAATGCTATAGCGCTGCTCTTGACAGCGCTACCAGAAGCGTACTGTCGAGTGCTACAAAGCGAGTTCCTTGCTGTCATTGACAGTGGAGTGCTGGCTGGTACGTTATTCGGTCCACTTTGTGAATTTCCAAATATGCTGAAGGAAATCCCGAACTTTCGACCCCAGGCAGGAGTTGAACCCGAGTTGAACCCATACCGGGAGTGTGTGCTACCACTCCACCACCAAGACCACCGTTTTGCTACCAATTTTTTCCATATGAGCTTTCGAAGCTGTTAGCAGCCATTCTCTAATCAGTTCAGTCGGGCAAGCACACATTGGCATCAAATCTAGTTCATGTCTGATTGCTGACAGTTTTGATGCTATATATCGAAGAAAGAGTAGTAACAAAGCGGTCACCTCGGTGGTACAGAGGTAGCGCACGTCCCAGCTATGGGGGAGATTCGAGTTTAAGTCCTACTTGAAGTCAAAAGTTCTGCATATCACTCAGCATCTTTTGTGAATTTTTCTTTTCCAGATATGACATTTGAAGAGATTGTTTTTGATGAGTTTGAAGAACGTCAGCTCTTGCAAATGGCCAGTAGACCGTTGATTGTAAATGTGGTAGCCCAGGCGTACTGGTACCACAGTAATCTGGTAGGTCACCGATTCAGCAACCTAACTTTGAGATTGCTTTTTCGTTCTTATCGCATTTCATGATGATGCTATTTATAGAGCTCTTTGTCTAAGCTAATATCAACGTTCGCCGGTGAGGCATGTAGTCGTGCAAACACCGAGAATGATCTTTGGTACGCATTGAGACTTGTCGTTCCGCTTTTACAGCGATGTTATGATTGGAGAGAAAAAGTGAAGCATGAAGAGGTAGAGGTTTTACAGAAAGTTCGTTTATTGATTAGTTCTAATGGTGATTCGAAACGTATATCATTCATGGAAAACTAATAACTGGAACAGGGCATAGGGTTGTACTGCGTACTAATCCAGTGTTCCGGGAGGCGCGATGGTAGGCAAGGCGCAAGTTCGGTCCTCTCTGCCAACACTATCTTGCAGTCGATCAACGAACGCCTTAGCTCTGCTGCCTCCAAGTTTGAAAACTAATCGGGAATGTTGTTGTGACACATCGATGACCTCGGTAGTGTGGTCGTAGCAGGTGTAATCGGTATGGGTGAAACAGGGGTTCAACTCCTACCGGGTAACGAAAATTTTCATATCACCCAGCTTCTTAGGATATATTCGAAGACCTTTGTGGAGGATGAATGTGAGAAGACAAAGCGACTATAGGGATGCTGGGATCCGCCTAGATTGTCATTGCGGGTCGTGTAAAGTAAAAGAAATATTACTATTAGCATGAACAAATCATATGTCACTCTATGACACCTATGCCATCCTCATAGCTCCTGTATTCGGCTGAGCTTTTAGGGCTGTAATGACAAATTATCTGAGCTCTGAAGTCAGGCTTTTTTCCTGAAGACACCACTCCTGTTATTTTTGATATGTCTAGATATTCTATGTATGCTTTTTTTCTTTACAGAGCCTCAAAGTGGTTAGTATTTTATACACAAAAATTGGCGATATTACTGAACGTTATGGTGATATCTTGCATGGGGTATGTTATTTGTACTCAATTTAAGACATTGTTAATGCGTAGTAATTCTATTTCAACTTTCAGGATGAACTCTGTGATCTGCTGTATTACTTTAAGTACATGTTCGTTGGCGATTTTCTACGAAAGGAAGCAGAAGCAGCTTTTCCTCGGTAAATACATCTTTGAACTGATAGGGATATTTTAACCCTATCGC
The DNA here is from genome assembly GCA_019055375.1 of Parelaphostrongylus tenuis. Lineage (NCBI taxonomy): Eukaryota > Metazoa > Nematoda > Chromadorea > Rhabditida > Metastrongylidae > Parelaphostrongylus > Parelaphostrongylus tenuis. The sequence goes on from JAHQIW010002694.1 coordinate 607,168, forward strand.
GACGGTATGTACCAAAAACGATACACACCTGTTTGCTCTGTTCGGAGAGCTTACGAAGTTTGCGAAGGCCCCAATAAATATCTGCGACTGATTTAGTAGGTTCTGAGTTTGAAGAAACTTTGTCGTCATTATTTAGTGGATTGTCATTGCAGAGATTTCTGTAAAGGTATTTCTAGTAGAAGGAACGTTGATATATTTTCGTAGCCGTCCAGATCGTCAGCCAGCTGTATTCCTGCTGCCGTAGCGAAACGGCTAAATCATGTCTTGGTGCTTACTCAGATATTTCCGTAGTTCACTCTCGTGTCCTTTTTTCTACCACTTTTTCCTGTTTTCTTGAGATGACGGCGACTCTTGTGATGTTCATTGATCTATAGATTGTCTCAGTCGTGCATGCTCCACTGACTAACTCACGAAGCAGACAATGTCTTCTCATAGTGAGGAAAGTCTTCGTAAAGGTTGTTTCAGTCCTTGTGCAATAGTCTATTATGCTGTGCTTTCCCTTCCACAAGAAGGGATAAGGGATAAATTTCTCCATTAGCCAATCCCGGGAGATGCCCCATACATTCGACTTCACCAAACATCGTTAGAGGTGACTGAATGCACATTTGGCCTTTACATAACTCACAGTGGCGTTCCCATGTATCAAGCCAGTGGTGCTATCTTCTCGGACAAGTCGAGTACGAATTCACTGACCCCGGAGGCATGGAAGGTTTTGTGAGCTTTGGACGTGGGTTGAGTCATCTCACATAGTTCTTTTTTTTCCTTTGCTATATTTGGTGAACGTCTTAGTGCATCTGGTGTGCGATCTCTGTGATTAATGGACTATACATCACAATCTGTTTTTTCCTCGCCCTTATGTGTTTCCGATAGTCTTACCATCTCTGTATAATGCCATAGATATGTGGTAGAGTTTAAGGAAGTATGTGATCACTTCTTGGTCTGGCAGCGGTTGAAGACGCATTCATTCCAATGCACTGGACGCTTCGTGGTCTGCAAAATTCACAAAGTATAAGAGAGGATGCGTTTGACCCAGTGGTCAAAGCTGCCGTTCTGTACACATGTGGTCGATGGTCAGATCCCGCTCTCAAGGCTCCCAAGCCTCCATCTCTCCGGGGTTGAAGGAACGGTTTGATTGGGAATAGAGCAACACTGACTTGATATTTCGGTAGGCCACTGCGAGTTATAGTAAAGGTAAGATTTGCATTCAATCACCTCAAACGATGCTTGATGAAATCGAATGCATTGCGCATCTATCAGCGATTGATTAACGTCAAGAGCTTAATCCTTTATCCTTCTATGAAAATGGTTTTCCCACAGACTTCTATCACCACTGCAGAAATGATGATAGCTATCGGATTATTCTATGCAGCAGAGAGTATCACGCCTCTCATGTATTTGTGGTACACTTTCAAGTGGTCTTAGTCAATTCACAGCAACACAACTGGTAGTGACTCTGGTTTTACTAGTCGTCTTTGATGAGAGGTTTGAAGATGTCAGTGGCCAGGCAATGTGATAGAATTCTATATGAAGCGGTAAGATGGACAGTTTAAGACAACAACGAAGTTCAGCCAGTCGAACACTGGTTTCTTCAAGTTGACGAGTTTTTGCTATCTGTCATACTTAAGCTTTGCCATTCCTTGTATCCCGTGAAGCTAGAGTTTCAAGTGATCTACATCTTTGGAAGTGTACTTTGATGAGAAACGAAGTCGCGTAGATGCAGAACAAAAGACTATAAACATCGGCAAAGTTATTTCGACCCAGATTCCATCATGTTTTGACAACCCGGAAATTGCTAGTCTTTCGCTTGTTGTCACACTACCCGACATTGTCAATGGAATCTGCCAGTGTTCGGAGTAGTGAGGCTGGTTCATTGCTGATTAGCTAAGTTTCATTTTTTCTAAAGTCTAAAGGTAGCCAGGTCCTTGGGTCGTGACTATGGGCCGTCACCTACCTAACTTAAGAGAGGTTCATTCTGTGACTAATTGTTACCAGTGAGGCGGTGGTTTGGAGTTGCCCTACTTCTTAGGATATTTCGAACTTTTTTCGGCTTGGTAGACTATACTTGTTAGCCATGCATCAAAGTCCGATAGGCTAGCACGGAGGAGTGTGCTCATTCCAATAATTTAAGTTTTATCCAAATATCTAGAACTGCCAGAAGCAATAAAAAGTGAGTAGATTCATTGTGCACCTATCTCAAAATCTCATGATAAATGAATAAAACAAAAGATGCCATGCTCTTTGGTGGAATATATGGCCGTATCTGAGGGATTTTTGCTTGATATCATCCGTATAGAGAAGGGAATTCATATTGCCTCCCTTCTTTCTAAAAACAGCTTATCATATTTAGATTTCCACCACGAATGCGAGAACGGCTGAAATTCTACACGTCGTTTTCGTCGAATAAGGAAAAAGATGAAGATTGTGGTAAAATGAGCACTGTTAGTCGACCAGATCTCAACAAATTGCTCAAGACCCGATCGAACCCTACGGAACAACGTTCAACCGAGTCGACAACGGGTGGTGTAGAACATTAGGTTTATCAGTGTTCATCTGTCCAAGTTTTGAATACGACTTCTCTGTTTTCTTACTTATACGCTCTTTACTGTCATGGCAAAAGTTGCTTTTAAAAATTGTCTCCATTCTAGAACTTTGTCAGATTTGTTAATTTATTATCACGTTGTGAGTGAGTGTAAATATCTATTTATTTCAATTACGATAAACCTTCAAATCACATTTTCTTATGGTAATTTGGTACGGTTCCATCTTATCCATCACATCCTCAGAATCTATCAGCTGAACCACTTTTGTGTCGTATCACGATCTGATATTAGTATTGGTAAAAGCTTTCGAAGTTTTTAGTATATTTCTTCTCTTGAGGATTCGTATGCAAAGCGCTTCCACCACAATATCTGCGTTGTCTCCCACTCGTTCATGGGCGAAAAGGCTATCTGAGTTGAAAGCTTGTCCCTGGTGAGTCAACAATTCTTCAAACTCGTAATTTTTTTGACTTCAGGAATCAGTACTTAGTCTTTCTCAAGCAGTTTTTTAGCTAGATCTATAGAGAAATTAACTCAGGGTAGTCGAATAGATCTAAATGATGTATGTTTATGATTCAATTCAGCTGGCTATTATGTGATTCTACTTGTAGAAGATGAGCGTTCGTAACTATTCATTTGTTTTTGTTGTCATTCATCATCTTGCAATTAATTACATTAAGGTACTGGGGAGATTTGTCATGGCGAACAGCTGAGAAACTTCTTCTACTGTGTGAGAACGGATCGTTTTTAGTGAGAGATAGTCACAGTGACAACCATCTGTTCACTGTCAGCTATAGACATAGGGGTTAGTCACTAATAAATGTAATTTTATTTACTAGTGTCAAATATTTTGAGATTAAGGCTCGTTCGATTTTGGACTTAGTCACACGCTGAAGACTTAGAACTTTCCATCCTTTCAATATTGGCGAACAGTACCAGACGTATCTAGGAGAAGAACACCATTGACTTTATAATTTGTCAGTCCACCTCAAGTCATTGTCAAGGCCAGATATGCACTCATTCACTTGAAACGATGGTTGATGAAAGTGAATGCAAGGCGCTCTCACAGGAATCGATCATCGTCGAGAGTTCTATCTTGTATTCTTTTTATCCTATTCCTCACGAAGGATTCGAAACAACTGTGCACTTGTGTGGCGCAGTGGTTAGAGGTCCACTACGACACACTCGTGGTCGATGACTCGATCCTGCACCCAACACTCACTTAGCCTTCCATCCCTTCAGGACTGGCAAATTTGTACTAGATTGTCTGTTAGGTAAACAGCACTGACCTGATAAATCGGCATCCACCACAAGTCATCGTAAAGGACAGAAATACATCCATTTACCACTGACGATACTTGATGAATTCGGAAAGGTGGCACACCCTTAGGAATTGATTAACGCCTGGAACTTTATCCTTCCGAACCTGTTATTGACATTTTATATACAGCTGCTCAAGTCGTTTTCCAGCGAAAGGATGACGAAGAGATGTTGTCTAAGCGTGGACATTTTGGCACGTAGGAAATACTTTTGCTCTAAATGTATTCATTTAAGATCGAGTGTTCCATTCACGTGTGGAAATCAGTGGTCAATTCGCACATTTGGGTGGACCGCTTTCACTAGAAAGATCTGAGAGCGTAGTGGATCTGTTGAAGCACGCTATTCAAGTAGGTTTTAAAATTCCACTAGTCCATTTTTCTTGGTATTTTTGTTCGATTTCGCTCTAGTTCTGATTTACAGATATCGTATAGTCACGAAAGGGATATTTTGATGCATAGACGTGGCGCAGAAGCAGAGGCATCTGAAATTCAACTACGACATCCGCTCTCACGTTTGGCACTTCTTCCTCGATTGCAATATTTGTGTCGTCTACGAATACGATTGTTAACTGGTCTAAACGAACTTGGATCGTTGCCGTTACCGCCACCGTTGTTGGAATATGTTTCAGACCCCAAGTTTTTGATACCCAACATCAAGGAGTGCATAGAAGTACTTGAAATCCGGAGAGACAAATTATTGATGAGCAAATGAAAAGAATTTTAGCAATGAGCTTTCTTCCAAAGGCGCATGGTGCTTCAACAAACCACTGTCGGAACTTGAGTTCTGTGTGGCCCTCTAAGTCCACATTCACTCGAAAACACCTGGGATCTAACACATTTCGGACTGCGAGTTTTGCCGTTCAATTAAGCACGATATCTGTGTGCATCCATTTCAGTGCGTGAGAAAGACGGATGAACTAATTGATTTCTTTAGACAGTCGGTCTATTGATTGGTTCCTAGAAAGGGAAGAGGGAAAAATTACAGGCAGGAGAAGGGCAGTTTTACAAGGCAGAATATAAGTGACTGCCCAATCGCGCGTAGACGCTATAGCGTCCATGCTGTCCGGAACGCGTTAAGGTAGTCTTGCTATAAATGCATTGTTTTTAGTGGTAAAGTTCTGTAGAACGAAATGTGCTCTTGAAAAAGCTTCGTGCGCATAATGTCGCTTTTTTGCCATTGTAAGCCAGACAGCTATCTGTATCTTCCGAAATCCTCGAATGAGTTGATCTATGAAAGTAAGGAGAATAAATTGCTGCTGCTAGTGTGTAGTGTACAGGAGATTCTACTTTTTCAGCTGTCTTATGTAATTCAGGAAGTAATGAGGTGAATTCTAGTCGATGCTTTGAGACAGTTTTGATTTGATAAGGCTGTTGATCGCTCTGACTTGCTTGCTAGAATACGCTACAGTATCTTTCGTCTACTTTGTTTCACTTGCTAGAATACTCTACAGTATTTTTCGTCTGTGTTAATCAAGCGGCAAAAAAGTGTTTGCGACTGACATTGGAATTCATTATTGATTCCATCTGGTCAATAATATCACTTTGCAAAGGCTTTTGCTTTTCAGAATTCTTTACAAAAGTTTTTTGTCCTCGAAATTTGTATTAGCGTAAATTTTCAATGGGTATATGCCTCCGTATTTTTCTGTGATTATTTGTCTTTTAGACTCTATGCTGTAGGAAATTGTACTAGTTCTGCGAATCGCTTACTTTGTTCTTTCTCATTTCATGGTCTATGTGATTGTCAAAAAATGGCCCGATCTGTCATGATCTTACCAATAAATTTCTCAACCTGGATTTAGAGTGTTGACGCCTATGTATTTCTGCGCATTATGTTTATGGAAATATCTTTTTTGTGCAAACTGACATTTTTAATCATTTGTATGTTATCTTCAGATATGGCTACAATATTTGCGCTTAGTTCGGGCGCATTGCCTTCGGCAATTGCTGTCTTCCGAATATCAGGTATATGAGATCTCGAGATCTTTAATTATCAACTATCAATTCGAACTTTATGTGAAATACATGAACTTCTTATAATATTATAGTATGTTTATATAACAGACTGATGGTACATAGAGATTCACATCACCTGTATCACTTGTCGTCCCGTTGATCGTCGAGTGACTCAAGCGGGTACCAGCAACACTTCAATTTTTCCATGTCACGTGCAAGAGTAGCCCACTGGGTTCTCCTCGCTCTACGGATTCGCTGAGCATAATATCTTCCTTCCATCGCTTTCGTGAATAAATCGGACCAGCGGGTCAGTGGTCTTCCTTTAGAGCGCTTGATGTCCCGAGGAATCTAGTCGGTAAAGGCTCTCGTCCATCGGTTGTCGTTGAAGCGCATCACCTGTCCGGCCCACCTTATTTTCGATATCCTGGCTTGTAGAATTGCGGCTCTGACTTTCGATCGTTGACGAAGGTCGGAATTCCGAATCCTTTCTCTCATTTGCGAGATAGGGGATACTTCGAGCATCGACCTTCCAACTGCGCGTTCAATAACGCCAGGATATTCACATAGCACATAAAGATTCACATAGCTCGAAAAATTTTAAATAGAGCTAAGTCTCACTACTCACTGCAAAAATCATTGCTTCACCTGTCTATTTGACTATTTAAGTTCAGCGGATGTCCATGAAGCTTTCTTTTGACTGTTAGTCTCCGACGCCAGCCCCGTTTGTTACAGTTGCTCAAATAACTTGACGAGAGGATTTTTCTCTTTTAGGATCTTGACCATGATCACTGAGTCGGTACGCTGATTATTTTGTTTTTGGCATCTTGTGAGACAGTTGTTAATTCAAGAAAGTTCTTTATGTTACCGCTTTAGTAGAAGTGTTATGTCAGAATCATATATTCAAAGATATTGAGTAACGCAAACTTTCGACTCCGGGCAGAATTGAACCTGCATTTCACTTATACTGGGGGAGCACACATACTTCTACACCAGCGAGGTCGTAACTCTACAACCTCTCTGTTCAGTATAGGGCATTGAAGCCGCCAGCAACCAACCCATGACAAGCTTAGTTGTTATCGCTCTTGTCCACCGGATGTCGTTAATCTTTTCGGGATCGTGGATCCACGTCCTCTGCATCTCTGACCTCCAGCGGGGGAGCGTGTTGAATGTAATATTGTATTATTTCAATGATGTAGAGTGGTGTGTGGAAACATGCGTCAGGTGAGATTCGAACCCACTTTTCACCTTATCCAGGAGCGCGTGCTGAACCGTTGCGCTCCCGAAGTCCGCTTTGACACACCACTCTTTTCTACGCTACAACGCGTCTATCTGTCATCAGCCAACCGTCAACGGTCTGGCGTGGGTAGTCGCTGTCGACATTGAACCCGCTTATACTGACAGATATCAGTATTGAAATTATAACATGACGGGAAAACCAACAACGATAAAACGATTGAAAAAATACAATAATACAATCTATGCGCCCCCACGCTGGGGGTCAGAGATGCAGAAAAGGTGGGTCCACGGTCCCGAAAGAGTTAAGACGTATCGTTTCTATGTCACTGTACTTTCGACATCTTATTGTGCCGTGAACCGCCTGTATATCTTAGATTATCTGCATAGGTCGGTCGCAGTCTCTGATTCCTCTTTCATTTGCATAGTGCTTTCACATAGGAATCATTACTTTATCACTGAACTGTTACCCTCTCACATGTAATATCCTTGTGTCTAAATTAATATTAATTCGAAAGGAATTATGAAGTAATTGAAGTGAAAAGAGGAAGCATTGCGATTGGTTTTCGAATTGTAAAAAGACATACGATTTCACAGATTCTTTCTTGGTTAGGCGAAAAGCACGATGTTGATAAAGACTTAGGCTGAGGTTCGGCTGAGGTTTCAACGCGTTTCGTCTTGTTCAGAGCCAATAGATCCGAGCCAATGCTCCACAGTTGTTCGTCCTCGCTTTGGCGTTCGTTGTCGTTCCAGTCGGATCTCCTTCGGAGGAGCACCGCTCACATAAGATTCAGCATTTACTGCTAACATTCCGCCGTCGTCGCCTTCTACAAAGCCACGTTGATCCGAGTTAGTGATCTCGAGCTGATCGTTATAGCATCAAGTCGGATCTAGTGGAAGGAGTTCCGGCTCCAAAGGTGTTTCTGCACTCGACGGTACCGTTTTATGCATGTTGGGTATTCATCGACTGCCTGCCTAGTATCATCTACGTTTTTGACGAGCAGAACATCGTGTAGCAGTCGGCGTTTCGTCACTGACACATAGTCTGGCAGTATTTGAAAAAGTCAGCTTTTACTAAACCTCGTCATAAATGATCAATAATGTTATAGATTATTTGTACAGAGATCTGGGGTTCTTACATGATGAAAAAGATCATGCGCTATCGTTTCGTGCTGCCTAACCCCTAAGGGACGACGTATGCCAGCTTACGTACACAATTGTTTCAAGGCCTTTCTCGCTGCAGAAGAAATTTCTTTTAGAAATTTGGTAACTATTCAAAAGCTTTAATCTCTGCGATTCCAAAAACGTATTTAGCTTCAGAAAAAGGCTTTTTTTTACGTCGTAAGAGCGAAAATGAGACTATTTTTCACACTAAATTTTCTTCATTTTCTCGGCTGAGGCCGCTATATGGCACTTCACCAAAATTTTAACACTTATTATATAGTATAAAGTATATAAGTAAGTATAAGTATATAAGTAGTATAAGTATAAGTAGTATATATAAATTTTAACACTTATTATATAGCCCAATCCGCGAGGATTCTGATGATAAAATTGACTTTTTGAAAGATTGCCATATAACGCCGTAAGAGCTTAAAGAAGACCACATTTTACGCCTAAAATGCTACCCAGCCGCCCGGACGTTATAGGTGGTTTATTGGTAATTACAGGTGAAGTTTATAACTCAGAGGTGTGTTATCGTTACACGAAGGATAGAATATCACGATTAAACCCTCTACGATGATTTTTTTTATACAAATAATGATAACTTCTCTTGAAATCCTTCATTTATCAGCCGTAATACAAATCCTTAAACAAAAATAAACTTTCGACCCCTATTGGGCATTTGTATCACCTGTCTTGCGAGAACGTAGCTTGAAAGCACATCTTCTACAATCAAACATTTCTAATCGAAGTTTCACCTGTATCACCTGTCACCTGTCGTCCCGCTGTTCGTCGAGTGACTCGAGCGGATACCAGCAACACCTGCATCTTTCCCGGTAACGGATCTCGTCCATCGGTTGTCGTTGAAGCGTATCACGTGTCCGGCCCACCTTATTTTCGATATCCTAGCGTGGAGAACGGGTCTTGATTTTTGATCGTTGACGTAGATCGGAACTTCGGATCCTTTCTCTCATTTGCGAAATACGGGATACTCCTAGCATCGACCTTTCGACTGCGCGTTCGATAAGGGCAAGTGATCTTTCATCCGCTTACGTAGCGACCAGGTTTCTGCTGCATACGTTAGGGCAGGGATAATCGTTGAATGGAAAAGGTGGGCACGGAGTCGGATGTTCTTAGTCCTCTTCACTACATCTTCGATGCTCTTAAACGTTCCCCAAGCCGCTCGTTTCCTCCTGCTCAATTCTGGGGCTAGGTCGTTCATCATGTTGATTTCACGACTAGATAAAGGTAACTGGGCATTTGGAGATTGTCCTTCCGTTGAGCGTGAATGGGGCATTTCAGACCCATCCGATCCTCATGAACATCGTTTTCGTCGAAATCGGTCAACATTCGTTCCGTTTGACTGACGTTTGGTGTTATTAGGACGATGTCATCAGCAAAGCGAAAATGGTTTTTGATTGTCGGCCGTCAATTTTCACTCCCATATCGTCCCATTCTAATGTTCGCATGACGTTTTGTAGAGTAGCAGTGAATAGTTTTGGCGAAATTGTATCGCCTTGTCGATTCCCTCTTCTTACATCAATGGTGATATTGTTGTAGAATGGCGATATCTTGGTCGTGAAATCTTCATAAAGCTCACGAAGGATCATTATATACCGAGAAGGGATACCCCTGTTATCCAGAGCCTCTATAAGCCTTCTGTTTCCACTGAAAGGCTTTCTTCATATTGATGAAAGTGAGACAGAGTGGTTGCTTGTACTCTCATGAAACTTCAATGAGTCTTGTAATCGTGTGGAAGTGGTCTATGGTACCAAATCCTTTTCGGAACCCTGCTTGTTCGCATGGCTGTCCTTCGTCCAGTGTTCTGTCATTCCTGTTCAGGATGACTCGAGTAAAGAGTTTATAGACAACGGACAGCAAGCAGATTAGGCGATAATTGCCTATGTCGTGAAGGTCTCCCTTTTTGAACAACATACGTCTTGCTGGTTTACCATTTAATGGGGACCTTGCATTCTGACAGGTAGTGAGTGACGAGCCGAGCCCGGGTGTTGATGAGAACTGGCAGCAGGTTCTTCAGGTGTTCTGGTCTAATCCTGTATGGACCGGGTGTTGTTCTGTTCTTCACCGTCGATATAGCATGTCGGATTTCGGAAGGTAGAACCGGTGAAACGACATATTCATCCTCTTTCAATTTATACGACGATAAGAGGACATGGCTAACGAAGAGATCCGAGTAGTATTGGTGGACAATTTTGTCCCTAGTCCTTCTGGAAGCTGTAAGTGTCCCGTCAGGGTATCGGAGTGCAATCGTCTTGGTCTTATAGTTAGCGAAGCCTGGCTGAAGGGCTTTGCTAATGCTCTTCCCAGCATCTGCAGCTTCTGCCATAACTGCTGCTCGCCTTTGAGGTCTTCTTTAATCGCTTCTGTGCGGCATTTCGCAAGTTCGGACTAAGGTCTCGCTTGCCTCTACCTCGTGCGATTTCACCTTGACGTATCAGCTCGAGTGTCTGCGGAGACAAGCGTTTTTTCATGACCTTAGGACTCTCGGCTTTCATAGCGCTAACGTGAAGATATTCAACGAGCCCATCGTATTCTTCGTCGATGTTGTCGACGACGGTATCTTCTCAAGAGCCGACTAATGATTTCAATACATTCCAGTTTATGGTAGTTCTAGGACTTCGTTGTTTGAATTCAGCGGCTTTCTCTCCTCTCCACAAGAAACGGAACGTTGCGCGAAGGAGGCGATGATCTGATCCTGTGTAGAACTTAGGAATAACAGCGATATCGGTTAGGCAAAACCTTCGATTTACTAAGATAGGGTCTATCCCGAGATTTATGTGCAGGTACTTCTAATGTGTAGCTCTAGTGAGTATAGGAAGAGCGCGCGTTCATCATTGCGCATGATGCGTTACTTCCCCTATCAGCACCCATATCCGAAAAAAAAACGTGTTCTTCCCTCTTTGTAGACATTTTAGGAGTTATTAGATAGCTTAAGTCTCGAAAAATTGAAAGATGTTTATCAGTTTTCGAAAGGTTTTCTGTATCAAACTGTATCAGGGAAAAAATATGTTATTTAACACTTGAACAACATTCGATGAGCACCGCTTTTCCTCAAAGGTTTCAGCAATTCTTCGAAAACACAGATCTCGTCAAATTTGACTCAAAATTCTAAAGGCTATGCTTAGTATATTTAATATAACATATCCTTCATTTCGAGTGTTTTCTTAAGACCACAGCTCAAACTACAATATGCCTGATAATCATTATTTGAGCCACGCATGTCAGTGGTCTGTTAATGAGGGCTGACTTATAGAGCCCGATACACGTGTTTCGATCTTGCGATCTCGTCAGTCGGGCAGTTACCCGTTCTCGTCTTTTGCTAATCTCTGTGGGTGCTCCAGTCCCCACAATAAGAGTTAGCGACGACGTATGTTTTACACTCTGTGTTCAGTGAAGAACTCACCAAACACAGAGTTTTTTACACTCGAATGCTCGTGGCTAGTATATTTAATATAACATATCCTTCATTTCGAGTGTTTTCTTAAGACCACAGCTCAAATTACAATATGCCTGATAATCATTATTTGAGCCACGCATGTCAGTGGTCTGTTAATGAGGGCTGTTAATGAGGGATGAGACGAGAACGGGTAACTGCCCGACTGACGAGATCGCAAGATCGAAACACGTGTATCGGGCTCTATAAGTCAGCCCTCATTAACAGACCACTGACATGCGTGGCTCAAATAATGATTATCAGGCTATGCTTAGTCTTTGAGTAAGACTTCTTAGTTCGTCGTTATAGCTAAAAGAACATTGAGCTTTACACTAAGCGCACCTCGGACGCTACATGCAAATTGCACTGTGCTATTGACACGGCGCCGAGTGCGAAACTCAATGATCTTTCAGCTGTTACAACACACTAAAACGTCCTTCTCTAAAGCCAAGCTTATCATTGAGATTGTTTAGATTTGTGCTATCGAACAGTTATTGAAAATGAGTGGAAACCTCTGTCCAGCAAAAGATGCTTGAGTGTGAAAGAAAAATTGGTTTTTGTATGTTAAGCGGTGACAAATTTTTAAACTACTCTCATTTGCGGGCAGGCAGTTTTCATAAGTGTTTGTGGTCATTCGAAAGCTCAAATTTCTGCCTACAACTGCACGTCGCCGGTTTTTTGAAGCACTCTTTTGTAAACCTGTAGCATTCAGAAAAAAATTTATTTCTCGCTCGCACTTTGCCTTCATTTTTGCCACGAGTATAAATTGCTAGAAGCACGAAAAGCATGTCAACATGCACAGAATTTTCCAAAATCACGCGTTTTTATATTGAGTTTCTGTAAGTGCGGTAAAAAGGATCCTCGATGAAATAACAATAGTTGCCGCCTTGTGAACACATAATGCGGTAGATCTCTGTCGAGTTGCGCGGTAGATCAGGCGATTTTCTTACTAACAAGTCGTTGCTGTGACTTGAATTAGTACCGAAATTTTACTTCACCTTTGCAGCGTAATATAGAAACCATTTGAAAAATAAAACACACCCTTCAAATTCTCGAATTTTCAGGCTGTCAAATATAATTCCTGAAGCCTCGAAAAGGAATAGAAAATAAATTATTTGAATATGGGTGCTAATGGGAGAGAAGCACCAAGAATACTTCTCTGGAGACACATATTTCAGACCAATAGTTTACATAATGCCGATGTTCTACGCCTTTTATTCAAACACGTCTGTCCCTTACCGCTCAGAATTCTTCCACTATCCATAAGTACTCAACTTTTCTCGCTTTCCTCGACTCTGAATAATTGGAAATAAAGAATGATTATTATAAACTTAGTGTAGTGAGAGTTATCGATGAACTACTATTGAATACAGCATGCATTATCATTTTTGTTGTAAATTACTCATTGTTTTCGAATTTTTAATCAATATTTTGGCTCTTGGGTCTTGCATATAACTATAGCACATCAAAACTGGAATTTTTTCTTATTATGTTATCCTCCATACAATTCAATACAGTTGATTAATTGTCAAATTCAGCATAATTCCATTATAAACCAACGTTTTTCTCTATGCAAGACGCATATATCTAGACCAAAGTCATATGGACGAATAGAGAAAATTTTCTTCAATCATAGTAATACGAGAATTCCAAAATTTTCACGAAACGGTGAAAAAAACCTTAATCAAATAGCGGAAATCGCGTATTTTCTCTCTGCGCGCATCGATTTCTATAGCCGTCCTTGGGGGTTAAAAAACTTGTGTGGACATGGTCCATCATACCGTATGTTCTTGAAACCCTGATTGCTTCTATCGGTTACCTTCGCCAAACTGTAGTGGACGCCTCGATCAAGGAAATTGTGGACGATAGTGGCGAAAGTCGTAGAGGTCTTTTGTCCCGTACGAGAACACGGTCTTTTTGGTTTGAATGAACTATATTTATACATAAACAAGTTTAGTACAAAAATCGCTATGGAGCTTTATTCGGCTAAAGCATCGCCGCCTTCGCTTCTAGCAGAGCCCCATAGATTCATGTCAGTTGTTTAAAGTGTATATTTTTCGTATTTGGATCTCGGACCTACCGAAATCGTCTAGTTGCCTTATATTACAATATAAGCAGGGTGAAGAATCGATGTGGTACTGACGAAGGCTAGTTCGCAAGTGTTTGGATCTAACCCTAATCTTATCATGCACTATAGAGCTCTTTAATAACAAAATAGTGTGTTAGATTCTACTCAGTTTTCCAAACGGATGGAGATGATTGCTGAAGAGGTAAAAGTATCATCTGTGGATAACTCGCTTTATACCGTGTGAATTCATTAGTAATTTCTTCTAGAGCCAAAGCGTGGTTATCTTGGCGGTAAAATTGGCGAAAGCTGCTTAGATTTGTGGATGCTCTTCTCTGCTTGCGCGGTTTCAGCGGTCCCTGCTTCTTATTTTGATTTTAAGGCCTTTTTTATTTCCCTAGAACGTTGCATGTCAAGACCTTAGTGAATGACCACGGCTTTTGGGACTCGTCGTTGTCGTATCAAAACAAATGTTCTCTCTAGGCATGGGCGTCTTATCATGATTTTCAGACTCACGGTTTTCTGAAGGTATTGGGAGTTGCCATTTTGATCCCCACAGCAGCAATGTTAGTTTATCTTAATTATACCAGCAAATCCCAAATAACGATCAACTGACACATTCCTGACCTCATAAAAATTCATAAGACCGTCTCTCTATAAACCTCAGCGGTAATAAGTGATCTATGGAACTGTGAAGACTCCTCTTGTTCTGCCGGCTTTGTTATTGTTGTTATTGGTGTTGGTCGTTCGATGGTTGACATCTCAGCGACTTCGACTTCTTCACAGCTTGAACGTGTCCCTTCGTTCACTTCGACAAGGACAACTCCGCTAACTCTTCTACCAATAACGTTTGTTCGAAAGATTATCATAGGATTCCAACACATTGTAGGCCTTGGGCGGTGTTGTCAAGTTTCGATCATTTGATAATGTTAAATCTTCTCGGCCTTCATCATCAGTTTGTGACTGGGAATCCTCATGCTAATGTTCGCCCATCGTAGACATATCGTCACCTTAATGTTACTAGATCTGTCCAGCCAGAGATGGTCATGGGAATTCAGCATCCTTACCAAACGCCATCATTTTTTGAACGTTTTCCCAAGTGGTTTTCTAAAAGAAAAGGGGAAGTGCCTTGGCTTTGTTGTTCTAGGTGATTAACACCTACAAATAACTTGGTGGGAGCTGTATGCGCACTGTCGTCTGGCTTATCGGGCATCTTGGCAATAGACATGAATTTCTAGTAATTTTTGTGACCATTTGTCATCCACTCTCTAGTTTCCTGCCTATAAGCTTATGACTGAAATGACTGGTATTATCTTATTTGGAAATATCCATGCACACCCAAGCAGGCGCAACTATGTTTATGTTCAAAGAGAAAATGCACGCACGTTAGTCCTGCTCAGAAGAAATGGAAATTTCATTTCTCAGACCCACTAGGGTCTCAGGCAACTATGAGGTTTCTTTTGGTGCGCGTTTAATGTCTGCTATACGCGTCTCAGGTTTCATGATTGACCTGTTGCATACTAGCAATCGAGTTTTTTGTTTGTTTGTTTTTTTTATTTTAGTCTGTTGTTTTTCAGCAATGATAGCACTTTGTTTGAGTGTTTTGGGGATCAAACTCACAAGTTTTCGTTACAGGTTGTCGATCATTACCCGTACTTCGTGAGATAAGTCAAAAGAAGATTTGGGAACCAGCCCGAATGCGGTACACGAAGATTTTCACAAAAGAAAAGCAAATTCTTGATACAGCGATGGCGGTTTATTTTCCAGGTGCCTAGCATTATTCTGGTTCTGTTTCTGTTGAAGAACCGTATAATGCAATTTAATGATAATCATGTCCGCCGTTTGTAATAATCAAAATTAAATCACACGGAACTTACCGTCATTACAGAAGATCAAAGATTAGTTTGAAACTCTGTAGCAACATGCAGGTCAAATAAAAATGACTGGGCTGATGAAATCTTTGCTAAAACACATAAAACGTTCTTTTTCTAAACGAATAGCACTCGGTTGTCCATCAGGAAGCAGGATGCTGGTTTGATCCCCTAACAACGCTCTTTCGCAACTCATATGGGGACGCCGTGAGAACGCACATGGGAGCTCGGCTGTCTTCAAGACTGCAAGGATGATTGTTTTGGATTGAGCTCCAATCGAACGCTTTCTCAAGGCCGTACGTTATGAGATAAATGAACACTAGGTGACTGTTATCGTATTGCAGCACAAAAGCATTCCACATTCTTTCAGGAAAAGGTATTAGATAAAGCGGCACCGTGTTACGTAAGCTGTTGACAGCCCCACTGCTGAAGATGATGCAATTCACTCGACTGGGAGTGGAAGAACATGTGTATTGATGGTAATTCTTGTCAAATCCTCGTTTTGGTGATTACTTCGTCATCTTTTCGGAAAGTACCGATAAATCAGAGACGATGCTTGGTGATATCAACAAAATTGGGGAAAGATTGTATTGCACATAGACACGGGCATTTATCCAGTTCATGATGAATTCATCGTTTCACTCGAATAAGTCGCACTGGATCCTTCTCCATCATGGCGGCCACCTCATGCGTTCATTCTGGGCGTTTAGTGGACATGGCAATCAACATCAAGGAGGGGGTAGAAAGAAGGGGAAAAGCATCTTGGGGACACATTCATTTCCGAGCTCACCATTCCAACTTAACAGTCCGTCCCTGTACTCTTATGTAGCAGAGCAGTGGGCTTATGCTTCAACCACAATGAGCACTCTTCACACTACTCAACAAAAAGTTTGAGGGATGTTTTTTGAAATATAACGGGCACAAACAGCATCTAGAGGCAAAACTTAGATTTACGGTCTCTGTCATGTTCAGGATCCAGGAGAATATACGTCGATTGCGAAACAGATAAACCGGCTATATAATTGAAAAATCAGATGATTATGGGCGAAAAGAAAACAAGAATCGACTTTGAAAAAATGTAGGCGTCTCTAAAATGATTATCCAAGCAATGGAAGATGTGTTGTAGCTTGCGTTAAACATCTGCATCCACATATGGGGACGATTTTTGGATTAACAAGTGTGCCTCCTTGTGTTTGAGACTGACGACCAAGACGGACAACGGTTACGCAGCAGTGTGACAAATGGAAAGTGCTAGGAGCTCACGTAATCCATGATGGTCGTTAAATTTTTTCTGTTGTTCTGTATGATAGTTTTTTTTCTCCTCAGTTAACGTTATTGAAAACTGGATGTACTATTTGTGCTTGTAATTCTGATATAGCTGGGCAAGAGCATCTTTAAATCTTCATCAGAAGGAGCTGCTCGATCTTTGGATTGGAAGAGAGTTTTCGAGATAGATCGGGTAGAATTTTCTAACTCCAGGATGACTGCGTGTTATTTGACTCTTGGTGAGCCGGTGTATTGGATGGTTCGCTGTGTAAACTTATCCCGCAAATCCTTTGTCGTTGACGCAGATCAACCAAAAACTCGAGTAACTAAACATATATCCACTCGAAACAACACTGGTACAGCAACAGTAGTATAAAGAAATAAATAACGTGTACATAGCGCTATAGATATACTGGAAGGTGAGTATTAGTGAGGAGATAGATGAGCAGTAATAACGCGATGGGAACAATGGCATACGTATTCATGCAATCAAAAAGGGCTAAACCGGGAAGTCACATGAATAGATCAGGCAACGGATACGTTGAATAATATGGGGGACAAAGACTCTTTACATGTGGCGACTGGGGTTGCGGGGGAGTGTCCAAGTCATGCTGATGGAGAGTGTGAAAATAATGCCCTCATATACCCAATGCACGGAGGGACTTAGGCTATATGCGGGCAGTTTATGAGTCGAAAACGTGGTCAGATTGAAAGTCTCTTTTCTCTTTACTATGTTCTCGGTATATCAAACGCTCTCTTGTCCGCTCGCTTCCTCCGCTTCAACTCTGGAGCTAGGTATTCATCATATTCACTTCTTGATCTAGAAAAACGTATGTGATGCATGTGGAGATAATTTTTTCGTTGAGCGTAAGCGGGGCATTCGATACCCACCCGTTCTTCGTAAACTTCGTTTTCGTTGGATTTAGTTGCAGACCAATCCTTCCACCGGTGCTTCCGGAAATATTTGTTCTCTCTGACTGATGCTTGGTGATAAAAACAGTGTCGTTAGCAAAACGAGGGTGGTTCAGATGTCGGCCATCAATTTTCACTCCAATGTCATTCCATTTAGAAAATCGCATGACGTTTCGGATGGTGGCCTGACTCCCTCTTAATCGTCTCCCAGTGTCTTTCCTAGTTCCTTCATTACAGGCCTTTAGCCAACCTATTTATAAAAAGGAAGGTTTGCCGTTACCTCACCAGGGATTGGCAGTTCATCCTCTGATTCCACCTGCATCTAATTTGGACATTGTCCGCCTTCAGTATAATTGAATCCTCTTCCCTACCACCTGGGTATCCACCATGTGCCCTCAGGAGTAAGCTGGGTATAGATTCCTTTGTGATGGAGATCCGTGGCCGTTCGAATAAATCTGTCAATAATGACTTTGTATCTGTTTAGAAGTAAAACACTGACTTTATAAACAATGCCATGTTAATGAAAAGTCTGTCTTGTAACTGCAAGCTTTTCGCAAAAGTTTGATTTACACATTCAAGCTACTCTTCTGCATTTTTTATTAACTTTCTACTTATCCAAGCTTGCTAGAATACTGCAAATAAAGCTTACATAGTTAAATCTTTATCTTATACCATTTAGTAATATTAGTAGTCAGGTAATACATACTTAATCAATTAATTGTTCTCAGTTAGGTAAAAGTTATAGTCAATTATGTTAAGATGAACAATGTTGTATGTGAAATTTTAACGGACCGCAACTTTGGAAATGCTAATAAATAACTCTGATTATTATGAGGTATTCAGATAGGCCAATATAGCCGTTATCGAGGTTTTGTTACGTCAGTAGCATACGTACTTTTAGGCAATTTCTCTTGCATCGTCAGGGGCCCACGCCCCACTATCCACTTCACAAGTAGGAAAGGGGAGGCGCAGAATAATGATACCTGGCAAAGTGAAATCTTGTCTGGGTCTTCTTTACAGTTTTTAGCACACTACCGTCTTTTATGATTGAGACATTACCTTTTATTTCCTATGTTTTTTTTTTTCGAGAACCTCGTTTCCATGTATATTATTCACCGATATATTCACTGGCGTAACAAAACCTCGCTAACGGCTAATCAGCCGATCTGAATATAATGAAGTTCTGAAAGCGAGGCCTTCAAAAAACAGTGGAAATGAACGACAACATATGAAATAATCCAGGAAATTTGGTTTGTTTACTCTATCATCTTATTTGTCTTTTCGGTATAGGTCCATCAACGTTTACCGGCGAGGACACCGCTGAACTGTTCGTGCATGGTAGCCGAGCGGTAGCCGATGCTTTATCGGAACGATTGGCGAGTTTCGAAGGAGTACGTCAAGCGACTCGAGGTGAATTTACCAAAAGGTAATACATCCATTCGATGTGGATTACATCACTAAACCGAAGGACCTTCATCACGACGTCCCATAAATCAGATAGTGATTGCCGCGTCTCACTTCTGGCTTAATTAAGCCTTATCGTAATAGGTGCGCCCCTCTATACAAATCTGGTGCGTAATTGATAAACTTAACATATCACTTTTCTTCTTATTCTGCTTATTTGGTCATTCCCACAATATCTATAGGCAGCTTAACAAAACTGCGAAGAGATTTTATATTAGCAGCATACAATTTATAGCAACTCACAACAGTATACACAAACTTTTCTGAAAAAAATATTCACGACGTACAAGTGCATCGTAAAACGGTGGATTTCATTTCTAACAAACAACTGATTTTCGTGTTGTTCATTAGAAGGCATTGGCGTTATTTCTTACTCAGATACCCTCATTGAAGTCTCTACAGTGATATTGTCTCCTCTCAAATCCTCTTTAGTAGCGATAAAAGTTTGAATCTCATTAGGTAACTACAACATTGTGACTATAGCGCGTCGCTTGCCGGTCGACTGCGCTGCGTGCCAGGCGAGAAATCAACGTCGTGCCGAAAGGGTTGAAATTGATTATTTTGATTGTCAAATTTTTCCGATCAATGAGAGAAGGTTTATATTTAGAGCTTTCTTTAACGGAAAAATGGACCTGCATGAGGTACATGGACTGCGAAATTTGATCAATGCTGAGACTGAACGACAACGTCAATTGTCACTCAGTCAAATGAGAGGTGGAGCTGAAGCGCGTCGAACTCGGTCCGTTTCTTTTTTCTCTCCCTGTTGACGTCTTCACCATTCATACGGCTATAAAGCAAAGCGTGTGTAATGAATTTTGTCGCCATAGTGAAAAACAAATTATCATCTTGCTGTCTGAGTGAAAATATGCGTTTTGTAACACATCACTTTTCATCACGGGGCATATTGTAATGTCGTACCCCCGCTATAAGCGATCAAATAAGAACGATTCTGTCTGTTTGATCATCAAAATCATACAATTTAAATCACTTCTGGTTAGTAAAATTTGGTGTTTGTTGCTCGAGCGCCAAAATTTAACGACTTAGTAAGATTGTGTGAGGGGACGAGATAAGGCATTGGGTAGTGATGCGGCATATCAAGAAATAAGGTAATTGACAAAATACTGCTTTGATCCTCTCCACGACACTCTTTGCAATCAATCAAGTGGGAATGCCTCGCTCGGATACCTCCAAGATCTCTACGAGAATTATCTTGACCAGCATTCTACGACATTCATAAAGAGAACGGATGTATTCAAGCAATTTTGTGAGTAATACGTGAAAATCTGAAAGTTTTCCCGAAAGATGAGATAATGAATTGAATGTAAATGCTAAGAGCATCACAGTAAATTGTGATGACGGGGCGTGTAAAATAAAAGTAAGTTAATGAGTAGCAGATTACGCCTGTGAATAACAGATATCGTGCAATGTCGTCCTCAGTATCGTACTAAGTGTTTTACATTCAAGTGATATGTTGTCCGAGGCGATGATGCGCACCTTCGTTCTAATGGATTTCGGTGAGCATGTAAGCAGCAGCATCGACGATGTACAGTAGGTATTACATACTTTAGACATTTGTCTCTTTATTA
Organism: Parelaphostrongylus tenuis; assembly: GCA_019055375.1. Taxonomy (NCBI): domain Eukaryota; kingdom Metazoa; phylum Nematoda; class Chromadorea; order Rhabditida; family Metastrongylidae; genus Parelaphostrongylus; species Parelaphostrongylus tenuis. The sequence goes on from JAHQIW010002694.1 coordinate 627,992, forward strand.
TTTTTTCGTGCTTTCCCAAATACCTCCAGGGAGCTTTGATTGTTTTTCTTTTCTCAAATGCAGCCAGCAGGGAGTTTTGTGTTGTAATAGAGAAAATGTGGGTTTCACTACTCCATTAAGACCCTTGCTCTGTTATCATCGGCACTCAAACTATCGTAGTATTAGTAACCAATAATGATTTTCAAGGATCTAATAATGTATATTATTAGTGTTTCCATTTATCCAAATTTGTCTGGCGTCACCTTCCCAACGTTGAAGGCATAAGTTGTTGACTTGGCCTGAGGGAGTACTCGAATCAACGATAATGTTTCCAGTACAAAACATACTATCCGTCGCTCATTTTCTCTTACTTTTGAGCTGGTTTAGCTCTGAAAATATGAATGGAATTTTAGACATCGTTTATAGTGAGATCCTCGTTCCTATTCTGAAGGAGGTGATATTGCTGGAGAGACGCGCTAAAGGTGCTGAAATTGTTCATCGTGGTCTTCGGGCTGTAATTTTTGGGCGTCCAAATACTGGAAAAAGCAGTCTGATGAATGCTCTTGGTCAGCTCTACAATATTTTTTACTTGCTATATTTTAGTGGGTGAACCTTCAAGAGTTTTTATTTTAAACCTTGTTGCTCAAAGTTTCTTTTCAACCAGTACCGTAATTTGAGTTATACTTGAGGAAATACGGCGGTTTTTCATGCGATCATATATTTTCATGCAAAAATTTAGCTCAACGAGACGTGGCTATTGTTTCTGAACAAGCAGGCACTACACGAGATAGCATTGAAGTAGGCTGAAAATGTCTCATTACTAGGAAATTTATTCATATCCTTTTTTTCAAATCGTAGGGTGTTCTAGATTCGGCTGAATATCGCCGGTGTACCGATGTCTCTAACGGATACAGCTGGAATCCGAGAAACGACTGACATTTTAGAGAGGAAAGGGATTGATCGAGCAAGGCAAAAGTACGAACTGAGTGGCTTTCAGTATTTACAAAGTATCTGCGGAGTGTAGTGATCATAGTGATAGTGATCATGGTGATAGTGATGATAGTGATAGTGATCATGGTGATAGTGGTGATAGTGATAGTGATCTTAGTGATAGAGGTGATAAAGATAGTGGCGGTAGTGATGGTGATGGTAGTGACAATGATAGTGGTAGTGATAATGATAGTGATAGTGACGATGATAGTGATAGTTATAATAATAGGGATAATGATAGTGGTAGCGATAATCATGATAGTGATAGTGACAGTGATGGTGATAGTGATAGTGATAATGACACTGATAATGATCGTTGTCATTATCATTGTCATTATCATTATCATTATCATCATCTCGTTATCATTATCACTGTACCATCACTACCACTGTCATTGTCATTATCATTATGATTGCCACTATCATCACTATCATTATGGTCACTATCACTATCACTATCACTACCGCCACTATCACTATGATCACAATCATTATCATGACTACCACTGTCATCCCAATCACTATCACGATCATCTACCAAAGAGCAAACGTGATTGGTGGGGGCGGGGCCAGCGGTACAGCCAGACACGTCTTCTAGGTCCTCTGGTTCTCAACCGGTTAACCGGGGGAAATATTCAACTCTCTATCGGTTTGGGCTATCCATTTACTCGAATGGAACACAATTGTAGATTGTTTTTGCTCACCAAGTTTAAGAATATGGCTATTAATGAGAAGAGGAGGAATCTTTACAAACTATTGTGGTTATTAGTCTCAATCAATTACTTTATTCACACTACGTGTTTAGAATACTGGAAGCTGACGTGGTGATAGCCGTCGTTGATGCATCTAGTGATGAGACAGAACTGAAGTCTCTCTTGGCTGAGATCGAGGTAGAACTGTGAGGCTGTGTAACTTTTCATCTGAATCTTTAAGACATTCGCTGATTTAATGTCTGGTCTATCACTTATAAGATTACACTAGAAGATACAAAGTACGGAAATTGACGTATTTATATAAGTTTAAAAATGAAAACCTCAACGCTTTCATATTTTTTGATTGAACTGCGGATTGTACTTGTAACCTTTCTCAAACGCGCATTCGATAAGTTCTGTGCTGTCAATAGAGCCGTTATCGTCCTGCGAGTATCTATTAGAAGGGTAGAGAACCTTTGGAACTAGAACCGAAGTGAATGAATGGCCGAGTGATTGTGTTGATGATTTGGTAACGCTGTAGTCTAATTATTAGGTCTCCAACTAAGTTTCCGAATTTGATCGAGAAATTTTCGCACAACAAAAATTTTGCTTTTACCTGTTTTGTGCAGAATTTTCTTCGCTTCGTTCGGTATATTTTTGCACAGTCTTACAATGAAGCCGTCACGGGAAGTCATTTGCAACTTACTACTTTACAAGTTTCAGCAAGGAACACCAGCACCGAATCAAATCGGTTTGCGCCAAAAGCAATGTTCATCATTTTCTGTGACCGGAGTGGGCCGATTCATTGGGACTTGTTGCAAGCCGCTCAGACCATCAGTGCTTGCGATATTAGCAGCAATTGGACCGTTACAATCATGCAATTCCACGTCACCGTCGTCACCAAGTCATTTTGCTTCAAGACAGACAATGCAATGCCATACGTTGCCAAGAAAACGAGGAAGAAGTTGGCCGATTTGGGCTGGGAACACTTGGATCGTTCGCCATATTTGCCAGATCTGTCTACGTCCATTTCTATCTTTTAGATCATTGGAACACTGGCTGGACAATAATAAGCTTTGAGACATCAATCATTTGGGTCTTGACGGCAACTGACGATCTACTGGTTGGTTTGCTTCGAAGAATAATGAGTTTTGTGAGGCCGAATTGATGTATTGCTGGAGCGTTGGCAGAATTGCATTCAGGCAGAAGGAGAATACTTCAATTAACGTTATTTGATACTTTCAATTAATTGGAAAAGTAGATATCTGGGTTTTTGGATCAAGTTCGGAAACTTAGTTGGAGACTTAATATCACGGGATTACAGTGCGAATCACTCTCCCTCAGTCATCATTATGTGTGTCTATGAAGCGGAAGGTGATGAAAGGTTGAGAGATCCACCATCGTGCAACTGGTGGCTGAATAAACATCCACTTCCACTATCGTACGACGAAACGAATGAAGGAAGTACTGAGATCTGTCATCCTAGTAAGGCGGATCGCTGCAGTTTCTCAAATATGTCGAGACTACTACTAAGTTATCGACACTACGAGCATTTGTGACTCGAAATAGGGGACGAGCCAACGATTTTAGTGGGCGTGTGGCGCCTTACTACATTTTCGCTATTCGTAGGTGGGAACGTTTGTTTATCTTCTCAACATTTTTCATACTCTCAAAGGATGAAAATTGCTAATGCAAAAAAAAACTACCGAAAAGAGTGTAATTTCAAGAGATGGAGATGCAAAATAGGACACAGTGCTAGCTTGGTTAAGATTATATATACTCAAAAAATTCTGTTTTGTACGCTGTTTTTGTTTCTTGTGTCGCTGAGTCGTGATAATTGAGCTAGCTTTGGAGTAGCATAATTATTCAGGAATTGACAGAGTCTTCGTTGGCAGTGCTCATTGTAAGAAACAAACGTGACTTAGTACGAGATCGATCTTTTGAAGATGTAAAGTCGACATCACGGTTAAATGTCGTGGAATCCATAGCCACCTGCGCTCTTAGTACTGAAGGTATGATAATGTGCTTTGAAATGTTACAATTTTTAATTTCTGGCATAATATTGACTTTAGTCGCTCTCGGATTGTAGTTATTAATTTATTTTAGACTTTCACAGATCAGTAAGAAGATTATTCTTTTTTGGTGGCATATCTCGAACATTATTTGACTCTTTGTATTCTTCTAACTCGTTTCGAGAAATTTCTGAATTTGCTTTTCCACATCATTCTTGTATTGAAACGACTAAGACCATTGTGTCGTTTTGCGTTCCACTCGTTTATCACCAACATATTAGCTTGAAAAACTAAGTGTTACAACTTTTTTGATGACCTATAATGTTGTTTTCATAACAATCTTACGATATAACTAAACTTATGCCTTGTATAATGTTTTGGATATCACTCATCACTTAATCTGAACCGTATCACGGTTCTTTTTTTTTTCTTTTTTTCCCATGACGAATTTCAAAACTTCTAGCATGTAATTCGTATCGATTCGACATTTTTGTAAACGTCATATAATGGTGGTTGAAGATGTCTCCTTGAGCTCATCTAATCACTGAATTATTTGATGCTCAAATGCTCGTTTTCTCATAGGCGTACGACCATTGATGGATTCTCTTGAAAAATTCGTGGGTAACCTCTGCCCTGATGACAGTGGACCGTGTATAACCAATACGCAGTTATTGAGGTTTGTCTAGGTTTACCGTTAAATGGTTCACTGTTGCTCAATCTTCTAGAGATTCCTAATGCATTGAATTTCGTTGATTGATCCATAACGCTACATAGAAAAGCTTTATTGGTCGAATGTTTTGAGACTAAGGAACATCATGGGTGCTATGGTGTTCTTCTCAGTTTATCGAGTTTCAGATTTGTTTTTTCAACCACTCTATACATATGTTTTTTAATCACTCTCTCTCTCTCTCTCTCTATATATATATATATAATATATATATATCATATATATATCATATATATATATATATATATATTAGTTCGATAGCTACCTAAAAATGAATTGATTAAGGAAGAGTGAAACCAGAAAAATCTTTCTCTAAGTACAACGGTTTACAAAAAACTTTTATTCGGAAAAGTTCATTGACACAATCCACACTTATTATCGCTATCAATCAGCTGTTAGTTCATTTTGATCACCTTGGCTACTGTATGCAGTGCGCGGATGTAAAGACACCGAAAAAACATTATTTTTCAAAATATCTAAGTGTTAACATCTTGTATCTGCATAGTGAACCATAGTTATACATAGTAAATAGTGACAACAATTAATCCATGCCCATAGAACAGTAGTGTGAAACCTCTTTGATAATCTTATTGTGTCCACAACTTATAAAACCCTCTAGTTATTCAAAATTATTTTTTACTGTCATGAAACTAAAACGTAGCTTACAAAAATTGCCCGTTTTTCACTAAGTTATCCGCGCGAACCTCTCTCACCATAAGATGTCAACACATTTGCCAACACATTTGCGTGGAAACCTAGTCTCTAATGAGGAGTCCATGGGGAAACGCGTAAAAAATTTTGCCCAACTCGTTATGACCCTTATGGAGGTCGTCCAGCCACAATCTCCCGCATTTTGGGAGCTAATGCCGATTATCGTTATATTATCACGTTTTTCACGCCAGTTCAAAGATTCTACACTTTTACTACCCGATATATGCTTTTACTCTTCTACATACTCTCCCATGCTTTTGGTACACATACCACTTTTGTATGTGAAGAAAAAACACTCGTTCTTTATGCCTTCATCCTACTAACATTCAGTGAACTCAGGTAAGTTATACTTTGAATAGTACGGTATTTACATTCAGGTTATAATACGGTCTAATCCCATGCAAGATTGAAAAATCATCATAGCTATCTCCGGTCAAAAGAACAACAGATTGTTCGTCAGTAATGATGCTATACAACAAATGTATTCCCGGTTTATGAGGGCAGAGATATTTTTCTCTTTTTTGGCAACCACCTTCTTCAGTTGTTTTTCACAGAAAATGAGATTTGTGAGTAGAAGTGATGAGGACACATCTTTCTGGTGAACTGTGATTTGACATCTACGATTGAGAAGCTATGGATTTAGTGCGGGCTACATGAGAAAAAAACTTTCGTAACCTAAGTAAGCAGTTAGAAGGAAAATTGTATCTGTAGGAGGTTGTGTCGGCCACTGTGTCCCATAATTGATCACCTCCGTAAAAGTCATGTCGTCGTAAATACGTTGAACATCTTATAAGTGATTAAATACATATTCGGCCTGCGCAAATGACTTCTATGGGCATACTGATTCGTCAAATCGGCTCTTTTTTATCCTCGCAACATCGCATGATATAATTTTACTATCCGTGCGCTCGAATCGAGAACCACGTATGTATTAGGGGGCTACTGTATCCACAGCACTAAAGACATTCTACTATTTACAGTACTTTTCGAAAAGTTTGATGCTATTTGTGACACCTGAATGAATTATATTTGTCTCATCGAATAGATAGATAATCTTACATGTGTAAAAAAATTCATTTTACAGTGAAGCTCGTGAAGAATTAGAATGTGCGTTATCAGTTCGTGACTCGGCACTTCTATGCGATCATATTCAGCGAGCCTTAGACATCTTTGGTGAAATGGTCGGTTCGACTGTTAACGAACAAATTCTTGATAAACTCTTTGAGCAGTTTTTGCATAGGAAAATGAGACATTTGATATCATTTCTCATTTAGGAACGTTTAAAGATTTTTCACTTCCTTTATTTCTGTGATTTGTGAAATGTTATTCAAATCAATAATATAGTGGTACATGTTCGCTTTGCTGTTTTTCCGTTTCAGTACAGTTTTTTAGTTTTCAAGTCTCATTGATAGTTGTAGTACTAAATCTCATTGTCCACAAATGTAGTAAGGAATGTAGATAGGTTAGGTTAACCTATGTGTGGAACATCACTTCCGAAAGCGGTTATGGCCTTTTCAGAAATCAAATGCTGTATCGACATCATCAAGATTTAAGCTTCGAATAATACTAAAAGTATAGGGAAAAACTAGGTGCAGCGAGAAACACTGACAATTGGTTTGATTTTTGCTGCTACAACGCAATAGAATGGCCTGATCAGAAAAGAAGTACGCCATCAAGAACTTTTAAATTTTAAGCTATCGCGTGACTACTAAAACTCTAAAAAACAGCAGAACGGACGTGAATGACAATGGAGATTAACGGAAACAGTTTATCTGGTTTATGCGAGTGATACTTATCGCAGTATGAATGCTTAAGAATCTTTGTCACTTGATCAAATAGATATAAGAGTGTTCTTGGTACCATTCTAACTTAACCTATAAATGGTTTAATACTTACACGGTTCGTCTTTGCATTTCGTGCAGGCCACGACACTTCCATTCAGTTTCTTTTGATGTGAATCTCATCTGAACAGGTGGCCGTGATTGCTAGAGAATCCTTCTAGACCGTGGTTATTGTTATATTCTCCTCTCATTGTGTGAGGAGTTTTCAATCTATATAACATTTTAATTATCTAACATTGTTGCTCTGAAGTAAGCTTGAACAAGTTTGGGATAGAAAGATTGTTGTCTACCCCTCTTTCCCTTCATGTTTATTCCGAATTTTTATTTTATAGGAGTCGTACTAACACAGAACATGATTTTCCCCAGCGTTATTTTTTCCTTTCTTTTAGTTTTGTATATTGGAAGCACTAAGATGTAAGACAGTAATTTACAAGTAGACTTCGCCTTGATTTAAAGCTTTGGTATTTTTACTTGTTCTGATTTAGGCATAATGATTGCGACTTTGACATGTTTTTTACCAATAAATGTATTGTTTTCGAATATAAATAGACTAAATATCTATATTGAGCATTTCTGTATGATACACGATCTGAATGAATTGAGCGTTGAGCGTCTGATATGATAGTGAAGTCACCGTTGTTGAAGTGCAAATCGTACGAGTTGATCGGGTGCCGGTATGGTACTGCAAACAGAAAAATCGTAATGGTGGTATGAAATTACGAAAAAATTTTTAACTTACACTAAGTTTGTAGCGTACTGTGTACTATTGTCAGCCATACCAACTACGATGTCAACTATCCACGATGAATTCTGCAAGTCAATTTTTCTTTTTAATTGGGTTAAATTTTGAGCATTGGTGGCAAACGTTCAAACCTTTGAATAATTTATGAATATTACAATATCAATAATATCCTGACCTCATCTCCCTCTATGAGCACATCCACTTCTTTTAGTGGTCCTAGATTGATAGCATCGACGTCAAACTTACGGTGCTAAAGAAGATATGAGAATGATGCTATATGAGGTAATGCTCTTTTATTTTATTAATAACCGCAAACAATGATGTTCTATCAATTAACATAATGCAATAGCTGCATGTTCATTAGTCATTGCATCACTGGATCATTACAGTAGAGAATGGAACTAACTGAGCCTTGAGTAAATTGATCTTCGTCGTGAAATTTACGCATCCCACTGTCTCCTTCTTCTCCAATGATGTTGATCACGGCGTAGAATGATCCCGTGCTGGCACTTGTGGTGAGCGTAATTGTGTACAGAATATCTGAAACGACTGTTACTAAGATTCATCAACGCTGTACTCCAACACTTTCATAAACCATTGAATAGCTCTACTTCACCAATGAAGAAGTTTTAATTTTAAGTGAAATTACTGTCTCGCCAGATCTTTTGCTGAGTCCGCAAGCCGTGCAAGGGCTTCACCAGCTTTTTAAAACTTACCAGTTACTAACTATGTTGGTAGGATGGTAATTAGTCCTGGTGTTATTTTAATCTCAGTTGCACTTCCGAATAGAATTCCTAAGTTGTGGAGACCATGGAATTTGGAAAATGGAGTGCCGGTCTAAATCGCAATTTGATACTTAGGACTATTCCGCAGCCACGATGTGGTTGTAATCGCTTGAGGGGATCTTATCTATAAACAAGCTATCACTGAAAATTTCCCAGGAATGGATAGAAACGGTCACAAGTTCATGAAAGAAATGATGTTAAGAAGTCCAATCAGTAAGAAATGCAGAAGGATAAGAGAAAGTTATGAGAAAAGAATTGACGAAGTGCAGCTGATTGTGTCAATTAGGATTAAAAACACAAACAGCCAAACATCGAAAGCAAGTCACGGTTTGTGGCAGGAGGTAGCTATATTGCTCATGTTGAATGAGATATCGTTCTGATGATGAAAAACTCACTGGGCGTCGGTTGAATATCTGGGTAGACAGGTGAGAACTCATAAACTTGATTTTTCTCGAATTCGGTATCCACGCTTGGAAAACGAACCATTGTCTTAGTTGACCGATTCTCTAGTCTCATCTGAAAATGAATCATCGCAGTGCTGACTGTAGTTGCTTTTATTGTTCAAGACAACTTAGTGGAGTGCTTAAGCTATTCAGGCATATATGCTGCACAGTGATGCAATTGTGTCAATCCCTCTTACAGGACCCGTCAGAATTTCGAGCTCAGAATTTGCAAGTTAGATTTGCCACAGAACTGTCTTAGGTACGGGGTGCCTTTTGGTGTTGGACCACGGCGTGCAGGTGGGTGTTTACAACTTCGGCAGGATCACCCAAGCTGGGAAGGAGTGAAACGTCTTCAGCTAACCAATGTCACGACACTGCTCAAAGAGCTAGGTGTAGTTAAGTTTTCACCAAAATTGTAAAAAAGAGTTTCATAGCAAACCACGGACTCTTCATGACCCTTTGCTGGACTAGCGGAGCCTATTGAGCTAGTCTGGTGCGCGAGGGAACGAATGATGTTTACTGGAGCCCATATGAGCTACATGACGATTAAGCAGCTTAAAGATGAGAAATGATGCCAGGTATCGTGTGAACTTAGAGCTAAAAAAGCGAGCGGTAAAAAATTTTTTCGAAATGAACGGTTTCACGAAAAAGTTCCGTCGTATTTCCGGGAAAAATGGTTTTTACAAATGTAATTTTTGCGAATCTGAACTCGTTAGAAAGCTTGTTTTCTTGCGCATCGAAGGATATATCACTTGTCTCGATAGCCATCAGAATTGGACTATCCAAGGATGAATATCGTTCGCTGCTTCACTTTCATCACAAATTGGATATCAGCGTTCCTGAGGCTTGTCGACAAATCTACAAGACGTATGATGACGAAATTTGCGATGTTCCCAAGGTTAGCGTTGGTTTAAGACAATTCATGAAGAAGGAGTTTGAAAAAGTACTTTTTGAGAGGCAAGAAGTCTCAAAATGTCCTCGGAATTGAGCAAAATTCTCAAGTTTTTTTTTTGAATCGAAGGATCGCGAGTTCTGCCGCCGTGAAATCTTTATGATGTCGAATATGGCTGAATTCCTTTGATATAGAGGAAGACTACTCCGGATAATAACTTGCTTTTGTTTGAGCTTAAGTGGTGCACAAATTAATTATCTCTATGCATTTTGATAATACCAGGAAACTTTTCTACAACCTACTATTCCCTTTGTAAACACCTAAGTGGTAGAGAAGTGATCATTTTGTGTGGATTTCTCTTTTGTGGTCACCTAAGGAGTATGAAGTCACTGATATAACTACTATAAGAAGTGAAGGAAGAAAATCATTCATAACCCGGTCCTACCATCGGGAAATGGTAGCTAAAACGTTTTTCACCTTCTTAATGTAGAAATTCTCTGCATCTTTAAATTCTCCCACACCGATCCGAAGTTTTTGCAGATTACCGATGCTGGTTCCTTTCATCTGAACATTACAAATGTTAAGTTGACAAGCTATTACAACTAGATTGATACCTAAGACCACCATACCTCATAAGCATATTGATTGTTATCAGATCCTTGTGGGTGATAACTCATTGGAAAGGCCTCATAACCGGAACAAAGGTTCACATCTGGAATGGCCTTTGATGTTCCCTGAAATTACGTCATTGAAATCCTCACATTTCGAGCCTTCTTACTGAATATCGATCACCTTAACAGACATTTCGAGTAACCAGTCATCCGTTTCTGATGTGAATGTGTGCCTTTTGTTTCGTGTTGACAATCCTTCCATGTCTGAAACTTCTTGATAGAAAGGCTGAAACATTCTAACAATAAGCATGCGTCGAGACCGGGTTGACATTTCGCTTGACACGCGACGCGGTCGCCGGTTGTCAGTTTTTTCAGTGACAATTTGGTGGTTTTCTCGTATAATATAGCTCTTTCTCGCGATTGATTTGTTGTTAGTAAGTGATAGAACTTCATAGAAGAGATTTAAATAAGCTTATTAATAGTAGGAACAGCGTCCTTTAATGCATCCTTTAAAACACCATTTTCTGCAGAGGAAGAGAAAATCTCTGAACCCCTGAAGTTGATCAATGTGCTCTTTTTTCCTCTTCCCAAGTACATATTGCAAGAATCCTCGTATAAGTTTCTTACAAAAGTCCCACATTGTAGAAAGCGTGTTTTCCCAGTTAAAATTCCAGAGCATTGTTGAAAGAATTGTGGAAAAAGAGTCAGAAATGCATCGCTATCCCATCAATGGAGTTTTTGTGTTGAGAAATAGAGATTTTTAGGACAAGTGAACGATTTATAGTAATGAAACTACCTATAGGAAACCCTCCAGTGATATTCTGTTTTTTGGCGGAGATATAGTGACTCAAAAATCAAACGTTCACTACAAAATTACTAATGAGTCCATGGTAAATCCGAGCAAACAATGGCGTACTAATCCGGAAACGAAACGTTGCCTACAAAATCATAGATAAAATAAGAACAAGTGTCATGTAACAGCTGGAAGTATGTCCATTTTCGGAAGGACATGGTTTTCACGTTGAAAAGTAGGAAATTTCTGCACACGTGGGCGTTATCTCCACCAAAATCTTCTTTACAGATGTTCCTCTCATGATACTCCATTGATTAATTATGATAGTATCTCCTCAGAATCCAAGTTTACCAGTTAAACTCCATTGTTTCAATTACGGCACGTGCCAGCGCCAGTTGTCTGGAATGCTGCGTTGCGAGCAGTGCGTGAATTTTCATACATTGGGTTCGAAACGTGTTAAGTACCCAAATACAGTCACGACAACAACTATGTAAAATAACATTGTTTTTCATGCTGAATAATGTATTTCGAACGCGATGAACGTTGGAAATAGTCATCCTATCGACGCAAACTTATCACTTCTAACTCTAATACTTGATCACTCTCAGAATTTATTTTATTAATTATTCTAATTTTTACGAGGTCTTTCAGTTGAAAAATGTAGACGCACGAGGTGGACGGCAGGTGATACTCAAAACTTAGCCGATATTCACTTAGTTATACCTGTTTAAAAAAATATTGGTGGCATAAAATATCTGAATATAGTGATAACACAATATCACGTACTGTCACCACAGCGTTTCCCCACCCCTGATATATAACAGGGTTAAGTGTATGTCGTGTGGCTCTGATGAAGCGGATGATACCGCTGAAATGTACGTAAGCCACTGACGTACCAGCCTCGGAAAACCTTCAACATTCTTACAGACAATAGTAAAATCTATGACGAGACTTGTCACCGATAACGCTGCGGAAGGAGTGATTTGTGGACCGGCTGAGCTAGAAAGAGTTGTCAAAAGTACAAATTATTTTTTTCGAACTCGTTATAAATGATTTGTTTCCGTGTGCACCACCAAACTCTTTACATTTCTAGTCTGATACAAAGTAAGGACCGTAAAACAACAACTTACCGCTAAACGTTAAGACCTTGAAATAGTGCTTGTTGTCGTTTAATTCACGAATCTTACTCTCTCGCAACACGTAACGATACGGGCAATGGGTCGACTCACGTACAGTCGCCGATGTGGCAAGGATCTGAAGATACGGGATTCATAAAATAGTTCCATGAAATGAGATTTCATTTAACACTTAGCACATACCAGAGTTATACGCATAGGCCTTTAGGCTTGAACGATATGAAAAGTAATAAAGTTTCAGTGAAGCATCACCTGTCCTTAAATACTAGTTCTACAATAACGCTCAAGGATTTATTTTTCGTAAGAGGAGAAGTGTAAACTAAAAATAAATGATCCACTTGATGTAATTAACGCATGAGATTTGTCCATCCACTCTTGGTTCATTCCAAAACTAACGATAATAAGCACAATTTCCCAATGTCCTAGTGTAAATAAAACTTGGAAATCTCTTTCGTACATCTTCCGAACTACCTTCATTCAATAAATCTTCCGAAATTTTGGGGCATCAGAGACAATGTACTGCTAAGTAATAAAACTGATCTCAAAATCTTTCATTTTGTTCAATTACGAGCGCCAGATCAACTCAATCTAATAATTTTATATATTAATTAATGTGCTCTTTAGAAACGTTATTCAAAACTTGGGAAACCGCCTTTCCTCTAATTTCAACACTGATAATCAATCGTACAAATTTGTTAGAAATAAACTTATTGGGCTAACGTTTCGACACGTTTCGTTTCTTCAGAGCCGATGATTTGCGCCATTTTCCCGAACAACTGTTGGCAGTCGACTTGAATCATCACTCTGAAGGAGAGGAAACGCGTCGAAACAGCCGAAGAGTTCGTTCTTGTCATCTTCGTGCTACTGGCTCACAACAAAGCACATAAGATTGTTCAAAACTTCGTTATGCTTAGTGAAACTTACATCAGCAGCTGTTTGTACGTTTCCTACGTGTTTGTCCCATATGTCTTGCAACACCGAAAAACCTTCCAGTATTGCTTGTCCTAAAAACAAAACAAAGCGGTCCCTATTCATTTCATAAAAAATAATTTGGTGGTACCTTTCTCAGAGAAATCGCCAATAATCTTGATGCAGTTGATTCGTCCAAGATAAACACACTCAACTTTGAACGAGTACTCCTTAATAAAAATTATTAGATTAAGAATGAGTTGTTAGAAGAGATAGGACTGTTCATGGGAAGATGAGGAACAGCGAAAGAGTGGGGAAAGTGAAAATAAGGGAGATTGTCAATCACGGTTCTTTTCAAAATCCACTTTATTCTAGACATTCGTCGAATTCTGAGAAAATTCTTAGGAACTTAGAACTTCTAAATTTTTCTTCGCTTTGAGATACTTGTTTGCGTGGGAGAGACATATCGGAAATTTAATTGCTGAATAATTCAAGGAATTTTGCAAGCAGCGTGGTAACTTCTTGGAAGACAACAACGAGCAACGAAAAGTCAACGTTCCCAATCTGAGTAGCTCCAATGATCTGTATCGCTTTTTTTATCTTGCCAAGAACCAGTTCTAATATTTTCGCCAGATTTCCAACATGTTGGGTACAAATTTTAACTCTGTCATGGTCTTAATCAACTTCATTTCATTCATCGCTCTAATGACGATAAATTTTATCGAACTTATTAAATTCATTTCAACTAGTAAGATTTTTGCCTTTGTTAGTAGTCAAAAATGGTTTCTGAATTCAGTAGATTTTTATAACCAACCTTTTTGCTTCGACTGTATGTGAGAGGAAATGTGCCGCTGTCGCTGTAGTCGCCCATCAGTTGTGCTTGCAGCTTGTCACCTTGCAGAAGTCGCATATCACCTCCGATGACCTTCCCATCATAATTTTGAACTGTAAATCCGCATTAAATGATGATTTACGATAATTCAGGAGCCTTTCACGATCACTTTACTTCAACAGTCCTAACTGAAAGGGTATATAACAGCGACTCCAAAAACGAATTGAATCATCTTCGGATCATCCTAATCTTTCATGCAGATGCCCATGAATTTACAGTAAGAAAATTGACTGAATTTCCGTAATGAGGTAGTACGACATGTTTTAATAACTTACTTTGTAAAGGTTGTTCACCCGATCGAAAGATGCTGACTTCGCGAAACGCTTGCGGTCGTTTTGTTCGTGTGCCGCTAATGTCCATCCATTTGGCAACACTGAAACGAAGACGCGTGAGAATATCGTTACTGTATCATAGATGTTCCAGTGGAACATCTTTTACAATACTGTAGAACATACCGCACCGTTATCCTTTCATCTGTGTCAAGATCACGTAACTCAGCCCATTCAAGATAGTAATCCGGTTGATCGCCAACACCGTCAATCTCGAAACGAATCTTCAGAAGATCACCAATGGCACCAAAATCCATCTTAAGGCAACTTAGTTTGTGAGTCTTTTAGTTGTTTATCTTTGTCAGTAACGACAAAAGATATGACATTTTTTATCCTCAAAGGTCAACAAACGATTCAAATTTGCATATTTTTCAATATGACTTGATGCCGAATATCGTGAGGATCTCAGCACTTCTTCTGTTTGGTTTGTGATCTCACATCTATATTTCATAGTGATTCTATAATTTGCATGTGGGTTGGCTACTATTCAAAGGCTTTGTTTCTCCATGAATATTGCTGTATCCTTATCTAGTTGTTCCAAGTCTGTCTCATCTAGGCAAGCTCTTTAGCTTTTGAATCGAGGAGAGCTCGTGCTAGAAAAATGTGATACCGGCTTAGCAATATGATAAGAATGGAAGGCTTGGTTGGCTCAGGTAGCATCGAGGTGGTATTTACGAATGTCTAGCATGCGTTCCTCACCTTAACTTCTGGATTTTTCGTACTTGGAGAAAACAGTGTGGAGGAATGTGGCCGTCCATTAACTCAGTAAACTTTATAGTAAATGACTGAAATCCTTTTAACTGTCAGTATAGCGGATCATGATCTCTCTAGGCAATTTTCATAGAGTTTTCATTTTTTTTTCTCTCTTTCTCTTTATGAAACTGAAAGCTGCTCTTTCCAAATGTCACTCTGTAAGTCTCCTTAAATGTTAATTACATAAAATGTTCTGAGCTTTTTGTTAGATTCCATAAGGGCACTTATACACTATAAGACGGGCCTTTTTAGCCCTTGCAAGCTCATTAGTAGCATAGTACCATTCGCTTCAATCGTTTCGTGAGGTTTGGTTAGGGTATAAAAGGCTCAAAACATGTTGTGTTATTTTCACATCATTACGGTTTCTGAGTGTCTATAAAAGCAGTCGGATGTAAAGGTATGATTTGATTTACCAGCCACGAGCTCGACTGTTGGTCACTGCAATGTTGGGAGATTTCTCACCTGACTTGTTCTGATTTCGAGGTCGATTTCCTTATAAGTAGGGGTGTATACCCAAAGGATTGGTTGAAGCGACGGGTACTGTGCTACTGATAAGCCTACAAGAGTGGAAGGGGCCCGTTTAGTACTGGTACTGTATAAGTACCCTTACCATATCCCCTTGAAAGCTCTTTTTTGACGATGTTAATCCACTAAACCTAGCGGAAACAATTTGTTTGACAAGCAACTATTTCCTTGGAAAAATCGCTCTCGTTGCAGAACCTCACTCGTTCCCTTTCTCATTCTTCATTATGGGGGATGTGTGAAAATGCTAAGAAGGGAATAAGAGCGGCAAATGTTTATCTCTCGGATGCTCCGTACGGCTAATTAGTCATCAAATGCCACTTTCGCCTAAAAGCATGATGATAGAAGCCCTACCTGTGATCTTGTTGAGAAAGAGTATTAGAGAAACAACGGACAACAATGGAAAAAGCAGAGTTAAGCAGATAAGTAAGGAATAAAGTTGAATTGTTTTAAAGGGCACAATTATATGATTTTGACAATACACAGGACCTCCTCAGCCTACTCACCTGAATCAGGGTCGTGTCCGGTACGGTGAGCATGGTCTTATCGTTACCAATATGCATCACTGAGCTTCCTTTAGTACCGTAGCCGATGACATTCAGATTAGATGTCGTGCCACCAGTACCGTCTTCCATTCCATTATGAAGAATAATTTCCCATCGACCTTCTGAACCAATTTTTCCCATTTTTCTAGCAAACTTAACATCTCCACTTTGAGCATCCGTGCTTCGCTACATTCGTTATGGATTTGAGACAATATCGATTTATATTTAATCAGCATAATAGTAGGGTCGCTCTAGAAGCAAAGTCTTGGTATAACGGATTTTAAAACTCACGTGAAATGGCACTTTTATCCGGTGCGCTATCTAAGTAGTAAAATGCTGCTACAGAAAGAATTCTTTCGATTTTCCCATCGACCTGAAACATGTTTTCAGCAAACGAATATCGACACCGCTTGATGATTTATTGTTTACCTGACCACTGTCGAACCATTTTGAACAATAGCAAACGAATTGTCGACCATCGGGTAAATTTTCGGTGATGAGCACGTAATCGATGAAGATCCCAGCACCTTCAATGGACTGATTGAGGGTAAGGGGCTGCTTGGAGAACTTTTATTTTGTTAATTTCCAGTTTAAAGAATCTTTAGGATCCAAAGTGTGTTAATACATCGGACTGTCATAGTCGTTCTTTGTGTTTTTTTCAAACTTTTTTCTAAGAAACTTGACTAAGTTCCTTCTGTGTAGCTCAGTTTGACTTATCTCAAGGCCTTTGAACTAAAAAATTCATAGGGATACCGACTGCTGTTTCTCAGATGAAGAATTGCGTGTCGCTTGGTTTGAAGATTAATTGAAGTGTTGAATGAAAGTGATTTAGTACTTTCAAGGCATAGCCAATTTTTGTGGCTAAAATTCACGTCCGGTGTGGTTCTGTATGCGTATTGATCTAAAGCTTACGACCAAGTAACTAAGATCCCTTACTTCATAATAAAGTGGGGATTTAGGATTATCGAAAAAAACTTTTTTGTTTTCTTCAGGGAAACACAACTGAATCGGCACTTCTGCAGCGCAGCTGTGATGAACGGAGTTTGGTGTTCGTCCAAACCTGTGTCACCTGTCTTAATCGTCGAGTGACTCGAGCGGGCACCAACAATTCCATTTTTCACTATCGCGTGCAAGAGTAGCCCAGTGGGTCCTCCTCGCTATGATTATTCCTTGAGCAATTTCTTTCTTTTAGTCTTTTCGTGAAGAAAACGGACCATCGGGTTGTTGATCTTCTTGCAGCGTTATCTTTATTCAAAACATTCGGTCATGAATGAGATTACAAGTGATACAGTTAGTGATGCTCAATGTAATTTCCGTCATCGACTCTCAATTCATATCACACCGCTGCATAACATATTTCACGATGTTTAAATCATTTGAAGATGTGTGAAAAGGTCAACTAATGATTTTGTCCCTGATTCAGCAGTTTAAGGAACAGATTTAATTGACTATTTGCTAATTTACTTACCATATCCCTCTAATTCGTGGCCGATGATGATCTGATGGATGGTACCGAGGTCTTCTGTCTCGACGTGGAACAAATCCATGTGCCGTTGGCGAAAACGTGTCTCTTCGCTCTGCAACCAGTCAACCTAGACAGCAAGTGATCCACTAATCCGCTAACACACCGATCATCTATGACTTCCTCAATTACGTTTTTAACAAACCGCCTTCATCCCATTGTTTTATTAATATTTTACAGACAGACGTCTCTACAAAAAAAAAAACCTCAGCGGACTAGTCAAGAAACTGGTACCGCTCTGGAAGAAACTTAATAACAAAGCGGCTGGCCTTCCTTTGATCCACAAGCGAAGGTGATCCTGTCACATCAACTAAGGGATATTCTGGTAAAGCTTTCAGCACTGCAGTATAAAGCTTCTTCAAGTGTCAAAATGTCAACAAAGTGTAAAATGTGTTAAAGGTTACACGAATCGTATATAAAAGAAAATATGGCTTATTAAATTTCATTTTTTAGTTAAAAAAAAGTTTAAATGAGAATTTAATAAATAATTTCGAAAAATTTTCAAATGAGATTTTAATAAATAAATTTCAACCTCTGATGTCAGAATTTCCAAGAAAGAACCCTTGAAAATATTTGGAGCAGTGCACTGAAGAGTAAAATACTAGCTGAACTTGCCTTTTGTGGTGATAGTGCAATTGACCCTTTCTGGACGATTAGGGTCAGTTTAATCCGTATTATTTCAAAGGTTTTTTTCTCTAGACAGTTTTTTACTAAAATTTTAGTAGTTATTCAGAAGCACAAATCCCGATGATTCTAATATTTGTCTTAGTTTCTGAAAAGACCTTTCATGCGCCTTAGCGGTGAAAATAAGGTTATGTTTCACACTGGAAGCGTAGTATTGCTTACGCCGCTAAAGTCTGTGGATGACTTTTTGTTAAACGTTACTGAATTTCATTCGCTGGCACAAATCTCAGAAAGTCCGAAGCTAAATTTTGTCTTTGAGCATGTCTTCTCAGTCCTTGTACCAGCGAAAATGTTATTGCGTTTCACATCCAATGTTTTCTTCTTATATAAGAATTATATGTGCACCAAAAGTAAAGGAATGTGTGGTGAGATTGTGGACGCAAAATGATGGAAAAAATGTGAAGTTTTCCCAAAACGAAAAAGAAGTTTTATATAATTAGGAAAATTAAGTGCGGTGCGAGATATCGATAATGTTGCAATCCAGAAAAAGTTAAACTCGGTGACCTTGGACTTGTACTGTGAGCGCTGAGTAATAGAAATCACCTACTTCTTGCTGCAGATAAAATCGTCGACTGGTGTGCTCGTCGCCAAACATCTGGATGTAGAGATTCGCTTCCGTCTCGGCTCCCCAACGATTTCCAGTGGTAATGGAGATCGTGTACGTTTATCTCTGGAAATATGGCACGATGAACTACAGTCTGAAAGTAAGTAATTTACTTACAGCTCACTTTTCGGTCGCTCTGCACTACCTGTGCTCGATTTCTGAGTATCATGCTGCGCTTCTCGTGCTGCTTCTAGAAAACGATCATTTAAAGAAAACTGAAGAGTTTATATTTCTCTTCTGTAATAGTGAGCACAGTGAAACAACTAAAAAGCTTAGCTACTTGAGCTCTACTGACAAAGAGAACTTCCTCTTCTGATGAAAGATTCTTTCATAAGAATCAGGGAAGAGTAATGAATTGTAAGCAAGATTCGCAGTTTTTCTTGTGACGTTCGCAATTTCCAAAGATTTCGATCAACAGAAGCAGAACACCCTGTGTCCGTGATTGTTCTATTCACACTCGTAATATTTTCCGCGCTCAGATCTTTTCCAATCAGTAGCTCAGCAGACCGATTTCAATAAACTCCATGTACCTAGCATGATCAATGAATATGGATGTCTTGAAAGATGGGCGTAGTATGTGACAACTAGCAACCTGGCGTGGATTGGACCTCTAACATGGGTCGCATATCAACTTGTCAGGTCACTTCTGCTTGTTCACTCTGTTCACTTGTAAACTAAATCCCCGAAAAGTATAGCAGAAACATAGAGTGATACTTCAACCACATCGAAAAAGGTAGACTACACAAAGTGCTTGAGAGATGTCTTAGAGCGAACTACTCGATAAAAAGCTAGTTTTTATTCAAGTCCTCGAAAAATATGTCATTTTCGAGATGCTCCAGAATATCTTCCTAAAAAAAAATATTGATGGGCCACTATGTAAGAAGGAAAAAGGACAACAGTGACATTGGATGACTTTTGAAGAATTAAAACGACCTCAAACGAGACTAGAATATAGTCAACTTTCTCTATAGAAGAATAAAGCGGCTTTATTATTCAAAGCTAAAGTCATTGAGATTCATATTTTCAAGCTGCAGTCGAAGCTACATTCAAACAATTATTCTGGCGATAACCATTGAAAGGCCACCCCAACGCACTGTAGATGTTGTTACCGCATGGCACGTGACGGGTCACCCAAATGAGTGCCGAAATCCTCACTGGCTTATCTCATTCAAGCACGCAAAGCATTCGATTATGGAAATAATTGTCTAACAGTTTTAGAGAACTTCTCGAACTTTGAAATGCTCCGCTAACACCGAGATTCTAGCACTAATAAAACACCCTGAGCAATTTTGAGAATCGACTGTCAATTGACTTTGATATGGATCGAATAATTCTATTTTTGAAAGCAAAGATTTCAAGAATAATGTATCTGAACGAATGTTGTGTAATAATTAAAGCTGACACTCCGGCATTTTCGTATTCTTTAGATCCTAGATGAGTAAAATTATACGCAATCTACTCAGACATTTTCATAACCGAAATAGACAAAATCTAGTGCATATATGTCTGATTGATATTTAAAAATATTGGTTTACATATTTAAAGATTAATCTTCTCTGGTTTGGTCATGAAAGTGTCCCACTGGGTAAACTGCACTCTAATTTGACTCCTTTAGTCTCTTAAAAAGGCGAAACCACCAAAACGTCCGTCATTGTTATTGCACTGTATTCTATTCAAGAACCTTTATCGTTAAGAACGTCGTAATTGATCATCAAGAAACACGGAATTGATTGATTCACTCTAAATTCGTAACTCTTTAGGAGACCATTGGCGATTTTTCCAAAACTCCGACTCCTCTTTTTTTTTTAGTTTTCTATATTTCTCATGTATTTCCGAGGTAAAAAGCCAATAATTGGGTCACACCTTGTTCAGTGATATGCTGTTGATGTTGATGCGATTCGTCTATGGTTATTACATTCCCATTGGACGGGCTGCTTTGTTCTTCATTAAAGTGAACCACTAAATTCTCAGAATAAGTGTAATAGTAGGGTGAAACTTTTCAAAATGATATTGATGGGAGATAGTATTGCAACCATCATTGATCCTTCATCAAAATTGAAATTGTTTAGGCTATCACATATTAGCAGCATATAGGAGGCGACTTTTCGCTCTATTGCAAGGCGTTTACGGTTGATCTTTTTTTAAACACTTTGTTCGTTCGCTAAACTTCGACATAAATTCGATCCAATCACAACAACAACATATATTTGAAGAAATGCGCCTGAATATTTCTGTAAAGGACTCACTTTTCACTCCTTTACGCACTTGATAGCCACGAAAAGCTGCTTGTATTGTTATCACTGCCCTTTCGCGATTATTTAGTTCCTCGTCGTCCGATGGCAGAATCTCTTCTCTATCGCTGTCGTCCGTTCTCATAGCGTCACTTAATTCATTCAATTTTTTATCGGACCCTTCTTCATCTTCATTGTGATTAGGATGTGCAGCATGTTCATTAATCAACGACAAACTGTCTACATGGTTTAGAAATGGCGTCGATCGACTGCCCGGCCTTGGATTGTTCGCCTCAACTTCATCATCAGACACTAGAATCTCCTCCTTGTCGCTGGCTTCTTCGCTCCTCAGTGATGAGGTCCTTCCTTCACAGTTGGATGCTTTCTTCAGATCGTTCACATCGTCGTCCGATGTCAAATCTCCTCCTTGTCGCTGACTGCTTCGCTCCTCAAGATTGAGTTTGTTCTTTCATGACTAGATATTTTACCCAGATCGTTCACGTCGTCGTCCGATGTCAAAATCTCCTCCTTGTCGCTGACTGCTTCGCTCCTCAAGATTGAGTTTGTTCTTTCATGACTAGATATTTTACCCAGATCGTTCACGTCGTCGTCCGATGTCAAAATCTCCTCCTTGTTGCTGGCTCCTGCGCTCCTCAGTGTTGAGCTTGTTCCTTCACGACTGGATATTTTATCCAGATCGTTCACGTCGTCGTCCGATATTAAAATCTTCTCAACACCGCCATCGTGGTCTCTCACGAAAACCTCATCTTTAGGAATTCTTCCCATTTTCTCCTCTCTTACCATCTTTGCTTTCCGTTCTGCCTCCGATTCCACATCTGATTTACTGGTTCCCGCAGACGACGGCAGATCCTCTTCAGACAACTGTTTTTCTTGCCTTTGCGGTATTTCATGACTCTTTTTTGAAGACGTTATACTACTACTACTACTTATCTCCGGTTTTCTTCCAGAGTATGTAGGCTCCTCTGAACTTTCGTCATCTTCAGGAATCAGATGCTTTTCGGCTTCTCTTAGATGTCTCTCAATTTCCTCGTTGAAAGCAAACTCATTGTCATCTTCAATTTTAGGTGTTTCCGTTAAACGACTACTTATCGAATTGGCCTTTCCTGAATCAGTATCTTCCGTTTTGTTGACCGTCTTCTCTGATGCCACCACTGAAATTACATAGTAAATCCTGTGTAATGATATCTGTAGAAAAATTGGTGTTCAATTGTTATCAAATTGCAATCAGGATTTTTTGCTAAGACCGACATCCAATTAAGCTTTGCATTGACGAACTTTTTTACTGTTATCTCTATGCGCAGGGGCAATGTTGTTACAAAAATTTGAAAAATCGTAAAAGGGCGAGTAGTTAGACGAAGCTGTTTCCTGAGCGAATAAAAAAAATTGCGTTCAACAAAAAATTTTTATCTGACCGCTCTTCTAGTGATGGTATGATGTATGATGTTGTATGATACATACAATGAGGCGGAGTGATATGCAAAACTCTGTAACATGCCTGAGAAAATGAAAATGGGGATGTAGCACATTAATAGGCTTCGAAAGCGATTGTATAGGCCAGATATGCAATCATTTATTAATCTCGAAGATCTAGAGCGTGTAAAAGTTTCAAGGGGAAGTTCAGCATATAGCTTTATCTCTTATACTTGATCAACTTGAGGCTATTTTTTGTGATGAATGATGCTCTAAAGTCTTACCAGGCGGTGGTTTGACGGTTCTTTTTTTGCGTAACCCAGTGGTGTGGCGTATGTTTCTCTTCAACGCAGTCGTGAAAGCATGGGATTTCTTTTCGATACCGTTTTCGTTCGGCGAACTTGATGTATATGAAGAGTATGACCCTTAAATAATAATAATAATAATAATAGAACATAATTTTTCAGGGAGCGTTGATGTCTTTGATAAAATCACCTACGACAAGTTGCATTTGTCGAAGTTCGTCCTTTGATGCTATCGTAAATTATCCTGATCTTTTAAATTTCTATCTCATTCCTTTCTCACTTAGAAGGAAGCTTTGATACGACGTGATCATGAAAAGCATGGTTTTTGAGACGGTTGACGACTGGAGAGAGAACAGCTAGTACAAGGTAGTAGACAAATTTTCTTTGCTTACCACTAAGCCTCTACATTAAAAACTATGGCAAGAATTTGTATTTTACTATTTCATTTCAACTTTATTTTTTGTGTTTTACAATATTTTCTGTCACTACTTTAAGTTCTATGACTATGTGGCTTGTTCGACGATCAACGGGAGGAAAGTTCCCCACTTCCCAGTCGTTTCTGGAAATCAATAACGAACGACTTATGTAATGCGCCGATCTGGCTATTTTCGAGATTGCATGGAGATGTGCTTAACCAGTATTCTGCGACCTTGATGAAGAAGACAGATCTCAATAAAGCGATGATTGCGAGGAGACGAATTCAATGCTAGGAGCACTGGGAGCCACACAAACAAAGGCTGCAATTCAGGTCAAATAAAGGGACAAACTAAAAGTGAATCTAAGTAACCAATTCAAAATCTGTGCTTAATCTTAATTATTGATGCATGGAGAGTAGTGGCTAGAGGTGCCTTTCAATAGAGGCAAAATGTTGATTCGATCCTTAGCACCTGACTAATCAACACTTCCCAATTCCTTCAGCACTATTTGATACAAACCCGACTTTTGTGGTAAAATGAATACTTTTACTTGACATGTCGGCAGGTCCTAGGAGTGATTTCAAAGCCTACATACGCATTCAAGATCTTTATGATGGTTAATGAAATCGAAAACATATATAAAGGATAGAATTTCGCCAAGGCTTTGCCCTTCGTATTCCATTTTTTGAGTCTTAGTCCAGGAGAAAACATAGGGAGACCATTTCATTCAGTTCCTTCAATTCTAAATCATTATAATTGTCCAAATTGTGTATTCAGTGAGTAGCTGAGATTCATTATTTTGCATTAAATTTCTGACAAGCTCTCGAGCCACCTAATCAATTCGTTGGTTTTGAATGAAGACTTATTGAAGGTTTTTGAGCGAGACAAGTATTCATCGTGTACCAACCGGGTTTATGTGGAGCTTTAATGCCACTTCGACTGGTTTCAATATTCGGTAGCATAACAGTACCAAGATATGGTCGTTCGATTCTTGTACAGGCGATTACCTTCGGTGGCGAAAGGTTTATGATTTCGTTTACACTCGAGATTCGCGAGCCGTTCATAGTATACAAGCGAAATATCGCCACCTGTAAAGTTTATAATGAGTTCATCTAGGCCTTACCATTTTATTTTCTCTACTATCCTGTGAAATGACTTTAGTTGATAACATAACTACAAGAGTGCTGATACACGAGCACAGCCAACGAAAAGGTTAAGATGCCGCTGAATGAAGCCAAAGCGAAGCCACCTTAAGTTCCTAGTCCTGTTTTTATCTTGAGACTACAATGGTTACATTTTAGGCTGTACGCTGCCATTGAAATGAAAATCATAAAGTGAATAGAGTCGATAATTTAGTGATGTTAGTTTGTTGTCTAATCGTTCTTGCCTTATTTATCCACATTTACAGCTTTTATTGTCTCATTAAGGCCACATACTTGCAGTCCCTCACTGACTTCACGCAGAAGCATCTCCATGGATGGCAATCGAAGCGGGTTCAAAAGAGTGCGGTAAAATCGACCTTTTCCATTGAGCACGAAAAAAACCTTAAAACACCGGCTCTTTTAAAAAGAATAAGAAAGCCCAATTTTTTATGGTGAAGACATGTGACGAACCTGTTTTGAAGGCACGACATCCAATCCCAGTGATCGACTCATTCGTAATTTTTGCTTGTACGTAGGTGATGTTGGGACCTTGACAGGGAAAGTGTTAATAAGACAGTCTTGAGAACAAAAAAAAAAGGGAAAGAAAAAGGAAAGAAATGAAAGGGAAGGAAACGACTATGGTTTTGGGTGATATTCATTTCAATGCAGGTCAGGTAGCCAAGTGACATGCGGTGTTGACATGTGCATGATTTATTAGCAAGGCTAGCTGTCTCAAGAATTATGATTGATCATTTGACCCTAAATGCCCTGCTCAGAATCTCAAGATTTATACAAATTCAGAAACCAATGATATTTTCTGGATTTCTTCCATATTTCCTAGTTTAGTATCAAAAGTAGTAGTAACACGTTGCTCATAATACCAGATTTGGGCTAAGAAGCTCGCCATTCCTATTACTGCGCTCAGAGACGTACCCAAAATGATTGGCCACCCTCGTTTTCTCGGCGAAGACTCTTATGAGTTTGTTCACGTGCCTTTTTTAGACGTTCCAATGCCGACAAGTTGATACCTCGACTGTATTTAGAAGATGTCGCAACGTATCTGAAATTCTACGGACTAATGAAAGTTTCTTTGTGGAAGTTCTTCAAGAATTATTCGATCTTGGAGCCTAGCTAGGAGTAAACACACTGCTCGGAGTCACTGTATTCATGACTGCAAGATGGAAATTATTCCTCCTGCTCATGATGGCAAGCTATTGTTTGTTTAACTTGGTCAGAGCCACTTAGAAACTACATTTTCTATTCCTTTTGAACACATTTAGGTTTAAATAAATACAATAATAGATCTAGTTGTAGGAAAAGGAAAGCAAAGAAAATAGCGATAACATAATTAAGCGTCGTGAAATGATCTAATCTGACGGTGAACATTCCTACTCATACAATTAGCATTCTCATCAAAATAATGGCCTTCATTGAGTAAACAACGATTAATCAACACTGTTCCGGTTGGCCAAAAAAGATCAGAAACGTTTTTTCGGACCTCTACACCTAAATCATTTATTTCCTATCAGGGCCCATTATTAATAATTATTGTAGTCGTGATTTTAAAGTGTCTTATAACTCCAAAAAGTCTCTTTCTGCGAAATCGACGTGGGCTAGTTTGAAGGTTGGATAGCTCGTTTCCTTCGCACTCGGAATGTAGCCGCGTAGGCTAACCATTACTGTCATGCGCATGCGGTCAACGTAAATCGCTTCTGACTAGAAGGTTCCTTGAAAGCTCGCCGATTTTTCTGATTAGCTTCATTATTTTCACTGAGAGCTAACAGGGTTGTTCACTTTTTTGGCTCGTACAAGTTTTTAGATTTCAAAAAGATCTAATCGAAATGGGATCGCAAGACAAAGTAAGACTGGATTGAGTTTACCGAATAACGGATAACGGATCAAGGACAACGATAACAGGAAAAGTGGTGTATGAAGTATCCCAACATTAGTTAACAGGTAGCATAGAATTTTATTCTTGTAAACGACTTGCACAGGAGACCTGTTCAGATAAGAGAAGCAAATTACTTCATAATAAGTGGTAGCGCTAAAACAATTTTGACAGCTAATGACTGGAAGACTGGAAAATTTAAGACTACCATATGTGCAATGTGTAGAGATAATCATAACAACAGCTTTGTATGCTAATGACTGGAGCACTAAGGCCTTTCATCCAGAATGTTAATCCGGATTAGGCAAGAATTTGTGATAAGCTGAAGTCATTGTTATGGAATAAGAATTAAGGGAGCCTTACGACGGTGTTGAAGCCAATATTCTGCGATAAAGTTTGGATCAGTATAAAAACATCATCCAAAGATATGCTCTTTACACTATATAAAAGTCCAACATTTTGCCAATTGGTTCTTCTTGATTTATTGATTGAGAATAGGCGTCTTCTTAGCCTCAGTGATTTAGTTCTTCGTATTCTATATAAATTGGCTTCTCAAACTCAGTTCACTCCAAAAAATCGTAGTTCTATACCACTTGCTAAGGACACCTCTACAACATAACTCCCCAGATTTCTTAGTTCAATTACCACCAAGCTGTATATTGTATAGGATTTTCGTCCTAAGACTTACTTGCCGAGATGTTGAAGTTCATCGATATCGTGAATAGATGTGCGCCCCATAGGTGTGGTAAGTCGTCGTACACCGAACGGCATATGAATGTTCTCATTCAGATCATCTAACAGTCTGTCAAAAGTTCGGTAGCGGCTCTTCGAAATTGGCACTCGAACACCCTAAAACGAAAGAGCGTCAGTATATCTCAGAAAACATTTGGCAAAAAGATGGGGAGAATGTACCGATATAACTATGAGTGAATGAAAACTTTACCGGAAACGTCCAATAAAAATGGCGAATAAAAAATCTTAGGGCGATTCGCTGGTGGCACCAGATTTATGGAAAATAATGTCAGCCTTAATCTTTGAAACTGGACTAGCTCATCGGTAAACATTTTTTCACCAATCTATTAATAAGGACTCTTGTTGAAAAATTATAGACTCAAACGTTGTCCAAAAGTGCTGACGGTCCCTTAGTCACGCAATTTTATATATATATATATATATATATATATATATATATATATGTATATACATATATATATATTTATCTATATGTTTGTGTAATATATATATATATATATATATATATATATACAATGGTATGTATATATCCAATGTAGACA
This sequence comes from Parelaphostrongylus tenuis, assembly GCA_019055375.1. NCBI lineage: Eukaryota > Metazoa > Nematoda > Chromadorea > Rhabditida > Metastrongylidae > Parelaphostrongylus > Parelaphostrongylus tenuis. The sequence continues at coordinate 655,814 of JAHQIW010002694.1, forward strand.
GATCTGTTTAACCCTGGCTTATCCGTGCACAATAGGTTATTCGTAGATTATCCTTAAACCATATGGCCTTTGGAATTTTGCACTTTGATGCTGTAATTCTTTGTTAGTAAGGGAAAACGTTTTTGAGGCACAGTTAAGTGAGATAAAAATTTAATCCAAATCATGCTTATTGTATGGATGCTTTGCAAGGCGCACATAGTTTTTGGTTCGGCACCACTTCTGACCATCAAACAAAGAGAAGCTAATAAGTAGGAATATCTTCATCTTTTTTGGCGTTGAAAAACTTAGTAAGCTTTCTGCAAAAAAAGTCATCATCGATTCACAAAGATCTGCGAGTTTCTAGGGTTTAGTTCTAGAAAAACTGTAGTAGGACTATATCAGGATTTCAGAGACTGCCTTTCTCGGCTGGAATTGATTCATTTAGAAATTTGAGCAGCTTCGGTTCGAAAATTCACCACTACAAGAGAACATGAGGCAAATAGACAAAAAAATATAGAGCATTAGATAGATAGTCAAAAACTGTGACTTGACAATAGCTTCCGTTTTGAATTTTCCTTTTTCACGCAAAATTGCTCCTAGCAATAGCAGTAAAATCTGCATTGATTGAAATTTCGTATTTACACAACTGTATTTGCCTATGGCAGTTCCAAGTTAGCCATAGCGGGGCACTTCTGGGTTAACACGACCGAAAAAAATTCGTGGAAAGTATGACGCCTTGTCATAAGGCTCGCTTTATGGCTTTTATTCCTACATTCAAATAAGCTTTCCATGTTGAATTTAAGCTCAGCTTCACTGAACCCAGGCAGAGAATGAATACCCTGCTACTATATGCATATCATAGACCGACATCTAGTAGTATTTCCAGTCAACATGAGGGCACGAACTAATGAGGAACTGTCTCTAATATATTTAAACTCGTCTTTATACACCAAAGGATTCTAGTGATCTATAAAGTAACAGATAGTATAAGTAATAAATAGGCAAAATTTTTGCAGAAGCTTCTTCTGCCCTTGAACAGCCGACGAGTTGATTCACATACGACCGATTACCTCAAACGTACTTGCATAGCGTCGAAACGAATCGGAAGGGTAGGACGACAATTGAAGACTAATCATTCTATCATCTACGCCAATGCGTAATTTGTTTCCTATAAACGTTATTATCTCTCATCAAAACGTTTACACGCTGATTGGTGACAATCATCAGTACTGGTTAGCGCTTGAATATCAGTGAGATGCTATATTGATCTAAAATTCTACTAAAGAATCTCGTGTGTAATAGAGAAAGAAATCTGAACGGAAGCATGTAACACTGCTGTCATGGGTATCCTGCAACAAGCAGGGAATTCCCTCATAAAAGGCCTTGTGATTTTGACACACCCACTTTGTTTACGTAGACATATCCACATGTAAGTGCGTGAGAGTGTTCTCGTTTGTAAGAATTGTATTCCACGAGCTGGTTCGACATAAGCCTGTTAACTACTGGCTGCGAAGTTACTAGGAGACGGTTAGGACTCGTTTCCATCAAGTAAGATCTTCCTCGCCCACTATGGAAGAGACCATCAAAATATCCATCCCATGATCAGAGCTCAGCAAGCCATTCCTCAGCGTCAAAAGCAGAATAGTAAAATAAGTGAGGCACCATTACCCTAACCTCGAGAACTTCCTCGTTAAGAGAGCAATAGGTACGAAAAGTGTGAAGACTTGCCAAAATTCATGCATTTCTGGCCTGAATAAGGATGGACTTAGGTGATGAACTGTCTGTAACGTACCTTCACTTGTATCCGCGTCCTATATAGAGGAGTCATGCATGTGAAGAGGCTAAGGTAGGATGTTTTCTGGCCTGGCTGGAATGACAAGATACTGCTCATTTAACGGCGCTCACAACACCGGAGAAAAATGATTCCCGGAATTCATGGTAGCGCAGAAATCGATAAAATCGGTGTTAATGTCATAACGAATACGGCCATAATCAACGATTCATCAACAAATAACAGCTCGAATCGAACGCTTACGGTTGAGGCTATGTAGAATGCTGCCTTCAACTACCTCCGTCGTTTACGTACTACCTGCAAGTTAAGGAGAAGATGAGATTAAAGTGTTCTATGTCAACTTGAAGAAGTTCTGTGGCGAAAACCATATATTCATTAGGTTATCGTTGTTGATTTCGACATAAGAACGTACCGTCGAAAAACGAAAACCCTAGACCACTATATGATAGAACTCACTCAAATAATTGAACCTTCAGGGACCAATGTGGTAAAACGCTACACTGGCCTTACAGTGACTTCCTCGTCGGGCACGGATTTTTCGTCAATTTTCAGTAGATTTTCAATAGCAAAAGACTGCGATTCCAAAACTGGACTCGGTCTTCAAAAATGATACCTTTGTGCGCTGTAACAACGAAGAGAAAATCATGTTTTGACTTTGGAGTGCACAGCCTGTTCGTCATACGGAGCTCCTCTTTACAAAGGTTTCATTAACATCTCTATAGCTTAGAAAGAGACGATTCTAATACTCGGTTTCTGAACTTTTTCTGTTGCTCCGTAACAACGGCAAAAAAAAATTACATTTCACACTCGGCGCGCATTTTTTGCTCAGCTACCTATGCATGGATTTTCACGATCTTTTCAAAAATAATTTGATATGGTTTGTGAGAAAGTTTGAAGTTTTTCGATTTTGGTATGTCAAAGCCAAACGTACGTTTCGGTGGTGTCGTTCCCTTCATCAGTGGTCCACGCCACACAGTGAACCCTACTTTATAACAAGGATGAGGAAACGTTGCTCTATGATGGTAGCACCTGATGTTGTGTTATCGTTATTTTTTCAGCTGATGACTACGGCTGGTAGTGAATTTCCAGAAACCATGTCCTCAACTATTTCTGAACCTTCAACATTCTTGGTGATCATATGGTAGCATAAATTTAGATACTTCCGAAGCAAGATTTGTTCTAAAATGTTACTGTAGATTGTAGTAAGATAAAAAAGAGGTCGTGCGACGCACACCACGTAATTAACGTTGCTTGAACTTCAAAGCGGGTTTATTTGAAAGGCTAGTATATATGAGCTGATAGAACAAAATGTTTTTCGAAGCTACAAAGGCTAGAAATTCTTCCGAAATGGAGATAAAATTTCTAAACCAACAACGAAGATCGCTCTTTCGGTACGGTAGCTGATATTGCTGGACGCGGAGCAATTTGAAAGGACGCAAATTTCGTTGTTTATCTAGAAAATTTTTCTTCTGTTTGAAAAAAATTTTCAGATATCATCGTAAAGTGAACATGACATAGCTTCAGAGTTGAGCAGGATACGCAAGCGGATTTAGGAGCTTTCAAGAGCAAGAAGATTACTGTGGAGAGAAATGAGTGCCCGTTAGAGGATGAAGGAACACTGGCGTATCGAGTGAGCAGTCAAAAGTTCAACTTTAGGAGTAACCCGTATGTCGCAGGTGAGAAAAGATTTCAAAGTTCCGCCTTATGGTCACTAACGCATATAGAAACGTCGCTCTATGCGTTGAACTATCGAGGATCAGGTGAATCGAACGTATAATGCATTTTAAGGACAGCCGAAAGACGGGAGCCGTTACCTCTTGATTTCGTTGAGGTGACAGACATACAGCACGATGACAAGCGATTCGCTCGCTAATCTCTTCACAAAAAAACCTAGTGAAAAAAATATGATACTCAACAATTCCTTTCATCGAGGAAAACTCACTGGCTTCCTTTGCAACAGCAAAGAAAATTTGAAGATTTACTGGCGCTCGCCTGAGATAGTAATTGATGAGCAGGATGATAAGGGAATGGTGACCTTGCAGCAGATGCCGCCTCATTAGTTTGATAACCACTTTCACTTTGCAGAGCTGAATCTATCAAGCATTGAAAAATTCATGCCAGACTCCTCTGTGGGGGAATACTAACTTGCCTCGTACGATTAATGTGAGAAGGAATGAGTGTTAGTCATAGAATATCGTTACGGTACGAATTTTAGGGTTAACAAAAAGAACAAAAATGGCCTGTCTCTCATCAAAAGTTGAAAGAAAGTAATATAGACAAAGTTTTCATTGATAAGTCAGTCGCTTTGGATGGTTTGAATATTGCCGAATATGCCTATGGCTTCAAGTTCTTCTGAACTTCACTTCTCGCTTTTCCTTTATTAGTTTATTGTAAATCAGATTTTCCCCAGAAAAAAGGGCTTCAAACATTTCCAACTCATCTTAATTCAATTGATTGGATTTCACAATACAAAGAAAAGTTGCTGGTCTATACAGATAAACGACACCGAGTGATAAGTGGCAAAAATTATGAAACAATCGACTCTTAGAGTTTGCATTCATAGCTATACCGATAATTTCATGCTTCGAAATAGAGGACAAACTGTTTGGTGATCGCGGATGCGCAATGCGTCGAAATTCTTAAACTGCATCATAACGGTGACTGAACGCACATTTTTTCCCGTGTTTTCAGAGGCCTATCGTGCCACGTTTCAGTCGTGCGATACACATCAGGTACCAATCTGGTAACACCGCAGAGCTTTGTTGATCCTCGTACGGTACCGAAACAACGGCCACATGTGTATTGCTCTACACTTTAAACTGTTGCGGTATACTCCTTTTAACTTTCGAAATACCATAAAATACTGTGTCACGTTCTGCGTCGATGGAATTCCTCCCTCTAGACATTGATATGAGCGTTTTCGTGAGCACGAGTACTCCCACTGGGATGAGGTTTCATCACAGCCTTTCACAGATCATCAGCCGTTTCTATGGCGATACGCAGACGGTTAAGGCTGCCGTTTCTGCTAACAACCAGCTATTGCCAACGAAAGTGATGAAAAACGAAAAAATTTCGTGTATTTCAAAAATTATCTTTGCCTGTCTTTATGTACTGATATCCAAGCATAGAGGTTCAGTAGATGTAAATTCCTAGATAGCTTACAAGCTTATTAGAGATGTTGCTGGGTGGGGAACTAAGATCTATGAACCATTTTTTAGGAGTAGTCATCAAGTAAATTTTTTCAATACTTATCCGAAAGTTCTGCATGAGATTTTTTCAGCAGTTGTGGACAATCGCACGATGTTAAAGTCGATGTTGGTGTATCACTTGACACAACGTGTGTGCTACTGCCTCTGTACGACTTTGCTACCCGGAGAGCTCGATACCAACGTTTATGCGTGCTATGAAATGAACATTCGTAGTTAGTTGATTATCCTCCACTACCGCGTTCAATCTAGAGAAGGTTGGCGACAATTGGTTGCTGGAACACAAAAATGGCTTATGTTAGGTATTTGAAGAAAGCCTGATCAAGCAGAGTCTAATTTGATGGACACTGGAAAAAATTAGTACTGCTATTATGACGGTTATCCATGTGTCCAAGTACTGCCGTTAGTATAGCCCTCATTTTTATGTTTTAGCGACTGTTTCAATGGCAACGATCATAGTTTTTAGGCAAATATCACTGTATAATATTCATCATTTTCATCCTGTCATTAGTGAAGCACATATAATGTCAGTGGATGAGTTATAAGCTGTCTGTTTACGATTGCAAGTCCATGGAGATCAAAATTAGATTTTGTTGTGTTGAAAGTTTGTGTTGTATTCAAATCTCTCAACCATTTGCGGACCAGCGTTGGTAGCGTCTCACGAAACGCGACACCGCCATTACAGTATCTGAGCGAGATTTTACGCCGCGCGGTGGGAAGCAAAATGCTCATGGTCCTCAAAGTATTAATAAAAGAATTTGCACTAGAAAGGCGCGATTCGCAAATTCACAAATAATATGAGATTAATTTTGAAAATAGAAGAGCGTGTAACGTAGCTATTACAGATGCACTGCATTAAACATGTGCATTTTGGCTCGATACCTTTTTCTGTGCAAAGCAATATATCCATCCCATCGATATCGAAAAAATTTACAAGAACTGTCTAGGATAATGGAAAAGAAAACTGACTTTATGCATTAGTCAGCCATAATAAGTCAATTGATAGTTGAATGTGCATCATGTCACCATTACGATGTTTATAAAAACCAATGCATGACACTATCGAAGTGGGATCGCCGACAAGTCCAATGTGACATTTACGACGTGATAATGGTGTGATCTGTGGTGATCGTGGTATTAGTGTGGAGCTAAAGGTTTGTGAAAGACAGTCGCTTACTAAGAGCATTGGTTAGTACGGAATTAAAGTTTTGGATAGTCTAATATAACTGCAGCTGGCGAATTATGATCCGACAATAAGCAGGAGATGACACGTTAACCCATTCACATTTTACACGCACGTGATAAAAACCAGTATATATTATGTCAAGACGTTAGATAACGGAATAATAAAAAATTTCAAAAAAAGCTTGTTCACTGCTACAGTGACTCTTGAAGAGAGTCTGCACTTTGGAAACGACTGACGCTTCTGAGCAGTTTATAGTCAATGTGTCTAAGACCGACATATTGTTTTGATACGTACGCATGCTCACGGGATCTTTACAGAAAAAAGTCATTCCTACTGATAATTCTTAGTTTTAGATCCTTCCTTTACTCATTATTTCCACCAGTGTTGTTTATTTTTGAATTCCGCTTCCATTCGTCATAATCCTGAATTCATGGTTGAGAAACGGTTACAGAATCTACACTCAGTTGTACATCACCCACCCAAAAGTTAGTTAAGATGCTTAATATGAACTTACTGTAAAATATTCGTCTCCTTCTTTGTAGAAGAACACTGTTTTCGTCGAATACGGATTCGAAAACGGCTTTTCATACTTGTCGTATGCTCGAATCATTCCATTTCGTGGCATCACTGGGATATTCGGCATCGTCGTTGACGTCGCCTGCAACGATATTTTTAATAAACGGCAACGCTTCCTATTACAAGAATTTTCACTGCAGTATCGATCAATTGACAAAGTCAGAAACTTCAATTTAGAACTATCGGGAAAAAATATTGCTGCGAATTAAAGTGACGAAGAGAAGAAGAAAGATTGCAGATAGGGAAAGATGACTTGGATGCGAATAAGAGAAAATTCAAAAATGACTGAAATATTAAGACAAAATTTTCTTTACACCACTCACAACAGCTCAAATCGATATCTGATGTAAGAACATATATGCCTTGCAATCATTATTGAGCCACGCATGTCAGTGGTCTGTCAATGAGGGCTGACTAAAAAACATATAAGTTGTGCCAAGAAAATTTAACAGCGAAGAAAATGAAGGTACTTATACCAAAATAAAGCTGTACTAGTAGCAACTTTACATCACTCTTGTTTTGTCCGAAAGTGTTAGGCACAAAAAGCGGACTTCTACGTCTTCATGAGTATGTGCTGGCATTTTTTTTCAAAATAAAATTCTATTTCGTATATTGAATTTCAAACACAATTACACAGAGAGATGTTTATTACTTCGACACTGCAATTGCAAAGAAAGTACGAAAACAAAAGGGATCTGTGCGTTGAACGCCGATAAAGCGTAGGTAGGTAGTCAACTCCTACAATCGCAGCAACTATTCCGTCTTGATAAATGAGTTCTCATTCGGTCCTACACTGTCGAAGGTTTTTGTTTTGAGATTCTCATTTAGAATATTCGTTCGATTTCTTTGTAGGCAAACTAGAAATGTCACGTAATGATTTGCTCAGCGATTTTTTGGCTAATATCCAGTCAAATGTCGCCATAATGCTAATAAGACTGTTGAGCATTATCTGAAAAGGATCACCGGTGAGGAGAAATAAAAGGAAGAGAAGCAAATGTAAGAAGAGAAAATGGTACTTTTTTTAGAAACTGCTCACTCGTCAAAGTTGTTGCTCTACAAATTCACTGTGCATTAGTTAATTAGTAATTTTGCCACACTTGCTGCATTCTAATTACTGCAAATTTGGCCTCTAATGAAGTTGTTCAGGTTCTGATGTGCAACGAAGTCGGTATTCCTTTGATAATCAGTAATTCGTGAAGGAACGTCGAAATGACTTCTTTTGAATCATCGTTCTGTTGTTCGTATTGTAAGCTGTAGTGCATAGTATCATGAAAAAAATCTGAGCTTTATCGTAGTTTTTAGGCTCAATAATTGGCAAGTGCCTCGAAATCGATATTTACGGGATGAAGCGTCCAAAATGTGCTTGGCCTCTACAAAGATTATGAATTCAAAACACATTCAAACAAATGAATAAGAAGAAGCCTAATGCCAGACTACAATGATGTTGGTATTTGAGTTTATCGTTTACCTTCCATGATGTTTAACTTTGCTGCATTTTCCCTGAATATCAGGAGACCACTGCATCACAACAAAAGGATGAACTAAAATGAAGCTTGTACGGGCGAAATTTCACAATCAGAAAGGTATCCTTTTCATAATTTCGTTTTTCGCTTATTTGAGTTTTTCCGTATACCAGTCATATTCACTGAAAAGATTTACTATGCAAAACACATTCAAAATTTTCTCCTTATCAATCATAAACAAATGGGCACTCAAATTTTCTAAAAAAAAAAGATATTTTCTAAAAGAAAAGGGGGTGTGGGGTACCGCCGTGGTTAGTGGTACGGAATCTTGGGAAGCAAGTACTAGGGCGAGGAAAAAATCCCTTAACACCTGCGAGAAAATCAAACTTGATGTCTGTTTCACGCAGTATCGGTTATTGTAAATTCATGGCGATGTCTCAGGAATAAGTCCGTAAAAAAGCAGCTGAACTGAGTTTACGTTGTTTGAAGGAAAAGTATGCGACACCGGTTCGTCAAAAGTGCGCGCTGCTTCAGCAAGACAACGCCTAATCTCACACCGTAAAGAAGACTAAGGAAAAGTTTAAATAATTAGAGGGAGCGAGTTCTTTTTCGCACCCAGTCTACTACAGATCAGATGTTGCATGTCCGATTATGGTCCGCTTTCCGCCGCAATGGAACATTTACAGCGCGGACGCCGATTTGATCGCCGATTTGATCAAGTTGAAAAGGCAGGTCAGGAGCTTTGTTGATTCGAAGCTCAAATAACAGCGATTTTGGGCAGATCCGGAAGCATGCAGATCGTTGGCAGAAGATCGTGAATAATGATGGTCTTTGTTCTGAAGATTAATCAATGTTGTTTTCAACTGAATTTATGTATAAACTTTGAGCGTTCAGCGAGTGGTAGTGAAGCTTTCCCTCAACCTAATATGATGCAAAGCGCTGGTCTGAGTCCCAAGTGCAACATTCTTACGCAATCAGTCAGCGAGCCTTCTAAGTAGCACCTAAACCTATATACCACCAATGTTGTACGAAGAACTGTCTTATTTGACATTCTTCAGCATTCATGAGGAAGACGACATCCACAAGCAGCAGCCGAAGCAACATGTAAAATCTTTTAAGAGCGTTGTGGAAAATGGATGCGAGGAAACGAATCGAATGCAATAAATGCTGTGATGCGCAAGTCAAATTGTGCTAATGTATAATGTAAAAAAAAGATTAACAAAATTGTTAAGAAGAGACGATCTTCTAAAACACCTCAAAGCTGCACGTCAAAGATTTGTGGCGTTTCAGAGATCACCATTTACGAAAACTAGAGGGTTTCCGAGATACTGGGAGCAATGCAATCATTGGCGAAGGCTTTGGGGATTCATATTTGTTGTCTACGAATCTCAATGTTAACACTACGTATAAAAAGGCTCACTGCAAAAATTACTCAACGTTTGATAAGCGATGAGAGCCGACAGAGCTCAACATAGTTTGCAAAGCCTCTAATGCACTTCGTTCCATGAAATTCAGATGAAATTTCATTTTACCAAAACGGAGCCACATATTCGATGGAAAACACTGTCCGTTCTGAACGTTAACAAACTGATTTTTTGCGTAGGCTTCGAAAGTAACATAACTATCAATGAAAGTTTTAAATACGGGAAATTCGGGAAAGAATTCATAAAAAATGACTTGAGAAAGAAAACGGTGTCTATCTTAGAATTCATTTCGCATGGATCGAAATGCTCGTATTATGGTCCTACGTTTCCAAAAACAATAAGTTTATGAATACCAGAAACTCATAGAAAATTGTGCTAGGCTTCCCTTCTCTAAGAGGTTTTTTTGGAGATAAGAATGATTGTGAACATGACGCCCGCATGGTTACCTGGATACCGACATCTTAACAAATCTACACAAAAAATCACCATGCCACTGAAAAATAGTGCGAGTAGTAGCTAAACTATCATCTAAAACATCTTACCTACGGTGACTAGATGCGAGCGGAAGAGTTCAGCAGATTAGCATTATGTAAGAAGATTATGATTTCAGAACTTTTTTGTGAAAGACTGTCACTACATTAGAAAGATCTGAATGATGAAAATAAAGCAATACGACTATAGTAAAACCGCTGAAGTTATGAAGAAAGAGAAAGAATACGAATTACGAAGAAATCAAAAGATATAGAAGGAATGTTTGCGGTGGTAACTACCTTATAAAACATCTCCATCACGATAATGCCTGTAATGCACTGAACTTCTTAATTGCGACACAAACGTATATTCTTTGGTTCGACTCGGACTTCACAGAAACCAACCTGTTTTGCTAGCAAATTATATAAGCAGTCTTATCTGGCGGGCATTTATATTAAGTTTAAAGGCTTCCATAAGCCACGGGAAGCCGCTATAAATGCTACATGTGTATTCATTCACCTCCGTATACTCAATGGAGTCGAATATATGTATGTCTACGAGATTAATTAGAGCCGAGCGTTCCATCTTCTCTTGGACTAATATAGACGAGACGCAGATCAACATTGCGAATGCTTTGGTCCTTGAAATGAATCACGATTAACCGATACTTTACTGATTCAAGAGCTTTTTTCCCTTGATTTTCCGAAATATCCCCTCAAAGCGATTTTTTTACAAATTCTTTCACTACAGCCGTGGTTATCCCTTATCGATCAGACGAGATCCTGCTGGTTTATGGTCAAACTTCCTTGCCCGCAGATGTGATTTGAGCTTTAAGAGATGTGTAGGATTAAGTTTCACTATAACGACAGTGACGAGGTATGAATGTCAGTAGCCTTATCTCAAGCACATTTAACTCCCAAAAGACGATTGTAGACGAAAGGTCTAGTTTGAGATGACTAGCAGCACTTGAACAAAAAAACATCTGAGAAATATTAATAAAGCAATGACTGATATATGCGCAAGTGCAATAGAATATTTGAATAATTCACAGTGATATAACGGCGTCTACACTTATTTTTCTCCATTCATACCTGATATCGAATGCAGAAGCTGAATTCTGAATATGGCTGTTCTACTCGCTACGAATGCTGCAATTTGAATATTATCAGTGTGAAGTGTGATGTCATTCAACTAAGCATTATTCTAATTGGCTGGCAAAGCGGAACATTTTTTTCGTTTAAAACGAGCAGTACAGTAGCTGAAAATATCTCATCTTTTACATCAAAGCGCACGACTATGCGGTGTTATTGATAATAATCGCTAAGAGCATTCCTTCAAATAGTTGAGGAAGCCTGACAAAGTCCGATTAGTCTGTCAATCAGAGACACTATGAAAAGGAGATGAAATGCTTGTTCACAGAAAGTCTTAAACGACTCGCCTAATCTGTATAAGGAAAGCCATCGCGGCATAAGATTCATAAAACATTTTGTCAGGAATGGGAGAGAACGACGAGATTTTATTAATTACAATCAGCAGCATATTCACTTACACTAAGAAGATTTTCACACGCGGTTACTAAGGGCTTACTTGTAGCAAACATTTAATGTTGCCTATAAGAAAAAATGCTAGTCCTTTGAAAACACGGTATCAAAGCGTATACAATAATCGGAAAAACGTAGCTGGGTTTGCATTGTGCGACAGGAGCGCTGTGGCTGAGTGGTTGTGATGCTCGCCGCAGCGCGCGTGGAGCCGAGCCTCACTCCTCCCCCTCTGAACTCTCTCCGACTGTCAACAACAGCAGCGTCCTATGGAATGCCTACGGCCAGTTTATCCTCGAAATTCCAAAAAGCCTTGCTCAACCAGCATTCTACGGCGTGAAAAGAGAACGCGAAACAACGAAATGAATTCTAAAATCACTGAGACCCACACAGTGGCAAGAGAACACTGTGAAGATGGATTAATAAAATGTATAAAGTGTAAAGACCTCAAGTCGTCAAAACTTCATATGAGCGTTTTTTGACCACCTCCTTAGTCGACAAATCGATATATCACTGAACCGAGGAAATCGCGATTTCATTTAGTACTCTACGATACACCGATGCCAGCGATCCGCAGGCACACATCAAAAAAGACAAGGTTAGATGAAATCGTGCATGTTGCATAGTTTCTAGAAGTTCATAAACTTTGAAATCAGAGGTCTATTACGTTCCGTCACGACAATGTCTATATCATTGGAAGACAATCCTACATCTGCCGCTCATCAGAAGCTGAGTTGATGAATGAATCTAATCATTTATAGTCTACATCCTCTTCGACAACTAGACAATATTTTGGTCATTCATTGCTACCACGGATTTCTTAGTGCCTAAAGATCTTGTTCACTGACGGATACATTTACCGAAATACTGACCCATATTCAAGAAGGTATGACTAGACTGTATACGGACATCATGCACGGTTTTGCGTGAATACACTTTAAATCATAAAATCGAGATAAAGTTTATGAGAGATTCCTACTATAAGTAAAATACCATAAGTTAGATCAAAACTTATGAGCAAATGAGATACTGGACAACAAAAGTGATGCATAAATAAAGAGGCGTTTGGTGGACGGTATAATTGAGATGCTAATCGTCAAACCTAAGTTAGGGAAGACCTCTAGTAGTAGAGCATGTCTCACACAGTAATGAGAAATGCCTTGCAATACTTCAAAACTTTTTGTTACGACGCATCTATCGGTGCAGGGCTGGAAAACTATAACCAAACTTATCTGGGAAATAGGACCACTGGTTTGATACAGTTAGTTTCTCTGAAGTGATCGTATAGGTCAGATACGCTACACTCATCCCCTCTGCTATGTTTAGTTCTGAGAATGGAGTGTGTTCCATAAAATGCATGCAACCCCCTTCGAATTTTTTGCCGGACAGAATATATTTACTGGTATTTCAGCAGCCATTAGATAATTTAGGAATTGAAAAATTTGACGCTTTCTTTGATGTTGAAAAATGCCTTCTTAGTGCGCAGTAGTGTCGAGTGTCGAAAAGAAAATAATGTTTTGTCTTCGATGTGCTTTGTTAGCACGTTCGGAGTCTATGTATGGACTCTCACAAAACCTTTATAAAAATTAGCAGTTTAAGTTTGACATTTTCGAGAACTCTTGTCATTTGAATGAAATTTCATAGAGGGTTAAAAGAGCGAAGGAAAATTACGTTTCACATTTGCAGAAATTAGTTAAATTTTATACTCTTAGCTGCATTCCACGGCAATATGAAACAAAATAAAGTTCACACCTATCATGCGATAGAACAAAGCTTCTTCTCTACTCCAACAAATACTTTTTCTATCCTTATAGTACGTAGAGCTTAGAAAATTTTTCCAAATGAAGAAAACATCTCAAAATGCATTGCTTGAAAGATTTCAAGCGGGGCTTCGAAAGTCCGCAAACTTCATCAATTAATAAGCAGTTTTTTTCTTCGCCTCGAGAAAACTTTTAGGTTCTCTAACAATGTTGTAAATCACCACGATTTTCTCTACACGCTCATATTTTTTTAGTGCTTATATATCCAAATTGTAAACGTTAATCTTTGTGATCTTACACAATGTATGGAAATCTCAAAAACCAAATCCTGTTTCAAAATTCTCGAAATTCTATTAAATTGATAAAAAAGTTTATTTAAAAGCCAGACACAGACATCAGGTGCGCAAATAGTGGCCGCTGAAGATGAAACGCCGTTTTCTCTTGGCTATTGCGGAACAGTAATCCTTTCTATAATCGGGCGCAATCTTGAAATCGTCGAGATTTGAGATATCGAAAGACTAATGAGAATTTGAAAAGAGAAATAAGGCCCAGTTCTCAAAACGTTATAGAATTAAAGATGTGATGTCTAAGGGATTGATCATTATTGGAGGCTTTTCTTTCTGATCACATACCTTCATTCGAATCATCAATTCTCGAACAACGGCCCAGATTTTACATGAAAATTGATTATGAGATAGCATGTGTCGACTGTTACTACTGGAATTACAATTGTTATCTTTTAAGAATGTCACAGATAGTTCTTTTTGCTGTAAACCTGTCCTGATGGTACTGAATCTTTACTGGGTACAAACTATTTATCAACAGAAACAAATATTTAGAAGGAAACAAAGCTAAGTGATGCTAGCTGAATAAAGAAGAATAAAAGGCAGCCGTGGCATTGTAGTGTCCGAGAAGGAGCTCTAAAGTGAAATACGTGTGAAGCACTTTGAAGGCGGATCTCGTGGATCAATCTCTAATCTGTGGCAAAATCTCAGCGGCAACTATTCCATATATCATAGAATTCCCTAATAGGAATCCTCTAAATACCTTCTCTTCGCTTTCACATTGTTTTTTAGCTGATAATAAACCCAGTGATGTAGAGTGATGTGCAATACCTTCGCGTTAGACAGGACTTGAACCCACATCTACTCTATCCGGGAGCGCGTGCTCTATTCGTTGCACTACTGACGCCCATGTTACACACACTATTTCTATGCTACAGCGCATCTATCTGTCATCCGCCAGCCGTCAAAGGCCTGGTTCGGGTAGTCGGTATCGACATTGAGCCCAATCACGCTAACAGATTTTGGGTATTACAGATCGTACGAAATTATTCTAATTAACCGCTTTGAAAGCGTGGGAAGAGTGGTGTGCAAAATGGGCGTCAGTACTGCAACGGGTTAGAGCACGCGCTCCCGGATAGAGTGAGATGTGGGTTCGAGTCCCGTCTGACACAAAAGTTTCGCACATCACTCTACATCACTGGGTATATCTATAAATCTTACCACCGCCAAAGCGATGAAATAAACATCATTTTGTTTGTTTTTTTTTTATCTCCTCCTTCTATCACATTAGTGTTGCACTTACCGGCAAGTCATTAGAATCGTTTGATGCACATGTTCGATCACTGCGCATCTGAAATGAAAATGGAATCAGAATATAGAGTGCTTGAAAGACCAATAAGCGGCGACACTGTTAAAGCAAAGTTGAGAATACAAGCGAAAATTGAATGAGATGAATGTGAAGGAACGTGGAATTAAAGTTCAACTTTGAGGCCATATAGTAATGGAAAACTCGTCCCACAGTAAGCTGGACGAGTTTTACTTGACTGTTGATTTCTTCGTTGTTTTTTATTTATCTTGAGGTATTTCATATTGTGTTCTGCTCATATTGTACAACTATTTTTGGTTGTTTGGTCAGTTTTCCAACTGTTGTCGTCCCGATAATGAAACGTCTGCAAGTGATAGAAATGTTTCTGCAGATGATGTGAAAGCCATTTAGCAAATTTCGCTTCCCAGGAAAGAAGCGAATAGAAGAATGAAGTGAAAAAACCCGGTGAAATTTTTGATGCAGCCAGCAGCCATTTTGTTATATTGTTTTCAGATTTGTTTTAAAGCCACAATCACTTAATTTAATTTTTTATCAGAATTTTTTCTATAACCACAAAAATTCATCATTGTTGTGAATTAGGTAAAATGGCGATGTCAATCAGGAGATTTCTCATTCCGAAATTGAAACATTTGAAGAGTATTTTGTCAACTGTAGCCATTACATTGGCTAAGCTTTCATCACTTCACGTACTCGAAAATGCAGTGGCAGTGGAGGATCAGCGAAACAATGTTCTTGTACAAAAAGAGATTTTTCAAAATCTTCAGTGCAACAGGAACTACTTCCTAACCCACTTGCTGTCTGTCGCAAACTCTTCAATCGAGTGGTTCAATTGTAATGGGAGCATAGAGAACGAAGGAGATAGCTATAGTGAAATATCGAAACGAATTTGATCTAACAGACTACACCTTCAATAAACAGCTCTATGAAGTGTGACGAAAGTGGAAGAGACCATTTTGATTGATACCTTCATATTCGAATGTTTTTTTTATTTTTATCAAGGTAAGGACGGCCTTTGGCTCAGTCTAGATAGAAGCGGTCAGGAAAACCTTAAACAGTCAGCGCATCACTTCTCAGCACATAACAACTTTATACACGCTGTGTAACAACTTCACAGCATTTCACTATCCTAACAGGTTGATGCAAAGTAACTGTCGTTTCACCCCGCCTGAACTCTTCATTTTTCAAATTTCTTCAAGTAGCGAAAATGATAAAATGGTCAACGTTCAGTCTTCCGCAATATCTAATGTAATCTTGAAAGTATCAGTTATTCTTTTAAGACTAAAAGTATCAGCTTCGATGATTGCTTTTCCCATGACCTTAGATGACTATAGTAGAAAAGTAATTACGGGTTTTCAGTGCAGTGGTGCGTCTCCTTCATGAAACTTCTAGAATCATCATTGATCTGTTTATTCGTCAGCTGTTCTTGAGCCGAATGCGTTGTTAATGTTGCGAGTTGTCTCTGCTGCCCTACTACCTATTGGAATCTTGCAGCTCAAGACCCCGATTACTTTTGCACCAATCAATATTCTTCCCATAGTCATGATTAATTATAAATTAAACTGCAAGTATTACCAAACTAGAAGCAAAACATAGATAAAATTTTAATGCATAGTATGATCACAATTCTCAAGGAATACAATCCAATATCAAGCGGCGTATTCCAGCAATGCATAGACCGTAATCACCTATTCACTAATCTAGCACAACAGCAGGTTCATTAGTGTGACAGAAAGATATTGGATAAGGTGAACCATGTCGGCGCAAATATTTATAGCAACTCTTGAGAGCGTTGTTCAGAAGGTGGAACGAAATAACATTGTAATAAAAATCGACAGCCTGGAGCTGCACCATTTTTGCTGATGATATCGTTTTTATAGCAGCACGTAATGGGCAAATAGAACGAAGGCAAGTTAATCTCGACAACGCATGTGTAAAGGTTATTTGCCGATTAAATTTCATCATGATGGTATAAATATGTAACGAATTTCTTTCCGGTCTATTGTTTACGTTTTATAAATGCTTGCTTATTTCACCAATAACACAAATCTTGTTACGCGTTTTTGATTGATTTGTTCACTAATAGTAGGTCTTGCCATTCTAGAAGAGTACTAGTTGTAAGGAAGCCCACCATCGATTGACTTTGATAGGCTTAGCAAGGATCCAGTATTTTCACAGGTATTTCTACCAAATCACTTTTCAAGAGCCCTCAACTTACCAATGAGCAGTAATGTAACATGATCTCACGTTGCGCTCGAATCCATATACTCACCGGACTATTTCAGAACATCTCATAATTATTATTTGATCTGATAAGGATATTACATGTTTTGAGCCGATAGGTCTATTGCTATATAGGCGCCTATTTCGTCCTATTG
The DNA here is from genome assembly GCA_019055375.1 of Parelaphostrongylus tenuis. Classification (NCBI taxonomy): domain Eukaryota; kingdom Metazoa; phylum Nematoda; class Chromadorea; order Rhabditida; family Metastrongylidae; genus Parelaphostrongylus; species Parelaphostrongylus tenuis. The sequence goes on from JAHQIW010002694.1 coordinate 673,195, forward strand.
GGACTCATCAGACGAAATAGGCGCCTATATAGCACTACACCTATCGGCTCAAAACATGTAACATCCTTATCAGATTAAATCATTTTGAGCGGGTCTGTAAAAGAGCGGTCGATAGCAGAGGTACTATTGTTTGAGCCATCATGTCATGTGGTCTATTACATGGGCTAGCTTATAGAGCCCGATACACGTGTTTCGACTTTGACGGTCTCATCACTCATGCGGAATCCTTCGTCTTCAGCCAATCCTCTCGGGGCTTCTATCACAGTCTTCTATACTAAGAGTAGGCGGCGACGAACACTTTACACTGTAAGTCAAGTGAAATTATCACTGAACAGACAGTGTTGTACACTCGATTGCTTTTTGGCTATTATTTTTACAATATGATACCTTTATTCTGGATGTTTTCTTAAGACTACACTCAAATTCCAATATATCTCATAATTATTACTTGAGCCGACGGCCAACAACCATTTAACAGACCACACGACACGTTAATTATGAAATATATTGATATTTGAGCGTGCTCTTGATAAAGCACTCGAAATAAAGTATAATATTAGGAAAACATCTGTTGCTGTATAGAAAAAAAAAGACCAAACAAATCTCTTTCAGAGCATTTAAGCAGGCGTTTTTCTGGCCATTATCTAGAAGCTTACTATTCTGCCGTTGAAAATAAGGACTATTGAGGTAAAAACTGTACTTTAACATAAAAATACTAACGAGCCAAAGATATGGGTGAATACAGAAATTTTTGCAGAATTTTTGAAGCTTTGACATTTTAGTATGGTAGGTATACATTACAGTAAGATTGAAATTACTCGTGAATTTCGCACATAAAACGCCTTTAAAAAATACATGTCATTTCACCATGTAATGATAACATATTGATGAAAGTGCACTTCTGATAAACATGAAGAATCAAAGCGGGAACGTGGGGGTGGGAAAGACTCTGTGTCAATGATAATCAGCGTTCTCTACACTCATTAGTAATTAGATTTTATATTGTCGTGAGAAGTGCAGAGCGCTTTCAACAACGACGCTTATAAGAAGTACAGGAAAAAAAACCTCATAAAATATAACTCTCAGAAATCTGCTTCACAAAAGCATTCCAAACTCCATCATATCGCGAGAATTTTAGCAGCGAATTTTTAGACAACATAGAGGAAAACTTTGAAAATACGTCAAATTCATGAGTCCACGGTCTTTGAAAACAAAGCGCGATACCAAAAGCTTCCGTTGAGTCATCATCTGAGTAGCCTTACTCAAAGGATAGGACATTATCCGAAAAGAATCTTCGTGGAAAACTCTAGTCATTTTGCTATCTCCTGGAATCCAGTAGCTTTTGGCTGTTGCTGATCGTTATCTGCTATGCTTTATCACGAGTCCGGCACATTTGATTCTCCATATCCTGGTTTATACGATTGTATACCTAAACATCCACTGGTGACGCTCGTTGAAAATCTAATCAAAATTCTATTTCATTTGTGCAAAATGCGGCGCTTCTATCATCATCCTGTTGAACGAATCTAAAGTAGTAATAGCTTCTCCATACTGCTTTCATAACTTCAAAATTTCCCTGGAGTTTTAGAATTATTCCTGCTTTTTCTCAAATCGCATATAAACTCTCTCAATTACTCGGTTTTCCTGGGTTTTATGATTGCCTTTTATTGTCAGTGTGAAACATTCTCTGGTGTTTACTGCGAAAAGGACGAGCTTAGGGAGTAAAACACAGTTTTTTATCAGTTTCGCTTTCTTCAGCCGCAATTGTAGACTGATATTTTCATATGCGTCCTCAAAATGAGTTGAAATTTTTCAAGTGAATTTGCTATTAGGAAATTTGCTATCAACCGAGTATATACGGTGTAATTATAAAAGTTGTAGACACTCTATTGTTTTAATGCTTCACTTTTTTGTTACGTCATCAGAAGTGGCCATAATAAGCAACTTCATGGATAAATGACCTTTCGCATTTTCTAATAGCGATATGTGCAAAATTCTGTTCCTGAAGTTGCAGTGTGTGCCATAAGGAACGAAAAATTCATAAAGAAATTTTTGAGAAGAGTACGCCTACATGGCTTAGACCTTCGATTGCTTACATAGCATATTTCTTCTCGATAAAAGAGAAAGCGTTTCTCGAAGCATGAACTCAAGGCTAAATATTGTTTTTCACTTCCGCGTTACTAAGCGTAGTGCGAGAGATACTCGTAACTGTGTAGATGCGATCGCCCGCGCTGAACCCTTACAAAGATGTAGAAATGATATGCGAAAAAATAAACACTTCTGCAACTTTCTATTTTTCTTCAGTAAATAAAAGCTGAAGCATTGTTACTGTGGCTTCAATTTCGTTTACTGGGTTCAGTGGCGATGTGTGCTTTTCAAATAGCCTCCGCCTGTGGAGTTGCTGATAGCACTGATAAAAAAAGCATGGGTGAGAGCAAGGTAAAACCAGGGTACTTAGTTGGAGTGATGGATAGCGCGTGAGTCTCGGTAAGGCGATGGCGGGTCGGAAGCACATTAGAGGTTCAGAATTTTGCTGTATCCCAACATTCTTGTGGCTGTATTTCATACCATTAGGCGTGATTATCATAATAAATCTGCAGATGCTTCATCAAAGTTGCAGTGGATGGCTGCGCTGTCAAATGAGGGATAGGAAACATCTGATGTTTGTTGCCAAGTTCATGTAGGTTTCTCTTTTAGATAATAAACACTGTTCCATATGATAGGCTAGTTGCAGTATTCTCTGCCCTCATGATTAAATTTGTTGTATTTATTGAATACTTTTGTTTCAAAACAATAGAGATAAAAGATGCCATAAGGAGAATCTAGAATGAGTCGAGTTTCATACACAGATCTGATGAGGGAGTGGATCATGTGGGAGCCCACGAAGGTTACTCAGTGGCCACTATGCCAGCATACATGAAAATAATAAATAAAAAAATCGGCAAATCTAATTATTACTAAGATAAATTCAAATAAGCAAAAAGGAGTTCCTTTTACCTTGAAGGAGCTGCATTGTGATAAAATCGACACCTCAGTTTTTAAATGGAAATGAAATTACATCTATAGCAAATAGGAAAATTTGCCACCTTCTTGATATAAAATACAAGAAGGGAAAGAGTGGATGACTGTGAAATGGATGACTGTGATATCCGATAGAGACGTGGGGGTGGCAGTGTATAGTCATTTTTCGCTCTCGATAGCGGTAATCACGGTAACTCGGGCAACGCTTTGCCGTCCTTGAGGGCGACATGACAACATTTACGCTGCACTTGTAATATAATCGAAAAGATAACATTTTGCACTAGTAAGGATACAGGATAGACGAGAACGCTCTGCACTGATCAATAATTTACTTATGATCCATAAATAAGCCTCCAGTAGTATCGCAGCGATGAGTGAACACATATTTTGTTCCACAGAGATTTACAGTGGCCCACTGATTTGACAATGATCTTTTATCTACAATACAACTCTGGCAGTATTTTGTCAGTGAAGACTGAACGAGAAGTCAAGTCATCCTTATACATGAATACGAAACAATCATCATATGCGGATAAGGAGGAATTCTAACCATTGTGCCATCCCCGTTCTTCACTACATGTATTAATAGGAACAGTGTTAGCATCATTATGGCAGCCATTTCCATAATTATGAGAAAGTAGCACTATTTCCCTTTTGGATTTTCCCTCTTCTGGCTGTGTAGGGGCCTCTTCAAAGCCATGAAAAATGTAATAAATTCACATCCGCATGTAACAGTTTTTCGCAAATGAGAAAGAATAAACGGAGAAAACGTTCGAATAGAATCGCCTAAAGCAAATCACAGTCACAAATGTGGTGAATTTGAGCAAAAGATTAATCGGTCACGATCAATCAAACAGTCGTTATTGAAGAATATTTATGGAATGAAAAATGACAGTCGCCGTTAATTCTGCCTGGTGATTCTGGTAAGATAAATTCTAGTGGAATGAGAAAACTTTATGACCGCTCCAGTTGACCTTATTGACTTTGCTAACGCTATGAGGCCATTGTGGGATATCCAGAAACCATGTCACCACCACTTTGTCAGACCAGAGTGTAAACACTCTAGGTGTAGTAGATGTAACATTACGCTTACCCACAACTTTCGAATGCAAGATATCCTTTGTCCTTCCTCTGACTAGAAGACGATGACCGACTCCGTCGTGTGACTTCCTGGTCACTTTGTAACTTTTGAAACATGTACTACATCACATGATATAGTGCACACGAATCTGAACCAGCTCGATATCTGGAACATTTTCATATTGAATGTGAGCAGCTAAACAGCATTGCTACTTGCAGTGACTGTGGCTTAATTTTCTCTGTTAAGACGAGGTGAGCTTCATAGAGCATTGAAAGGAAACCTAGCGATGCTAAGAAAGATCTTAGTCACTGTTATGCCTAAGTATTCTGTGATTGTAATTTATTATTGCCCTAAGCTGCCACCTTTTAACACTGCATTTGACTTCAAAAAATTTTTAGATTCTTCAAATATTTGTGCCAATTATACCAATAAGGCAATGCAATAATAAAAATGGAAAGCGAAGAGGACGGTGGCGGAGTGGTTAGTGATGCAGGCTGTCACGAAGCAAGGTGTTGGCCCGACTCCCTCCCACTCCCTTGAAAGGACGTGACATACGCTCTAGAATGACTATCCTCGAGAATTCAACAAGCGGTGATCCAAACAGCATTCTACGCCATTCATAATGAAGAAATCCTCAATCAGCGGCCCAAAGAACACGCTAATTGCTCGAAAATTTTATGAATGCGAAGAATCGAGTCTAATGTAAAGTTCTGGAATCCGTGTAGTAAAAATATGATAAGGCATCGTGTAAAATAATTCGATCAAATAATTGAAAAGTTTAACAGAGCAGAAGATGGTCATATAAAGTCGTTGCTACATCTCAATTTTATTTGATACGGTAAATCATCGACACCAGCATTTCTTGCATTTGGTTCATTTCTTCATCTTCATCCTCCGCAAAGGTATTTGAATTTTTTACAGTTGTTCTAGCTACTAATTAGGATTTCGTCTTCTTTATGGCTGTCATATAACTTTGGATGCGACGATTCTTCTTGGTATTGTAGAATTAGCTAAATTGGGGCGTTTTCACGCTTTTTAGTGATCAATTGCGAAAAAGTGTGAGGAGGGAATCGAACCAACGCATTGTTTGCACCACACATACTCACACACTACATCAATAACCCCTGAGCTACGCTGTCCTCAATATGTATCACCAACTATAGCGTTACTTGACGTAAACCAAACGTTAAAAATAGATCGGTGCGATGCTATTGCACTGTTAAGTACTGCGACGCCAGATCTCCATTATGAACAGAAAGGATTGGGCGTGCCCATGGTTACCGTATTATTGTTGCGATCTCCAAAATTCTAGAAAGGTGTAGCTATTCTAAATTTATACTATAGGAAAATCATTTCCCTTCAGTGAATTACCCTTTAGCTGGATTTTTAACTGAACTCCTACCGACTGATGTGAAAAAAGAGTGTTTATGTATTAAAATAACCTCAAGAATGAGAGAGTTAATTGAAGAGGGATAAGAAAGGCAAAACATAGCGTGCGTTGTTCAGAAGTGCAATCGAAGGTAATAACTTCACGAGCTTAATGAATTCCCATGAGAAAATTATGTAGCTAACCGCCATTAGCGATATTCTCCATACACTTATGATTTTATACGCTTACTAAGCACGAAAACCTGAAGATGGACTTGAGAATCGAAACAATTATTATACGAAGACAAGCAATTCCTCAGCGGATTGCACTACATTCTGCATACACTTTTCCTATGCTTAAGAAAATTTTACATTGTTGGAGGATTTCCAGCAATTATAACAGGAAACACCACAAAGTTTTGAAAATTTCTATGAAAAATGGAAGATAACATCCTCTCGTACTGATGGAAAAGCCATGAAAACAGTAAACTGCAACGAAGAATCGGTAAAAAGACAAATTTGTTCATTGCTCGTTATCCAAATAATTTAAAAACAACGGGAAAAATTGGAATTTGCTGGACTTTTGGTTGTAAATATGCAGCAGCTTGCTCTTGGCTCTGATGATAACATCGAAGAAGAGGAGCGTGAGCGCTCTATCGCCTGTAAATTGTAATTGAATACATCACCTGTTTTCACGTTAAGCATTGAATATCCTGAGTCTATGGGAGTATTTTCTTAGTTTTTTTTTCATAGTTTCCGTTGATATGGTAAAAATCGATCCTCTCTAAAATCTGCTATAGCAAATGTTTTTGTTCAAATGGGATTCTGAGTTGAGTCAAAATACCAAGCTCTTTGTCAGCTTAGGTAATTCTTGTAGAAGTATAACTTTGCGAGATAGATCACCGATGGCAACTTAGGAGCACTATGATGTCACGAAAAATCGCCAGAGATTCATTGAACCTCGGCAGTATCAATACAACCTTCTCATATCACTATGTTAACAAGAGACTGGTGCACCTGCAACCTCCATATTCTGCAGCCCAGTGAGCGTTAAGTAACTAGCGCAGGTATCACATACCTTACGAGCGGCCTTGTCAATGGAAGAGTGACCCAGTGAGCTCCTGTCGATTTAGAGACTAACCCTTTCGGAGAGGAATATATCCATTTAGATAAACGAGTTTCTGTAAGCTTTTCACGATGAAAAAGAACTTTTTACTCTGACATTTCCTAAATGGTCAAAGGCTTAAATCTCTATGGTTTCAGTAATTTGTTTAATTTATGAAAAGCTTTTCTAATGCTCGTAGCAGCAAAAATTTTATTGTGCTTCACACTCGGCATGCGCTCTTTGCTCGACGGAATCTGTGCGTAACTAATCCCCAGACTATCTGTGGTCATTCGATAGTCTACATCTTGGAAAATTAATGCTAAAATTAGTTTTCAAAATAGTTTACACAGAGCGCCGTTAGATTAAGAAGAATACCCCATTTCGCACTCGAAGTAGTCAACTCGTCGCTTGAATTTCATAGTAGGCTTATCTAGATGAAAATAGCGCATCTTTCTATTGATGTCCTTTTCGAGGCGTAGTTGAATATGCTGCACACAGAATCATTTGAGAGGCACGTGATCTTCGCTTTGTATTTGGAGATTTTTTTCTTTGATTCGGAAAAATTTCCAGGTTTTTGTATTAGACCTGTGGAAAGGACTTTGTTCTATCGCTTTATAGGTATAAATTTATTCCACATTGCCAAATAAACCCGCTGTGATGATGGGCTCATTGTTCCGAGTGCGGAAGGAATCTTCTTTTTGCTAGGACAATGTTTCAAGTGCTTTATTTATGATGATTTTTTCATTGCAGTCTTCGAGATTCGCGTGTCTAATGGCTACCAGAATAGAGTGCGAAAAGTTTCTGAAAAATTTGTAATTTGATAATTTTAGCATTGATATAATGTTTTATGTCAATTATGATAATCTTACTAAATTCTCTGTTCGATATGGTCTGAAATAGTTCTATTTATCAGTCTACTTTCAGTTGTGCTTGGGTTATGGATTATAAAAATGACGTATTGCAGCAGTTGAGTTGCACAAAGCGGGAATGAAAGCGGTCGACAACGTTGAAATCGAATGGTTCAGCCAGCAGGTGTCTATAGAGGCGTGAAACGCTCAAACAGACTCGACGGATTAACGACCGTCCTAAAAAATTCGCCCAGTCACCTCGTCTACTCTGTAAATCTTTGAAAAACCCTTGCGAAGCTCAACGAAATCCGGAGCGTTTGATGAGTAAAATGGCTCGGAAAGCTTGGAGTCAGTGAGTGAAGCTTCCATAAGCTGTAGCTGCACATGGAGAAGTCGCTGTTCTTCACCTTCCGGACAAAAACATGAAAGAAAAACGGCCTTCAAAGGCTTGCCGAAAGGGTTTATTTGATAGCTGTTGCTCGTTGTCCAGGATGTTTTCTATGAATAAAAAACATTGGCAGTCAAACCACTTCGCAATGGTCAGAATAAACGTAAGGTTTTCAAAGAGGGATAGAGGAAGTTCATCGTAGCAAAAATCATAAGTCGAAGTCATTTCCGGCCTCTGTGATGGTCTGTGCAGGCATTTACGCCACCACAAAGACGCCGATGGCCTTCAACAATGGAAACGTCAAAATCAACACTGCCAGCTATCAGCAGCAAGTTTCCCGGGGAGTAGTGGAGCCTTGAAGTACTCAACACTTTGGCGCCACAAATTTACGCTTTAGCAGGACTGGGCTCCTGCGTAACCGGTCCACTCATTGATGGCCATCTGTCAAGAGTTGTTTCGAGACTACTGGCGCAAGGACATTTGGTCGTTGAACTCGCCGGATATCAGCTCAAGGGATCACTCCATGTGGTTTGTTCTAGAGAAAAAAGTCTAGGCTACTGGCTACACTACGTACACGTAAAACGGCTTTGTCACGCGCTTGGGACGAAATTACGGTGGAAATGTTGTTTCGTTTGTTGAATCGTTGGAAGTTTCGTAAAGAGACTTCGTAAATGTAGAGGCCAAAGGAGGTAATTTCAGGAATTCGATATAAGCTTTCTTGTTTATTGTTATAGTCGTTAACTTAAAATCGTCTATTGCTTCAACTGAATGTGTATATTTCTTCATGCAATTTTTTATTGTTAAAATTTTGAACATCAGAACTTTTCTCGCGCACTGTAATCCAGTGAAAAGTAACCCCAGACCTCAGTCATGCAAAAAAAAAGCAAGCTGAATGTAAAATATAATATTATTTTCACTACTACAAAGTAGTAAGAAAAAATTTTGAGATACTGAAGAAATCACTGAGATCATCAATATTTGAGGTTTCGATTAATTATGTAGAGGAACATTTTCTTTCTAGAAAAAAAAACTCTTCCAGGATTTCGTGTACCTAAATATATACAGTCCATCACAGAAGGGTTGATTGAGTAATATTTTCTCATTTCAAAGTACTCGTAAATCATCCCAGTCATCACGTCAGCGGTTTTTTCTACTTTGCATTTGACATTTCAATGAATCCAGTTAGTAATAACACCTTTCCTCATCGGATATCGACAAAATAAATCACACGTCCACTTTACCTGGTTCTAAATAGTCTAGCTGCAAGGCAAAGTCTCTGGTTTTAGCTGTTGACGCAAGTGAAAGTTTGAATTCTTTCTCACATTTCCGAAGTGCGATATACAGATAGTATAGACTTTTCGCGCGTTCAATAAACAACGATGTGATCTTCAGTCCTGATTACGTAGAAACCAAGTTTCTAAAGCATACTATAACGGAGGAAGAAATGTGGAGTTCAGAAGTTTACACAGAGCCAAGCGTTCGATGCCTTATTCACTGTGTGCTCGGTGGTCTTGAACGTAATCTCCGAGCCTCTCGTTACCTTGTGGTCAACTTTGGAGCCAAGTCCTTTTTAATACTAACCTCCTCATTTGTAGAGACGTTTGTGAAGTATTCGGAGATATTCGGTTCGTTTAGCGTGAATAGGCCATATAAGGTGAATTTGCTCCTCATGAACTTCTTTTAAGGAGCTTAGTCTAGACTTGGATTTATCTTTTTCTGATTATGGAAACATTTGACAAACTATGCTACAGAAAACTTGATTTCTCCATGCTCTGATGCAGGTGAATTTCACTGGAATGTCAGGTGTTCGAAAATTAATCAAACCTTTATAATTCAGCTTACTCAAACAGCTAGCGTTTCAGCGTTTTCTCCTCTTTCACATCCTGGAAAAATCAGGTTGTTAACAACACAGTCGACGAAACCAACTTCATTACTTCATTGAAAAAAAGAGCACTAAATTGAGATTTCATTTCCATGAGCACAAAACAACCTTCAACAAACTCCGCGCTTTATAAGTCATTTATTGAGCTGTTCAAGCGTGGGTCACCGGGCAGAGATCTCATGGGACTTGTTAAATAAACAGTTTTCCTTTGAAGCGAAATAAAAATATCCATAAAACGTTGCTTGAAAAAGGCAAGTCCTAGAGAATTTAAAAACTATTATAGAAATGTCACCGAATACACTGAGGAGTCAATTACATTGTGACCGTTTATACGACCGTCTATGTCAACTCCATAATGCAACCTATGTCCTAATAGTAGAGACAGTGACTGCATGATTATAGGTAGAGTTAGTCTGATTTCTTGTAAAGCTTGCGCTGAAAAAATAAATGGCGAAACGGGTAGGCCGCTTTGTGCCCGCATAAAAGAAGACCTACGCGACAAGGATAACTGTAGACCAAGCACATCTCTAAGCGCGCATAGGACTCAGGCGCATAAAAAAAATATTAGGTGTCCGACTATGTTCCCGAACTATCCAAAAAATTCAGAATTCTGTTTTCCACGTAATCGAGAGTATCAAATAACATCAGCTGAAGTATCACCCGTCTGCCTGGATGCATATCTGCTAAAGCTCCGGCAACAAATCAATTCCGCGCTCATAAAACTCATTAGTCTTTGATGCAAACCAAATAGTCAAATCTCGACACAAATGATTGATGTCTTGGAACGCCGTATTCTTGTCCAACCAGTGCTCCAATAATCTGAAGAGATGGAAATGGACGGAAACATATCTGGCAGATACGGCGGATGATCCAAGTGCTCTTAGCCTGGATCGGTCAACTTCTTCCTTGTTTTCTTGGCAGCGTTGGGCTTTGCATTGTCTTGAACCAAAATGACTTGGCGACAGCTGTGACGCGGACGATGCTTGATTGCAACTGTCCAGTTGCTGGAAACATTGCTCAGCGTTGATGGTCTGCGCGGCTTGCAACAAGTCCCAATGAATCGGCCTACTTCGGTCCCACAAATGATCAACACTACCTTTGGCGCAAATCGATTTGCTCGCGGTGCTGGTGTTCCTTACTGAAACTCGTAAAGCAGTAAATTACAATTGACTTTTCGTGACTGCTCCACTGTTGGACAAGTATGTGCAAAAGTATACTAAACACTGCGCAAGAAAATTCTGCACGAAATGGGTAAAAGAAAAATTTGCCTTCGTGAAAACACTCATTTTCTGGATCAATTTTGAAAACTTAGTTGGAGACCTAATACTGTTGAAGTAAAAAGTGCCGTCCAATCCGTCCAAATGAAACAATTGGTGCTCCATTTGTGTAATAATAGCTACATGCCATGATTTATAAAAAATAAACTTGTAATAGCGGAATACTCTACTCTGACGCCCATTCTCACGCACTTCTCGAAGTAACAAATAGTGTACGAGTTTACATTAATGTTCACATAGGTGTGATATGGTTTTGTACTAGTAGCACAAAAGAACAAGATCTCCACAAATTAAATGAACATTTGGAAGCTCGCATTTAGGCAGCAGAAGTCTTGTCAGAAAATGTTGGTGGGGTACTCTTCAAATAGAAAAATTGGATTGTGTGCGATAAAGAAAATCTGAGAAAACCTTATCACTACACGAGTGTCAAATCAAAGAAGACTCGAATGAAGACTGCAAGCTTCTTGTCGAAGAACTCAAAGGTTGTGCCGAGATTGACTCAATCACTCAAACAAGAGAATCTGTTTGCATCTGCACTAAGAAATCACTCGGAAAGAGGGGAAACAACAAGCGAATATCAGGGACATAGAGTGAGACACATCCAAAGGAGCAAGCAGTGAATTGATACGGGTTTCGTTGTATATTCCATAGGTGAACATTATTTAAGGTCATAAGAGTTTACTGGAAATACACCTACACTAGTTTTGACTTTTTATTAACTATGAAAAAGCATCTAACAGAAGTCGACCATGAAGTGGAACTTCTAGAAATCAGAAGGTCAAACATCCGCAGCTGTACTCACAGCTACCTATGTTTTAGAGATTATGAGGCCTCTACCAGCCACCATCCACAAATGAAGCACAGCTATGAAGGACGATCGAGAGCAAAGAACAAATATAAAATGCGCAGAAGTCCAGAGAAATTATGAACTTGTAAAGCATTTTTTACTACATAATACTTGTATTTTTCGATTCTTCAAAATACCACCATCCATAGAAAGAACAATAAATTGTTCCATAATTTCTTCCGCATTTCTTTAATCAGTCTTTTTCTCTTTTGAATCCAGTTGTTGTCAAAATGCTGTGGTTGGTTGGAGAATGTTCTAGCTTTGATCACACATTTGTATACGGCCCTAGCATCATCTAGTTCTTTAAATAAAATGGGCTATTCATAGTGACGGTTTGATGGACACCTCGCAATGATCGACACGATTGCGCTGCAGTCATGTCTGTCTATCTGCTAAAATTTGTGCTGCAGCCGCACAGCTGAACCTTCTCAAACGGATCATAACTGGAGATGAGCCCTTGGTCTACTAGGAGAACATGTGCCACGCTTAATGGCTGCCTTGCGCAAAGAGCCTCCACATCAATCAAAGCACACGCCATGCTTGGATCATTATGTTCTCGGTTGGTTTTAGACATTGGCACAGCGTGGTTTTTAGAAACTGCTCGACAACAAATAGACAATCATCGCCGACGCTTACGGAGGGCAGTTCCGGAACTTGGCCTCAGCGGTGCGATGGAAGAGACCGAAACGTCTCAGTGTCGTCCTCATACAAAATAACGCTCGACTTCACATAGCAAAATCGACTAGACGCAGTTTATAAAAACTGAGCTCGAGCACGATACTAGTTCCTCCGAATAGCTCTGAGACTCCATCGCTTTATCACCTCCTCCGCACGCTGGAGCAGTATTTGCGGTAGAAAAAATTCCAATACTGTGACCACTTCGGAAAAGATCTGACCGATTTCCCTGACTCGCCAACTTGGTTCCCCATGGAATGAAGGCATGCCTTTATTATCCACCATATCAATGACAATGCTGGTGATTACAGTGTTGATTAATTGAATTCTCTAAAGAAATAACAGTTCGATCAACGAAAGTATCAACATGCGAAGAAAACTATGGGAAATCCCGGGATTTTATCGTTTTTCAACAGCATTATGACGCTGAGGAGCGCATGTGGCGCAGTGGTTAGAGGTGCTCTGCGTCGCACACGAGGTCAATGATTCGATCTAGCGCTCATGGCTCATCAAACTTTCCATCCCTCCGGGATCAGCGAATTGGTGCCAAACTGGTCTCAGACTTGTCTGGAAGGATAAGCAGCACTGACTCGGTTCATCGGAAGACCACCGCGACTCATTGTAAAGGCTAAATATACATTGATTCGCCTCAAAAGGAGTCAAAAATTGAAGACGAATGCATGGCGCATTCCTTTAGAATTGATCAGAGCCGAGAGCTTTATCCTTTATCCTTTATTATGACGTTGCAACTATATATGCTAAAATGCCGCGTGGTATGCAAAGCTTTCGACCTCAAGCGGGAGTTCAATCGACGTTTTACCCATACCGCGACGCGTCCTACAGCTGGACCATCGAGGCCATCGCTCTTAAGCCATACTTTTTTCGATTTAAAGCATCGAGGCTGTCAACAACTAGACCTTGGCAGGCTTGAACGGTAAGCACATATTGGCTAGCTGCAGTTAATCTAACAGTTGTTAGATGCGCATATGTATCATTCCACTGACACGTTTCACAGTTTTCACAGCGCAAATCTTAGTAGACCATGCATTGACCATTCTCCACACGTTCATCACTTGATCAAGAACTTGTCATTTTCACATACGTCGTAGAATACTTGTCGAGCACATTTCTTCGTAATGTCTGGGGATAACCAGAGCAAGGCCTTTCAAAGGTAGCTTATTGATTTCCTGGGAACAACCGTTCTGTTCTTCACCGATGATACTGCATGTCGGATTTCTGAAGGAAGAACCGGTGGAACGTTATACTCGTCCTCTTTCAATTTATATGACGGTAAGAGAACATGGCTAGCGAAGAGATCCGAGTAGTATTGGTGGATGATTTTCTCCATAGCTCTTCTCGGAGCCGTAAGTGTCCCGTCAGGGTATCGGAGTGCAATCATCTTGGTCTTATAGTTGGCGAAGCCTCGCTGGTCTTTGCGAATGCTCTTCCCAGCTTCTGCAGCTTCTGCCATGATTGCTGCTTTTCTCTCTTTGAAGTCTTCTTTTATCGCTTCTTTGCAGCGCTTCGCAAGTTCGGACGTGAGGTTCCGGTTGCGTGTAGCTCGTGTAATTCCACGTTGGCGTATCAGCTCGAGTGTCTGCGGAGATAAGCGTCTCTTCGTGACCTTAGGACTCTCGGCTTTCATAGCGCTAACTTGAAGATATTCAACGAGTCGATCATATTCTTCGTCGATGTTGTCGACAACGGTATCTTCCCAAGAACCGACTAATGATTTGAATACATCCAGTTTATGGTAATCCTGGGACTTCGCTGTTTGAATTTAGCGGCTTTCTCTCCTCTATTTGAAAAACGGAGCGTTGCGCGAAGGAGGCGATGGTCTGATCCCGTGCACAACTTAGGAACAACAGCAACATCGGTCAGGAAAAATCTTCGAATACTAAGATGTGGTCTATTTCGTTATGGTACTCTCCATTCCAGACTCCCACGTTTATTGCTGAGAGTGAGGCTGTTGGAATTGTGAGTTACCATGGATGGTTTGGGTCGTCATGGTAAACTCAGGTAGCCTCTCACCCTGTTCATTCCATTCTAGCCCGTAGATCCCAATGTGGCATTCTTCAGACGTTCTTCCAAGTCCAATTTTTGCATTGAAATCTCCGACAATGACCCAGAAAAATGTATGAGCTTCTTTGTAGGATTTTTCGATGTCCGTATATAACGCTTCGACTTCGTCTTCGTCATAGCTTGATGTTGGTGTGTAAGCAGCGAAGATGGTCAAAGCCGGCGTAGAATCACATCGTTTCAACCGTAATCATCCTATACGAGTTGTTCAAACGTATCGATGATCACGATCAAACTCGATTTGACGATAACGCCAACACCGCCGACACCTCTGCTATCGCATGTTCCAAGGAACAGTTCTCCTCCGGTGTTATAAACAGCGTGAATAGGATGGCGCCTTCTCGTCTCAGCCATGCCGTCCGTAAACAACCCCCTGTTAATTATACGGAAGTGTTCGTAGGTAGTTCACTTACTGTGCTTTCAGCTGTTTATGTTTCACAGGCAACAGCATAAGGCCTGCCCGAGCAGTAATGCTCTAGTTGAATAACCACACTGTACGACGATTGCTAGGCATAGAATCAAGTAGGAAATGTTCAGGGATTTGAAAATTCCTGAAGACAAACAGTCTAACCGGTTGAGGACCAGGGGACCTAAAAGCATGTATGGCCCCACCCCCTGTCCCCCATCCACTAATCACGTCTGTCCTTTGATAAATGATCGTGATAGCGATTGGGATGATAGTGGTACTGATGGCAGTGGTAGTAATGATAGTGATAGTGATGATAGTGATTGTAAGGATAGTGACAATGATAGTGATAGGGACAATGGTAGTTGCAGTGATGATGATGGAAGTAATGAAGATAGTGACGGTAATAGTGATAGTGATAGTGACTAGATAGTGATAATGATAGTTATTATTAACATCATCATTATCATTAACATTGTCGTGATAACAGTGATGAAGATGATAATTAAAATGATGACGATAATGATGGTGGTGATAGTGAAAATGATGATGATAGCTATCATTGTCTTTATCACTGCCACCATCACTACTGCCACCATGATTATTATCACTATCACTGCCGCCACAATCACTATGATCATAACACTATCATCGGTTTCATTACCATTACTATCGCTATCATCCCAAACAGTATCAGGATCATCTATCAAAGTACAGATGTGATTGGTGGGCGCGGGGGCCGATACGCCTTTTGGGTCCTCTGGCCCTGAACCGCTTTAAAAAAATGTTGCATTTTTGATTTGTAATTAGCCAGCAGTCCTTTCATTGTGCCACTTTGCATTTGATTTTGGTAATGCTCGAAAGAGAACTACAAACTTCATGACTTGAGACAACTTTGTTTTTACAACGTTTATTTCATAATGGACAACACAACGCCTAATGTCACTTTTTTGGGGCTCTGATACAACTTTTATTAGTTTAGAATAAGGAATTTGCTATGACAGATTTTTTACATAATTATATGACTAAAAAAATTGCTAAAATTATAGCTAAGCTGACTCACTACTGACACCATAAACTACTGCACTTCCACTATCTCTTAATCCACTATTACGAATTAAAGGAGAACAGTACAAATAATTACGCCACATGTGTTACTTTATTTTGCTTTGGTCGGACATAATGAAGTTACATTTGATACTTTTCAGAGTAAATAAGAATTTGAGGGGAATGTAACTGATTAAACTATCTTTCCTTATCGACAAAAGAATAGTGTACTTCAAAAAAGAAAGGTGCTGATCTCAAATGGCCCTGCAAGATATTCAATTTTGCTAAAAGTCTTTCAGAAAAAAGAATCTAGGTAAAAACGAATTTATGGAGCATTACTAAAGAGTCTAGGAATGACACATAGTCTTAGACTGAAGACGCCCGTTACCGTGAACGCTGTGAGTCGTAAGAAGCTTTGTAGTTATGGCAGCTACCTTGACAGTGTGTTCTGAGTGGAAGAACAACCGGTTCAATTCGTCATGCAGTTTTCTGTAAAAATAAATATGCTGAATGTCCATGCTCACTAAACATATGCCCTCTTTTTCCATGAATATTTTTTCTTGAAAATTCAACACAATATAAAAGAACGTTATTTTAATGTGGAAGGTGCATTGCCGGTCCATGTCATGTAATGTTTCTGTCGCCCTCCACTTCGACTACTTATTGAAAAACCCATAAAAAGCTGTTAGCATATTGGAAAGTTTTTCGCTCCTACTGTGATTCTAATGTAGATTTGATTCCAAAAAAAAAAGAATGTTTAAAGCCTAAACGAGGTTGAACGCAAGGCCACGCACCGGTGTTTCGGAGATAAAGCATTCACGTTTTTTTTTGAAATTATTTGAGTGTTTATTGCGAGGTTTTAAAAACAGTCGATCTTATAGACCAATTCTGATCTAACAGCCGAAATCCATTGACTGAAAAGTGGTGATGGACTAGTGTCATTGTACACTATGCCATCACCACATACGCCTCCCTCCTTGCTACAATGCAGGGCTTAATGTGGGGCGCAGGTCACTGACGAGAAGGCCGAAACCTCCGAAACACCAATGTATGGCCTTGGCGTATCAATCTCGTTTAGGCTTTAGACATTTTTTTTTCTTGGAATTATTTTGAGTGTTTATTGCGAGGTTTTAAAAGCAGTCGATCTTGTAGATTTGATTATTTTTTGTCAAAGTAATAAAGGTGTCTGGCCAACTGGGTTGTGAGCAACCCGATCTTTTCAAGCTCCGCATAAGGTGGAACCGTCGAAACGTGAGCATATGGAATAAATTGTATCATAACATACTCACGTCTGACTTACTAAGAATCTATGAGTTATTGAGGAATACCGAGATTAACGGGAGGTTTTTTTTTTTTGAAGTATTTTGTCCAATATCGTAACAAGAACTGATAAATTTTCGTTGCTGTGAGGACAGAGAGAGCGTTCAGTTAACGCACAACATGAACGTTATATCGTTATATAAGCTGGAAAACTGACTTGTTCATGATGAAGTAAGGCAGTGTTATGGCGTTCTGATACAACATGCTAGATGCATTGATCATAATTATTTTAAAAACTCCTTTAGGAGAGTAAAACTCCCAAACCATGAAAAACAGCACTTCTATTGCAACGGAGAGAGCCATCTAAATGTACTATCGTAAGGTAGTTCCTTGAAATTGAAGGTACGATGAGTTACCTGTGTTGTGAGCTTCATCTCCTCCATCCTGTTGAGAGAAAATTTCAGTTTGAACTTCAGAACTATCAATAGGAGAGGATAAATAATAACATTTGTCAACACGAGAGCATAATTTGAGATGTGGTTAAACCTTAAAAATAAGGTGAACGTTTTCATAGGTCTGCTATGACTGATTTTTGAAGCCTAATGAACTTTGAAGAAATAAAAATCAACGTTCTCATTAATGATTCATATTACATATCATAAGTGAAGTTGGAGAAGATAAGTACGAGTTTGAACTACACAGGAGATGCGATAACTTAGCTTAAGTGCAGGTTTGTTAAAGAATTCTGCGCGCAAAGATTCTTTTGAGTTAGTAGTTGGAATGCCAGAAGATGAGTCGTATTTTTCATAGAGGTCTCTAGCGAATGTTATACGCCTCCTGGCCCAACGTTTATCGACTGTAGGAAGTGTTTGACAGCTACAAACATGTTAGAAATGCAATGACCTCAGAGTTCATGAAACAACAAGCAGATTCGTCGTATATCAAATTCTAGCTGGTTGCTATCGGAGTTACTGCACAAAAATGCCGCTTCTCATCGACTTCTTACTATTCCTTTTGATGATGAGCCCTATAGGGCTGTACTATATTGCTAGAGCTGCTCACATTACGCACTGCATTGAGCGCTGAAGAAGGGGCTCAACTTTGACGCGGAGGACATAGTTTAGACGGTAAATTATTGAGCATTCATAATGCTTTTAAGCGGCATGAAGGAGAAAACGAATAAAAGAAGGATAATAACAAGTGTTGTTTTAAAGCATTCCGAAAAATTATCTACACGAAACTCAGTGATTAGCCCTCTTATCAAGCGTTTCCTCATCTTTAGAGTATTGGTTTGACGTTCTAACACTGTAATACTATACACCCCCCTCCATTAACTGTTTGTACGAAATTTTTCGAAATTTAACAGCTACTGAGTAATTTTTTAAAGATTGTCTAGCTTGGATCTACCTAAATTCAAAGTCTGGAATATTCATCTATGAGGAAGCACCGGTGGCTGCTTTGTATAATAACAAGATCTGGTGACAGATGGAAAAAATGGAGTGAAATCTAAGGAGTGCAGTATCCTCAGTGAAAGTTGAGCTGGCTCTTTACCATCCATGAGGATGGGCTGTCCAAGTACCCAAAGAAGTAATTTATTGAAACGTTTTTCAAAAAACAAAGTGACATATTCTTAGTGAAGGATCCGATCAGTCCGTTAGGAGAGTTCATTAGCTTAGTTCTGTGAACTCCTGCGCCTTTAGCTGTAGACATTTTCAAACTTTATTTTGCCAGCGTTGAATTTTGTAATGCAGTGGTTTTTGGCTCAAACCGAGCACCATTCCTTGATTTCTTTGAAGTTAGTTCCCAGCAGCTCTTGTTTTTTGAAACTGACATACACTGTAGTGGCTAGAAATCACTTAACCTTGAAGATATCCGAGTATTCGAAGAAACCAAAGCAAGTCTTTTCCATCTCTCATACATGTGGAAGACTTCGACATCTCTGATCTAGTGGAGAATAGTGAATTAGCAATTGCACTGAATAAAGTATTTACACGACATCGCGAGCGCATGTGGCGCAGTGGTTAGAGGTGCTCTGCGTCGCACACGAGGTCAATGGTTCGATCTCGCGCTCATCGCTTACCAAGCCATCCGTCCCTCCGGGGTCGGTAAATTGGTACCAGGCAGGTCTCAGAGTTGTCTGGGAGGATAAGCAGCACTGACTCGGTTCAGCGGGAGGCCACCGCGAGTCATTGTAAAGGCCAGATATGCATTCAATCACCTGAAAACGAAGTTAAAAATTGAAGTTGAATGCATGGCGCATCCCTCAGGGATTGATCAACGCCGAGAGCTTTATCCTTTTTATTATCCTGTGTCGTAGATCTCAGATTGTCCTCGTTCAATTTTCTCAGGTTTTACTACAACTTATTTTATCTCTTACATAAATGACAGAATACTACACTATGGGATTCCAAAACTCAGCGCTTCGATACCATTCAGCGGGACAATTAGACACTCACATAACTTGTTGAATTTCAAAGCCTTCACCGGAAGTGCGAGGTACATCATAGTTTCCATTCGTCTCTCTCTCCCTCTTTCAATAACTTTTCATCCATGATGATGATCTCTTTCAAGCATGATGACGTACGCGCAGTCCATCCTCTGTTTCTAAACTGATTGCTATCTGCCGATGCGGACGGCTCAAGCCACAAGTACGTCTAGCCCATCATTCGGGTGGTGCATCAAGAGGATACTCGCATTTTCTTAGAGTCCACTCTACTGTTCTTTCGCCCATTTGTCGTCTGCTGTTCTAATCAAGTGACCGGCCCATCTGGGCTTCTCCAAAGATCAATGTGTTTCTAGATCACGAAGATGAGATAGTTTTCGAAGATCAGAGATAGACGTTGTGAGTACCAATTATTTTCAGAAAATTTTTTGAAGCACCGGCGTGGCGTGTACATTTCTTAACGTGGTAGTATCAACCCACATTTCTGCGGCATAACAGAGAGCTAAGATGACTGCTGAATGATAAGTGAGAGCGGAGTTTGAGATGTGCTATTGGATAGCTCTTTGAGGGGCACGAACGCGGTCCATGCTGCTCTCTTTCTTTTATCTAGTTTCTCTTCCATATTGCCAAATAATCATTTTTGAGTCTCGCATGTCATGTTGCCTTTTGAATGGGATGACCTATAGAGGCCGATACACGTGTTTCGACCTTGGCGGTCTCGTTAGTCGGGCAGTTACCCCACGACTTTAGCCAATCCTCTCCGGGCGCTCAGTCCACTATACCAAGAGTGGGCGACGACGAACATTTTACACTTTATGTTTGGTGAAATTATCACCAAACCAACAGTTTTGTACACTCGATTGCTCTTGGCTGGTATCATTAGTATATCATAACTTTTTTCGAGTGTTTCCTTAGGACCCTTCACTTAAATTTCGATATGCCAAATAATCATTTTTGAGCCACGTTGTTTTCTGCTTCCACTGAACGCCAAGGATACATGTGCAAAGTAGTCGTCTTATTCAGAGAACTTCAATTTGTCTGCCTTTCCATCATGCATTATTCATGAAATGTCCTCATCTTGATTATACGTGACCCAACAATTTTTTCGTTTCGTTAAGATGATTGGGCATCGTCTCTGCTTCACTGCTACTTTCGAAAAGATAACGATGTGATCCGCAAAGCGAGTATGATGGGAATTTTCCGTCAACATAAATAGTTTGCGTTCCAACTAAGCGATTTCATTATCCATAGCGGCGGAGCAGTGAAAGCATTTTTGGCGATATGATATTGCCTTATCTAACCCCTTATTCTGTGTGTATGGTGAGCAGTCGAATGAAAAACCGTATTTTCATGCTGCAGTTTCGATAGAGGGAGGCCGGTGACTGAATGGCTAATAAACTCGATGAGGCTTGACGCAGTATCGATTTCCCACCTCCAACAGTATCCGGAAACAACTCGAAAGACCGACTTTCTTGAAACCTCTGCATGTTAATAATATAAACCTTTGCAAATGATAAGAAAAGCTTAGAAAACTAATCTTTATTCAAAGCTTCACGAGGTTGGTATCTTTTTCCCCAATCGATTGTTCTTCTTTCCGGTCGATGGGTTTTCGCGTTTGCTTGTGGCTGACGTTTCGGCGAATACGCCTTCTTCAGAGCCTTACTATCTAGTCCACGGACTCTCCCTGACATTACGGAGCCACAAGCATACGCGAAAACCCATCGACCGGAAAGAAGAACAATCGATTGGAGAAAAAGATAGCAACCTCGTGAAGCTCTAAATAAAGATTAGTTTTCTAAACTTTTCTTATCATTTTCAAAAGTTTCCGGAAAGTAATTACGAACATGCCTCGAAACTTTAAGATTTGCTCAACCAGTATTCTGCAAAATCACTGAAGAAGATGAATCCTCAATCGAGCGATAAATACGAATAGATGGATTGAAGTATGAAGTATTGAGAAACGCACAGTGAGAAGAACTGTGGTATGGATTGAATAAAGTGACAAGAAGTTTCGTTAGCACTCAACGAATGATCGGGCTTAGGACGGGTCTACACCTCGGTCGAGTGATAGGAATGCATTCGTTTCGACTCTTTCAAACGCTTCCTCATAGTCGATAAAGGTTAAAACAAGGAGCATACGGTATTTACGATAGACAATAATGACTCATAACACTCTCGAATGTGACCCATAGAGTAGAATTATAGCCGCACTTGCTCAGATGGTTGCTCTTCATCTGCAAAAAGGTGTTCTTTGTACAAAGCTTGTAGAGTACACTATATGGTGTGCTCTAGCTAACGCGCTAACAAAAATTGGAACAACAGAAAAAATTTGAAGAAAAACAAAGGGATTAAAATCAGCGGTGAAATTTAACACAAAAAATCAAAAAAAAATGAATAAAAACAGAAATAAGCGGGGCAAGTTAAATGTATAGGCTGGTTTTAGTGTGTTGATGAACAGCATTAACAAACATTATTTGTGGAATTTTTCTAGTCTTTCTATTATTTCATACTGCGGAATCTGAGTGAGTTCTTCCAAAATAAACAGCTGAGGTGTAAAGTGCTTAAAACTAGAGATGACTTGGGATTGTATGAAAACTTTTCCTCCGTGGATGTGAAACCGAAATTTTGTGGAAGGATGATCACCATGAAATCGTCATGGAATATCGTAGTCTCGGCAAATAGTGGAAGATGCTGTGTATTGGGTTATAAATCACTCCAGCGTATGGGCTTAGACATAGAGCAATCACAGCAAAATAAAACAAGAAGACCAAGAAGGAGCAGACCTGCAAATGGAGCTGTTGGATTGACTATATTCTTCGTACGATGACTGAACGCTCACATACCTTTCGTGAACTTACCAGCTTGCTTGCATTAAATTTGCAAAAGAATTAGTTTCGCATATTAAAACGCTGCCAATTCAATTGAATTCGGTAAACAAGTGACAAGATTTGAACTAATTCTACAACTGCGAATTTACCTCTACCTTCTCTGGTTGTTACTTGTACGCAGCTATTTTGAATAAACTGACGTAATTGAATAATTCTATAGCCCACAGTAAGAAGCTGTGTTGGTACTGGCACAATTCCCACCCGCTACGTTTCCAACTTTGCGACGTTTATGATGGTGGGGTATTTCAAGTACGTTATAGAAACCGGCTTTTTTTTTTGTAATTTTGACATTGTCAATCCATCATTTGTTCTCTGTCGATTAATCCAATGGCATAAGCTTGATAATAAAATTTTTTCGGGTTGATGTATCAGCGTCTTCGCCTTCATCAGAGCTGATGATTCGGGTAGACGTCATTCGTCATCGCTGTGGTCTTCGTGCCCATTTCGTTCGGCTCAAATCTCTCCAACCATGTCGACATGGTGATGTCAACAAAAATACAGTTTTCATATTAGAGCTCTAAATGGCATTTATAACCTCTTGTGATTTACTCTGCCATTCTTCTCGTACCTTGGTCGACATCAGTCTTAACTACATGACTGATCATAAGTCACCACCGCCCCACCAGTGGCCTAGCAGTCGGTGGCAGACCCACTCAAATTATAATTATTATCGGCTACATTTGATGTGGAGCTCCAGGTTTGCGTCAAAATTTTGACAAAGAAGAGTCCTATTTTATTAGATTATTTGGTAACTTTGCATTCGTTAACTTGTGACTGTGGTCATGCGACGTTTAGCAGAATATGAAGGCAGCAAGCAACAAGTTGACGAAGGATCTATGGGTTCCAAACGAGCTCACTCTCATCCTGTCTTAAAACGCAAGACTGCATGTCGCCAAAATAACAAGAAGGAAGTTGACTGAAATGAGTCTGGAGTTGCTGTATCATCCGCAGTACAGTCCTGACTAGTCGCAGTCTGACTATCACCTCTTCCACCGCTAAGAAGAAGTTCCTAGACATCAGTCATTTGCGTCCAGAAGTGACAACTTTTTTTGAATCCAAAGATGACGAGTTCCAAAAGCGCGGTGATAATTTGCTGTCTGGTTCAGTGAAAGAAGTCAATCAGTAAACAATATAATCGTCATCATGGACAATTATATGGAACCGCTTGGCAGGCGAAGATTAGATGTGTTTCTCTCATAAAAATAAGGATAGCTATCAAAATGTCGGTCAAGTAACTTTCACAATGGCTTGTCCTTGTAGTTTTTCTTTCACAAACTTTAAAGATATATGGTAAATGTGGTACTGCGATCCATCCCAGCTTCTCCAAAATTTGGCGAGTCGACTTTGTGAGATGCGAAGTCGAGCGTTATCCTGAAGAACGGCGACACTGAGTGTTTCGGAGACTTCTCTCGCACTGCTGCCCCCAAATTTTAGAGATGATCCCCGTAAACATCGGCATCCATTGTTTGCTTGTTGTCGCGCAGTTGCTAGGACAGCATAGCCTGCGAATCCTAGTAAAACCTAAGCATAATTTTTCAAGCATGGAACTTAGGCTTCGATTGTGCTAGTGGACCTCGCTGCCAGTGTCCTAACAAAGTAACCTATCTCTTGCTTAAAGTTATTGACACATCTACAACACGCCATCTGGTACCTGATTCGAAAAAGGAGCAAACTGAGTGAAACAATAAAACGATAGATATTATGGGACAACCCAGTTTGTTCTTTACTGATTTGAAAGCACTTACCAAAATTACTGGACGACACAGAATTCTATTGGGCATCAGTGGAAAAAATACACAAATAATTCGTTGTATCAGTAGGCAAGACAAGATAATACCCATAGTCAATTCCGTCGAAATGAACACTCCTCCTGAGAACTGCAAATATGGGAATTTGTGTAATTTTAAGACAAAAATACCCCTTGTTTTTGGCGACATGCTTTATTTTTCGATTAATGAGAAAATATGAAGAAATGAAAAAGACAGAAAAACGAATAAGAAAGAAAGTGTTAAAAATCAGTGTTATATGTTCACTGGCCGAATTGTTTTGATTATTAGAATGTTGGAGAAGTATTTATGATCTGAACATTGTAATGCGCTGTTTAGCATTGGAATATATTTTTGTAAATGCGTTTATGTCAAATATCAGTTAAGTGCTCAATTATCGCTTAATGTTTTGTTGTTAATGATTTTTTAGTCTCCGCTTATTTTATATCCATTTTGAACTATTGAAAGGATGCTTGTTGGTTCAAAATGGACGCGGTTTCAAGCCGCGAGTTTGGATGGTGTCGTAAAGCAACAGAGACAACTCGTGGTATCAGCAACGCACTTAGTCTGAGAACTGCTAATGAACTTCAGAAAACATGAGGAGGTCTACTCAAATGATATTCTTTCTGGGATAATGAGCAGTCTCTGCAGACGAAATGTTCAGTCAACTCTCTCATAGGACCTTTCTATGCTGAGAAAGATTTCCACTGATTAACTATAAACTGACCCGCCATATAACAAGGCAGTCATTCAATTTCAATCCAAATAATGCGAGCACTGTGCTGATCATAATGTTAAGTGAATAGCAACAGCCGAGAAATGATGAGAAGCTCAGCATGAGGTAAGCCGAACGAGCGCCAAGGCCGCATAATCTCCAAGCACCCTAGAATAAAATTTTATCAGCAAGAAGTCAATCAAAATGCTAATGAAACAAGAATTTCTTCACTTTTCATGTAAAAAATTTGCTACAAGAAACGGCTTATAGTGAGAGTTGCGTAGAAAGATGTGAAGGATTCACCATTACAAAGACAACGTGCATGAAAGCGGAGAGTGAGGCCGTCACCACCATTGCGAATCGGAAGTAAAATAACCATGTAGCAGAGCTGGTTACCATCACTGTCAATTCTGTGAGATCGTTATCAGAGTCAATGGAAATATCCTAGATCACGACGGTGGAGGCAAGAGTTAAAGAGATCCTTTATTTAATGAAAAATTTTCGCTTCAATGGCTCGATATGATCATATCGTTGCATCAGGAGACTGAACATTTAGTCGTCATTAGCAAAATTGAGAATATCACATTCAGTTAGCATAAATATCATTTATATATTTGAATATTAGGATATTTATCGCATTCGATATTACGCTTCCTCTTGCAATACAAAATGTGCATGAGAACACTGGAACTTATACGAGAGGTCGCATCATAAACTATTACTAACCGCACACCAAGTTGCACTCAAATTTGTACTTTATTTTCTATTAAAACAATCTGGTTTTACATCTAACAAGTAATTCCTAACACGTCTCCCATTTGACTAGTTTCCTCACATCAAGCATCTGCTAACGTCTCCGAACTTTCCGCGCGTTGAATTATCTACCGTTTGAAAATTCCCACCTCTAAATTATTGTTCAATGTTGATCGAGAATCGCAGTTTATTCATTGTTCAAATGCGTCTCCTTCACGAAACTCCTTGAACCACCACTGCACCGTACGTTCGTTAGCAATTTTTGGACCAAGTTCGTTATTGTTTCCGATGCTCAACGACCCATTCTGAACTCATACTCCGAAATCGCGGTTACTTCTTCATCAACTAGTATTCTTCCATTGATCGATTATATATATATATATATATGTAAAATAAAGCGTAAGACATCTATAGCAGTATAACGTAAAGCGCGAAGTGGGTTTTGAAATGATGTTTAATATGACCACATTTATTTGGAAAATTTTCCGATGTGAAACGGTATATTTTGATAATTTGTGTATGCAGCTAGTTTTTTTTTTTACCAACACAATAATGTAGAACTGTATCAATGCAGTGGGTGACTTTCGGGATTTTCGCTTCCTTCGGAACTTGCAAGAGCCGACTTGACGTACAATCTACTCAGTCAAACGCTTTCGTGACCAATGCAGATCGAACATAGTGTATGAACATTTCGCATAGTGCACAACTTCTTTCATACCGTTTTGCTGTTTTATAGTCTACAACATATTATGTCGACCACAGCAGCGAGTCTATCATAAAATCGTCCTAAGAAAAGGCGCGAAGTCATGCATGGAGACAAGGCACTCATCTTTGGGATTCCTTTCAAAATTTTTGGCATAAATTTAAAACGCTCCAAGAATTTTTCGCCTTGAGAGCTTATGTTCCCTTGCTAGGATAGTTGCTGCTGTTTCAAAACCCAATCTGGCATTTGTCTGTATCTAATGCGCGCCTGACAGGACGTTTAGTTTAGTTCTAAGTTTACAGGCTAATTATTTTACAATACGGACGCAAAGCGGTGTTCCTCTTTCGCCGATCTAATCGTCTCCGCACGCTTCACAAGAGGTCACGTGCATTGCATTCAAAGTCATGCAATCATCATGGTTATCGTTGGTACATATTAAGCAGTTCTTCGTAGTACGTAGACGGTCATACAGACGGTTGCGGGCTAATTGGAGTTCGAGAGTATTCGACGAGCACTTTGATTACTGCCACCGATTTCTCTAGGCATGCTCTTTCAAACAGCTTTTCATAGCTATAGTTATTTTGTCTGAAAGAAAGATTGGGGCGAACGGGATCTTTATATCGTTTCATTTATCGTCTGTGAGTTTGATTTCTCCTCTAAACTTAACCTAAGGAGCTACAGTTACATACTCATTAGAGACAGCTATTTCGCGTGACGAATTCAAGAATTCTTCCTTCTGATCTCCGTGTGCGCACATTGGTGACTGTACGAAACAGTTTTCTTATAAGCGCTCAGTTTGTTTGAAAAGTGTGAGAAGAAGAATAGTCATAATTTAGTAAGTTTTCCCTACTTAGCTTTTGGCACCATTTCCTCAGTGTAGCTGTTTGCATAATATAATAGAAGAGAAGTTCGAGGCCGAGTGCAGGGGTATGGACTCTAATATGAACGCAATGGCAAGACTTGCTGCAAGTCGTTCCATTGCTAGTTCTCTCGATTGTGCGTAATATTTTCGAACCATATAAAGAGTGACCAATTTGGGCACACCTTCATTAGGGCTAAGAGTTACTGAATCGAGAATTGAACTCGTTTATTGCTCATTCATGTTACATAAGGTGCTTGCGGATGGTTAATATTTCAAAGTTATCTGAAACCTTATTTCAACACGTCGGGAGCCACGTTGATTTTCTGCGCAACAGACGGCGCGACCGCAATGCGAACACGGCGAGAGCAGGACGTTACAATGACAGTGTGATAATTTTCAAGAGAATTCCGACCTTTATCGTCACTGAAGACAATTAAATCGCCACTGAAAGGGAAAATATGGTATGAGAAACTTCAATAAGGCTATATTTGGTTGAAACACCCAAAACAAGCATAAAACAAGAAACTGTTCTCCAAAAATGATAATATACAATGCAGTGCGATGCTAATCCAGCAATAAATCAAATAAATTAGTGGACTTTACGAGTTGGAAGTCCCAAGGAATTGTAAAAAAGACTTTTTGCTACTGTCTATAGGTAATAACTTTCCAAATATCTACTTATACTCTAATATGAATATTGTTACATCATTGTAACCTAGAAACACTGCCAACGCTTTTTTCAGCGGCACAATTTCAAAACACAAACTCAAGTTCTTGAAAAAAAAAAACCGCATAAGAAAGTTCTATGAACGATTTCATGCTTTCTTATACGTATTTGTTCAATTTCAACTCAATTTTGTCATTCATTTGGAAGATCGAGAGCACCTCACCTCTATTCATTGTTATTAACAAAAACCAAGTAATCAATATACTATTGTTTAGCAAATCCTTTCAATTTATTTGAGCCAACATTCATGTGGTCTTGTAAGAGCTCTTGTACAGCCCCATACAAGTGTTTGGTCCTTACAGACTCCTCAGTCGGGCAGAATCCACCGTCTTTCGATCTTTTTTATTAGTCAGTTCTCTCGGGAGCCCTAATCTTCCTACAGAGTGTTATCGAAGACGAACGCTTTACACTCTATGTCATTGAAATTTTCACCTAACACAGAGTGTTGTACACTCGATTGTTCCTTGGTTGGTATTTTTATCATATTATACCTTCATTTGGTCTTCGATAATAAAAAAGATTGAAAGACGACGGGCTCTGCCCGACCTGAGGAGTATGTAAGGACCAAACACGTGTATTGGCTGTACAAGAGCCCTTACAAGACCACATGAATGTTGGCTCAAATAAAATGAAAAGATCTATTGAAATTTGAGCGTGGTCCTAAGAAAGCACTCAAAATAAAGGTATAATATGATAAAATACCAGCCAAAGAGCAGTCAAGTGCGCAAACACTCTGTGTTAGGTGAAAATTTTGCTTGACATAGAGTGTAAAACGTTCGTCTTCGATAACTCTCTCAATAAGAAAAAGATCGAAAAACGACGAGTTGTGCCCGGCCGACGAGTTTGTAAGGACGAAACACGTGTATCGGGCTGTACAGGAGCCCTTATTAGACCACATGACATGTTGGCTCAGATAAAATGAAAGGATCCATTGAAATTTGAGCGTGGTCTTAATAGAACACTAGCAATAAAGGTATAATATTGTCCAACAATGAATTATATTAGCAGAATGCACTTACGAAGTGAAATATTACGAGGTGGCTCTTTCAATTTTGATACCATCTCATTACATACATGTCAGAGTCATCTCTGAGATGACAGGTTATAATTCTGCAAAGGCTCAATAATTTGTGCTACTATGACAACCTGGACCGCTGTAATCGGACTCTGTCACTTCGACGTCACCGTAATCTCAGCTTGAATACAACTCAAGGCTGACTGCCGCCCAGTTGACAAGGAGGAAGTTGATGACCGAACTGGGCTGAAAGTTGCTTTATCGTCCTCCGTACAGTCCCGACTTGTCGCTGTTTGATTATCGCTTCTTCGGACTGCTGGACCATTCCCTGAACAAGAGGAAATTCCGAGACATTGATCATTTGCGTCGAGGATTGTCAGCTTTCTCTGATTTCAAGAATCACAAGTTCTACGAGCGCTGTATTGATTTGTTGAGTGAGAGATGGTAGAAATGTGTTCAGCCTAATGGATCATACTTTAAACAGTATTGTCAAGCAATTCTAATTCCTTCTGGTTGATAGGGTTGGTTTCTATTGCTCTCGTACCATAACTTATGAGAAGACCTAATATTATTTCAATATGTGCAAGTACTATCAACCTCGGATCCGCTTTTCAAAGAAAAACACTAAATTATTCAATTAATGCCGAGACTAATAATTAGTCGGTCCTGAGAAGAATAAGTAAGTTAGTTCATGTTGAATAGTGTAGCAGTCACTTTTGGTGTTGATGACCTGACTCAGAATTTTCTCACATGCGGAGCTTTTTGTCGACGTAGATTGGACTTCGAATCCCGTCTTTCATTTATTGGGTCCAGCTTTTTCTATATATCTCAATGAAACAAAATCAAGCAGTTTTATCTTTGGAAACATTGCGTTGCAATTTTAACGCATCTGCGATGTCTCTGTCTTCTTATTCTATAGCGACAACGTCCACAGGCCATTTTTCGAAATATTAATGGCACACATGAGCCCTCTTGTATGGCCTCCTTCATTATCGACGTATGCAGGGCCATGTTTCTACATTTTTTTCCTATTTGAATATGCTTACTTCCTTAATAAGAAAATTTAGTTCAAATATCGGATTTGAATAAAATGCAAGGACTTTACTTTTACTTTTCTTTGTTTGATCCATCATCACAGTGTACTTTCTCTTTTTCTCACTGTGCGGGTCCCAGCACTTCTAGCCTTCAATTCGTTTTTCGTCTTCTTTTGAAAGGCGTAGAATACTGGTTGGGCGAATCTCCTTGAAATCTCGAGGATAGCCTTGCTATGGTGCTCCATAGGACGTTACTGTTGACTGCCGCAGAGAGTTGGAGGGTGGAGCTCGGCTTCACGCTCGCCGACGGCGCGATGTAAAGACTAGTTAAGAGGAATTGCTGCTCAAATCAAGGTTTTCTATATTCACCTTGCGGTGAAGACTATAAAATGCCCTGTCAAGGCTACATCATCAGCCTAGTTAAGATGAAATTTTACAATCCTAAATAGTATATCTCATAACTGGTTTTAACAAACATCCACGAGATACAAGGCAGAGTGTTCCTGGAAAGCACCTGTACTGATTTGTTTGGGACTATTTCGCTACCCTACATTGATCTTCAACTTATGTACCTGAAGAATGGAGGAAGCATTTCGGTGAGGAATATTTTTCTTCGAAATTTGATATTTCAAGCTTACATCCCGCCTGCAAAGGAATTCTAGACAAAACATCTCACCGAAATAAAGGAATTTGGAGTAGCGACAGCATCATTCGTTTAGTTCATGCACAACAGTCGCCCATGGTGATGGCCTGCGTTGAACGTGGTGGCGCTAACATGCTCATCTTGTAATGGTGACAAGTCCGCCAGCTTAGGTGGTTATGCGAGAGAACATGTGCAATCATTCGAAGTTCGTTCAGTGCTCCTTCGTTTATTTCTTGTATGTTCTGCTCATCTTGTTATAACATTAACCATCTGGTATTTCATCTGAGGTCTATTTTTCTAGATCTCAAAAATGGGAAAAATTTTGAAAATCCACGACAAACATACTGGGTTCACGAAAGAGTAAGTTAATTTATAGAAAACTTTTTTGATCGCTTTTTAGATGGCACACAGAAAACGCTCTATCGTTCAATCACTGGTACATCGCTGCATAACCGCTGAAAGAACTGTTGAATCGAGAAGAGAAGAAGAGTGCGGCATAGGTCCGTCAGTTGGTCAGTGCCTTTTTGAATGACCCAGATCGACCTACACGACTTTGCCTCTTCTATTCAGTTCCTTCCTAATGCGCTTTTTCAAATCTAAACGCGCAAATTGTACATCCATACAACTAGATTCAAGAAGTCTGATTGATCGTCACATTCAGTGAATGCACAAGGTACGCGCACCTAAGTATGACTAGCTTGAAGCTTTCTGGTGGCAACCTGTGAATATGTTTTCATTGAACATAAAAGCGTTTCTCTTTGATCTCATTCCTAAAATAATATGAACGCTAAAATTTTCGTATTCCAGGCTTTGAAAAGTGGAAACCCATCAAAACGTCAGTGACTGTGTAAAACGCTAACATAAGCTTTCGGCTTTTTTTTTTACTGTCATCGAATTTGATAGTAGGATTTGCGCCCTTCTGAAAAGCTGAAAAAATTCTGTTTTCATACTGTTCAGAAGCAATACATCTTAGCCAGATGATCGCGATTGAAACTTACTAC
Organism: Parelaphostrongylus tenuis; assembly: GCA_019055375.1. NCBI lineage: Eukaryota > Metazoa > Nematoda > Chromadorea > Rhabditida > Metastrongylidae > Parelaphostrongylus > Parelaphostrongylus tenuis. Next base: position 705,029 of record JAHQIW010002694.1, read on the forward strand.
TTGGTATGGGATAAGGAGACTTTAAGTTATTGGCTTGTAACGTTGCTCCTTGAATGCAGAAGAGGTCACGTTCCCAAGATCCTACGAATAGATTTTGCATGACATACGAACTGCACGATATCGGTCATGATGAGCTGCGAAATTCATGACGCGGTTACAGAATAAATTTGATGTAAAGGAAAGACCTGTACTGAGAAACGAGCACGATTTATGACAAGCATGCTCGCCTTGTAAAAGGTTCATGTGGCCACAATCATCTTTAGGATAATCGGTCTTTTGGAAGAAGAAACAGAGACACAATGGCATTGATATAGTACGCACTATTGAACTACGACACAGAAAACAAGCCTCATATTTAGAAAAATAACAATTCTGTTTCCCTCATTTCGTTAAACTTTAGAAATCGGCTTTTTTTCAGGTGAAATCTCTATATGTACTCTTAGCTGATTTTAATGGTAAATCACGTTATAAATTATTGCGTATTGCTGACAAATATCATCGCCTATCCTCTGCTGTTGCTTGTTTTAAAATTCAAGTTGAAAGTTCGAAACTCAAAGGAGTAGATAAGTCTTAAATCGCAGGTGACTCGTCTTCTTCCAGCGTTAGTAATCCCAACGTTTAGCGACGAGTTCAGGTGGCTATGTCTATGGGAATAGAAGTGATGTTTTTTTTTCATATAAGAGTTTAATCATGCTGAGGGAGTTCCGAAGACCGTCATTGTATACGTTATTGGCATGTGGTACTACAATGCTATTACGCTACCTTTTTTAATTATGAACGAGTTAGTTACTGAGTTTATTCAGATGCAATGTAATGCCTTAGGTTAAAAACCTCAGTCTGAAAAAATTTTTCTCGCAATTGTAGAGAGGAGTGGTCTTTAGACAGAAGAAGGGTTTTCATGAAAGAATTACTCCGTACACTTAATTTGCAGAAAACTTAAAAGGGAGCTAAAGCAGTTGATTCTCTGGCGAAAGCGAAGCAGCCAAGTGATTGCTTTGACCCCTATTTTATCCGACTAGTCGATCACGTGGTCTTAAGTGAGAAAAAATTTTTTCTTTTCATCATAGAACTAGATGTATTTTTTAGAAGCTTTTCTTCTGAAGTGTTTGATCTTCATCATACTATTAATGCTTGAGATTACTAAGGCATGTTAGTGTGCGACTACTTTGAAATAGGATTATTTCTATGTACAAGTTCGTAGGTTATAATAAACGGGAAATAAATACAAAAATGATTGAAGCTCAATGGTACATGAGAACAAGTGAACGGTTTGGAAATTCTGTAGGAGTTGATACAACTAAATCTCAGCAAAGTGCAAAGTATAATTGTGTTGCTATTTACCGATATTCATTAGCTGTAAGCATAATTGATTTACTCAATGAAAAGTTCGTGATAGTGGAGGAATATTACAAACATTGACCAATATTTAAAAATATTTGAAAAGAAGGCAACCACGTTAAAGCATATGGTGGCACTCCAACATTAAAGAAATTTTTGGTACAACATTTTTGTGCAAAAAGAGGAACCTTGCAATATGACGAACAACGGCAAATCTTTCCTGATTTTCTGATAATGGAATATTGATTGAGTAGTGTAAAATCCAGTAAATGGAAAAGATATCGAGATGTATTTTGCGGGAGCGGCTACATATCTATGCGACTGTGAAATGCGTCAAACTCCCGTTCGAGAAAGATGCCATTGCCTAATATGCACAAGATTGGATAGAAAAAGGCTCCAGAGTGTTAAATAGACAGTCAGGTTACATGGGTATCGTGCGAGAAATTTCAAACAAGAAATGGCTTCCATTCTTGAGCATTTAAATGAAGATCTGGAGGATGATTATGACACGTACTGCTGCAGGAAGTCAATTTATCAAGACTAATGCGTTACCTCTTCTCTCATATTTTAATGCGTTACCTCTTCTCTCATATTTTCCCACATAAAAAGCACTCATCACAACTTGTACGAAATGGCCAAAAATGTTTTGGCTAAAATTCGGCTTTCGGCCAAAACTGTCAACTAAAGAGCAGGGGAAGAGGTTGCTGAACATGACACAAAAAGCTCGCCTTTGATGGCTAGTCTTTCCGGTTAGCTCAAAGACTGAAATTTTTACAAAAAAAAATCTTTCTTACCTTAGATAAGATCTCTTCTGAGCTGTCCTTCATACTAAACGATATCAGTAACGCTACAAAGAGGGTTTCTCTAGTGAAGTGTTCTTTAAAGTTCTGCTACAGTTCTGAAGCTCCGATCATCACTTTGCACCGTCAGTTAGCCCACAACTGCCTCTATGGTCTCTTGTGCAACTTAGAACGAATGAAAAATCTTTCCTGAAGGAAAAAGAAGATTGTGAGAACTTTGATTCTGCAATTACGCTCTCATTGAGTGGAAGTGCACTGCCTCTCAGTTTTACTCATTGGTCAGTACAAAGTCTTACTTCCCGTGTTTTAGGCCATAAAAAATAGAAGCTCGGAAATCTTTAGTCATCTATGTTAGTGGTTCATGTGTGCTTTTGGTTTTTTCTATTGTCATCAGTTAAGTTAAAGAACTTAACTTCACGTTTTTCTACATATGGAAGAATTGAAAAATATTACCCTTGTGTTACTCGGGGAGCATAACTTTTATTCACGTAGTCTTAGCCAGAAAAATTCCTCGATTTGAAACAAGGAGACTATTAGTCAAGAAGGAACGTGATGTTGCTTCCTTTATAGAGAAGGGTTGCCGCCATTTCCAATTATCCTGTGAGCCGCGGTCGGAGTCAAAAAAGGAAATTTGCTGTGGTGTGCCATATTGTAAGCATATACTTTTTTGCACAACATTATTTCACTTTGCTTTCTATTGGACGGGTGAGATGCAGTTTTTTATTTAGAAGATGGTACCTGGATCGACATAGCCGTACGTTGTTCTTCATCTATGGCATGTGTTATATGAAATGCCCTGGTTATTGCGACATCTGTTCACAATCACGAATGCTTTATTGAGTGGATCAACTGTGTACATCATGGCTTACGATTATCCCATAAATTGACGCTGGCTTTTGCATTACTTGATCCTTCTCACAGATTTTTTTCTACTGGGCGCTCCTAGTAATAGGTTGGAGAAAAAAATCTGAGAAAATGCTTGTAACTTTTTTGGATGTCTGCCGTTTATTTGTGTTTCTGGTCTCACATGGAAGCCTCTGTTCCCGCATTGATTGGTATATAATTTATCCGCTTATTTGAAGAAGGAGTTAATAAGCACGTAAATCAGGTTGTTGATGATGCACGAATGGCTGTTGAGTTCAAATGCAACGGTGGCAAGTGAACGCAGTAGTCTGGCTTGAGCGAAGACACAGTTGGCAAAAGTACGGTGTACAGGTGGTTCAAAAAGTTTGACGAAGGTGAAGAAAGTTTCGATAACTAGCCGTGTTCACGTCGTCCAAAAGAAGTTGATCGTGCATAAAGTGCATAAATAATTGTTTTTACAAGCATTTTCTAAGAACTTTTTTCCCAACCTAATATTAGGTTGAGCAAGAGCCCCTTAACACCAGATGAAAATTCAATCTTTATACGTAAATTCAAATAAGAACAACAATAATTACTATTCAAATTATAGACTATCACTATTCACAATCTCCTGCCAACTACCTGCAGGCTTCCGGACCTCTTTGAATTCTCCATTCGTTGGACTTCGAATTAAAAAACTCTTGAGATGCTTCTTGAACTTGATCAAATACGTGGATCGCCGTCCACGCAGGCAATGTTCCTTTGATCGGAACTGGACCATAATCGTACGGCGCAGCATCTGGACTGCAGGCTGGGAGCGGTAAAATCTCACTCCCGCCTGTTCATCTAGCTTATCCTCAGTCTTCTCCTGGCGGTGTGAGGTTTGGCATTGTTCTGCTAAAACAGCGTGCGCTTCTGACAAATCAATGTCGTGTACATTCTTTCAACGCGTCGTAGAGTAGTCCAGCTGTGAGATTTTCCTATGGGAATATTTTTTATATATTCTCATTAATTTATAATAACCGATACTGCGTTAAACAGACCTGAAATTTGAATTTTTGGATGTATTAGTTGATTTTTCCTAACCTAGTACTTTTAGCATTCGATTCGTCTTTTCCACCTTTTCGTGGAGGTTGCAGAATACTATTTGAGCACGTCTCCTTGCAATCTCGATGATAGCTTGGTTTGGCAATCCATAGGTAGCCCGTTGTAGATTGCCGCAGACTGTTGGGGATGAGAATTAACCCCGCGCCATGCCGTGACGAGCATCACAACCACACGGCCACGGCTTCCAAAGTATAGTTATATTTACATTTCAGAGCCTACCAATTTTTTACTTGTTTACATGTAACACTACGTTCTAATGTAATTCTCTATTTATTCCACTCTTACAATAGTTGAATAACTCACAAATTAGATTGACTTCATTTCGAAATAGTCAGAATTACTAAGCCTTAATGATAAGCTAAGAAAGTTATCAAACATTTGGAAAAGGTCTAGAGCACACCTCAAATTCTACATTGGAATTCAAAAAAATTCTGGATAGGAGAGCACGTAGTCGGATAAAATAGCGGAGCCACAGCAATCACCCGATCGCTCTGTTTATGGGAGAAAATTATTTGCTTGAGTTCCCCTTTAAGTTTTCTATAAAAGCAAATGTAAGAAGTTATTAATTATTAGTTATTCATTAGTCCCATTATGAAGAGTTTATCTTTGTCTAATAAACAGAATTGTCCAATTTTCACCTGGAAATTTTTTTTTTTGAGTGAGGTTTCGATCTGAACAAAACGCTACATTTGAATAAACTGTGAAACTGGCCTGTCCATAATTAAATAAGGTAGTATAATGGAGTTATAATACCACAAACCAGTGACGTATCTGATAAAAATCTTTAGAGCTCCCCCAACAGGGAAAAACTCCCATAAGATGAAAAACATTACTTCTACTCCTATCAGAAAAAGCCACCTGAAGTCGCCATAAACGTTCTGCATAATCCCACTGAAATCAAAAGAATTACCTGCAATCTAAGTCTCATCTCCTCTTTCGAGCTTCGTACTTTTAACTTGAATTTTTGAATAAGTAACATGAGTGGATAGACGATGACATTTAACATCATCACAACATAATTTACAACGTGGCTGGCCCTTAAAAACAATCTGAACTTATACGTAGGGATACTGCTTGAGAAAAGCTGATTTCTCACGATTAGATAAAATGAGGAAAGCAGAATCACAAGCCTGTCAACCACGCTAAATCTCTCACGCTCCGTACGTCCTTATGTGCAATTTTATCTTTTACGAAACTATACCGCTTTGATTCACTCCCAAGCATTCAAAGAACCTCACCATAGTCCTACCCCATTACTATACCCATACTAGAGGTTAACCAGCAGAACAGAATCGCCACGTTTTTTGTACTAGAAAAATGTTTGCATGATGTTTATATCGAGAATATTGTAAAGACTTCCATGATTATCAAGGTAGTACATGCTATCTTAAAAGTAGGAAATATTTCAAAATAATCACCTCCACAGCAATTTGGTAAGCGGTAAGTTGTTCAATGGCATATACATGCTAATTTCTGGGATGTAAACCATGTCGACATATGGGTTTATACACAGTGCAACTATGCTAAGCTAAAATATGAAAACCAAAAGTGCGCAAACCTGTAAATGGATTTATTGGATGGAATGTTATGCTGTTCGGTAGGGAAATCAAATTGAGAGGAACCTCAAACGGGAAATATAAAGTATAATATTAGATTTTTCGTAAATCAGTGAAAGCATGAACTCAACCATTAAAGGCAGCACGTCTCAGCCCAATATTTACTTTGTTAATTCGAACTAAACTGTAATATAACTAAAGATTTGAAGTGACGTGCAAAACACTCGCGTCAGGCGGGACTAGAACCCGCACCTCACTCTATCCGGGAGCGCGTGCTCTCCCGTTACACTACTGACGCCATTTTGCACACCACTCTTTCTACGCTACAGCGCATCTATCTGCTAGCCGCCACCGTCAGCCATCAACGGCATGGCCCGGGTAGTCGGTTTCGACATAGAACCCAGTCACACTAACAGATATTGCGTATTAAGATCAAATGAAATTCTTTTTATTTAACCGCTTCTGGGGGTGGTGTAGTGTTCCAAATATACCCATTGATGGGATTCTAGTCCCGCATGACGCGAAAGCTTTGCACATCACTGTATATCAATGTCTATATTCGAAACATCATACCATCGCTAGAAGCTTCAAATAAAAAGAATTCCATGTAATCTTCTAAACCTGTAATAATCTACATATGTCTCCAACGGGCAGAAATCTGTTCACTGCTGTTCATTTCATTGCATGAGACTTCGGGGTTGTGGATGTGATTAAGTCATCGAGGGTAGTTTTAACGTCGACTTGATCCATAAAGATATTGTTGCACAGCAAAATGTCGAGAAGCTTGAAGAGATGATAGGCGGTATGTAAGAGGCGATATTCTGGGTGTAGAAAATTTTGTGGTCTCTGATGTCAACCTTGCGATCATCGATAGCGAGACGTGTTAGCACAGCACATCACCATTCTTATTGAGAGTTTCGTTTGACTCGTGTAGTACCCATTTGTCGAGCTTTCTAATTCTTAGAGTTTATCATGAATGCTCTTAAACAGCTGTGGTGCTCACAATGAGCTCTTATAAAAGCTTACGGATAGCTATTCGGATATTCGCCTCTAAAAGTCCTTTGAAGATACAGTCGAAACAGTCTTCAAACGGACCACTGGATTTCGCACAGTTTGTATCCGCAACGAAATTTCTATTCCGCATCAACATACAGTAGTCACAGTAGAAAACGATTGATGGAACTTGGCACGATACTTTAAAAAATCACCCCATGACTACAATAATTCAATCAAAGAAATGGACAGAACCTTCTCGACTGTTCGGTACTTATCCGTTAGTTGAGCGCCACTTCGATCCCTTGTAAAAAAACGTTTATTTTGGTCCTCTCCAGTGCTCAAATAGCTGTTGGGTAGCACAAGTCAAAACAATTTGAGCGGTGTATTCTACCTTAAGAAAGTCATTGTTATTGCTTTGAAATAGGAATGGCAATATTTTGTTCGCATTGAAAGATTTTTCGCTGACCATGGCCTCGCTTTCATAGTTTTAAAAGCCCAAACGATTGAGGGATTCCAAAAATACCTTCGATATCTTTGATGAATTCCTTAATGCTTCATAAAACCAAGAAATTGTTGAGTTCCGCATTCGGGCGCACAGGGCGTCTCAACCAAAAAAAAAAAAAACGTTTTCAGAGCACATGCACAACATAAATCGACACTTTAAGCGCAATAACAAGGTCTTTTTGAAGGTGAAATACGTTATTCATATTCTTTAGATTTAAGCTATCGAATGATTTTTTAAACATTAGAAACGATCAAAAAACACGTTTTTCTCAATGGATCAAAGTGAAGAGAAGATAGTCTAAGTGGCCCATTCTTTTGCCTAACCCAATCTTCTCTTGCCTGTTACAGCGTTATACCAAATCCATCATAAAAATTAAGGAAATCATTGAATTTCTTGAGATTTAATCTATCGACTGGTCGATGAAACTCCGAAGGGAAAGCTTCGCTCAGCAAGAAATCCTTCAATGAGAAACAAAATATTGTTTTGATTTTTCAGCGCAATAACAATGCCCTTTTCTAGATGGTAACACCGTTCAAATTTTTTTGAATTAAGCTATCGAATGGTAGATTAATTGTCTAAAACAAGCTCGAAACAATCGTTTCCTGAAGAGACAAAGTGACGCCCAACTGGCGGATAAGTACAGAGTGTTTTTGAGATTTCCCTCCGAACAATATAATCTGATAATATATCTTGAGCCACATAAGGGCATTATCAATTTACCAGCCATAAGCAATGGACTATTAATTACTGTAACGTCAGAAGATCTTATCACTTGACATGTAGTGCTCTATAATCACTGCATTGTAGAAAAATCGTTTCTTGCCACAGATAGTATAAATAATTCAGCGTCGATTCCTTCAAATGTGGGGGTCTACTATCCCACAAGGGATGGCTGAACAGAAAGGCACCATGCAACTGATAAGGGCCAGTAGGCCAAAAAATTGGTCTAGCACTACAAATGCTACATAGGACCTCATTAAAGGCTTAAAATATGTTATCAGATTGGACAGCAGTTATTGCTATGTGGAGTGCTGTGCAAAAACGTTTGCGGCAGCCGGAATTCGAACCCAGATCTCACTCTTTCCGTAGTGCAACGGTTAGCATACGCTCCCGGAAAGAGTGAGATCTGGGTTCGAATCCGGGCTGACGCAAACGTTTTTGCACAGTATTCCACATATTGGATCTAGTATAAGACCATACCACTTCAAGTGGCAGTCACAATAGAAAGAATTTAGACTGTTTATCAATATCCAATGTCTGTCAACACAAGTGGGTTCAATGCCGATAGCGGCTGCCCCGCCAGACCGTCGACGGTTGGCTGTTGGCAGACAACGCGTTATAGCGTAAATAAGAGTGCTGTGTAAAACGAGCGTCGGTAGTGCAACGATTAGCGTACGCTCCCGGAAAGAGTGAGATCTGGATTGGAATCCCGGCTGACGCAAACGTTTTTGCACAGTACTCCACATATTGGGTATATACTATAATATCATACCACTGAAAGTGGCAGTCAAAATAGAAAGAATTATGACTGTTTATTGCTAAAATCGTTTGTCTCGCACACTTTGAGCGTTCTTTCGAGAAGATTTTGAGCCTTCCTACCTACTCATTTTTTCCCTGCATCTGCCGCAGTTTTTTCAGGAGAGTGTTCCCCCGTTGATTTTTCTCACTTAACAAGAATACTCGGAGGCACGCAATTGTGTTCACTTTCAATGGAAAGAATATGCACACAGTTTTTTTGTAGAATTAGAGATACATGAGTAAAACTCAGACTCAATTCTGTCGCTAGTAGCACTCCCCCAAAGATCTACAAAAATGGAGAGCTTCTGTAACTGACAGAAGAGAGTTATATGAGAAGAAGAAAGAAAAAATGTTTACAACGAAAAATGCTGAAAATAAGTAGGACACGTTAAATGGCTTAGTAATACGGAGTATTTGGTGGACTATCGTGAGCGCCACATGTCCTATGTTTGTGGAGAATATACTGGTAGTTGACACAGTTGAGATAATAGTGACATCTTTTGACTTTATTATCTTCAACATGATTATTAGTTGATAATCTTTCAAAGCTATGCTTACAATACGTAGCTGCATGAGCTTGCATTCGACTAGCGTTTCAAGAACTCCACTCTTCCACAGTGGCGTCGATTCCAGCTAATTTCCTGCATCAAATCGTTAATTTGATCTTCTCTTTGTAATGCTGTCATCATGTGTTATTCTGTATGATGGTCTAGAGCTCGAATGAAGTAATCTCAATCAGCAATACACTTCTAAACAGAACTTAGTTTTTTTGTACCTAATCCTATTTACACGCGCTGCCCCGTTTTCATTAATGCTTCTCACCTCATAGCTCACCTCTATGTATTCAAAATTACTCGCTTGAGAAAATGTTCTCTAACACCCGCAAAAAATCCAAATTTTATGCTTGTTTCACACAGTACCCGTTTATGTAAATTCATGAGAACATCTGAGTAATATACATAAGAAACTACCACGGCAACGCTAGTCTTAGTGCATCAAATTTTAATTCACTCTCTGAATATTGAATGATGACGATGGACAAATTGAACTTTGAGTTTTGATACGCTATTTATGAGAGAGACATCTTTCGAATTGGCGTCCTCGTCAAGTCGAATTTGACCGTGAACATAGATTCGTTTGAGCAACTAACAACCCGTATCGTACGATTACGGTTGAAACGATGTGATTCTATGCCGTCATCGACCATCTTCGTTGCCTACGCACCAACATCAAGCTATGACGAAGGCAAAATCAAAGCATTTTATATGGACCTCGAAAAATTTGTTAGGGAAGATCATACATTCTTCTGGATCATTGTCGGAGATTTTAACGCAAAAATTGGACCTAGAAGAACGTCTGAAGAACGCCACGTTGGGATCCACGGGCTAGAAGGGAATGAACAGGCTGAGAGGCGATCTGAGTTTATCATGACGACCCAAACCATCCATGACAACTCACATTTCCAAAGGCCTCACTCTCAGCAATGGACGTGGGAATCTCCCAATGGAGAGTACCATAACGAAATAGACCACATCTTAGTAAACTGAAGGTTTTTCCTGACCGATGATGCTGCTGTTCCTAAGTTCTACACGGGATCGGACCATCGCCTCCTTCGCGCAACGTTCTGCTTTTCGCTGAAAGGAGAGAAAGCCGCTAAATTCAAACAGCGAAATCCCAGAACTAGCATAAACTGGGATGTGTTCAGATCATTAGTCGGCTCAATATACCGTTGTCGATAACATAGACGAAGAATACGACTCGGCTCGTTGAATATCTTCACGTTAGCGCCATGAAAGCCGAGAGTCCTAAGGTCACGAGGAAGTGATTTTCTCCGCATGACACGCGAGCTGATACGTCAACATGGAATTGCACGAGCTACAGGCAACCAAATTCTTACATCTAAACTTGCGAAACGCTGCAGAGAAGCGATAAAAGTAGACCTCAAAGGGAGACGAGCACCAGTATGGCAGAAGCTGCGAAAGCAAGAAAGGGAAGAGCATTCACAAAGCATAGCGGAGCATCGCGAATAACAAGACCAAGATGATTGCACTTCGACTCTCCGATGCGTCAGCTTCCATAAGGGCAATGGAGGAAATCATCCACCAACGGTACTCGCATCTTTTCGCTATCCAGACCTCTTACCGTCATATAAATTGAAAGAGGATGAATCTGTCGCTTCACCGTTCCTTCCTTCTAAATCCGACATGCTACATAGTCGGTGAAGAACAGAACAACACCCGGTCCAGACAGGATTAGATTAGAACACCTGAAAAACATACCGCTAGTTCTCATCAACAGCCAGGCTCGGCTCTTCCTCGCTACGTATCAGATTGTACGTTTATCATTTGATGGAAAACCAGCAAGACCGTATTGTTGTTCAAAAAAGGAGACATTTATGACATAGGCAATTATCGCCCAATCTGCTTGCTGTCTGTTGTCTGTAAACTCTTCCCTAGAGTCATTCTAATCAGAATTGACAAAATACTGGACGAAGGACGGCCATGCGAACAAGCAAGGTTCCGAAAAGGATTTAGTACCATAGACCATATCCACACGATTACAAGACTCATTGAAGTTTCACGAGAGCACAAACGACCACTCTGTCTCACTTTCATCGATCTGAAGAAGGCCTTTGATTTAGTGGAAATAGATGTGGTTATAGAGGTTCTGAATAACCAGGGCTTCCCGCCCGGTACATAGTGATCCTTCGTAAGCCATGTAAAGATTTCACGACCGAAATTTCTCCGTTCTAGAACAATATCACCCTTGACGTAAGAAGAGAGGTTCGACAAGTTGATACAATTTCACCAGCATTATTCACTTTCACCTTCTGAAACGTCATGGGAGCATTAGAACGGGACGATATGGGAGTGAAAATTACCGCTCGACAATTAAACCATATTCGCTTCGCTGATGATATCGTCCTAATAACACCAAACATCAGCCAAGCGGAACGAATGTTGACCGATTTCGACAACGCTTGTGGAAAGATTGGTCTTCAAATAAATTTTACGAAAACGATGGTCATGAAGAACGGGTGTGTTTTGAATGCTCCATTCACGCTCAACAAAACGAACATCTTCGAATGCTTCAGTTACCTATCTAGGTGGTTAGATTAACATGATGAACGACCTAGCTCCAGAGTTGAGCAGGAGGAAACGAGCGGCTTGGGGAACTTTAAGAGCATAGAAGGTGTAGTGAAGAGTGAAAAGAACATCCGACTCCGCGCCCGTCTTTTTGACGCGGCGACTGTCCCTGCCCTAACGTATGCAGCAAAAATCTGGTCGCTGTCTAAGCAGTAAGAAGACCACTCGGCACATCGAACGCTCTGTCGAAAGGTCGATGCTAGGAGTATCCCGTATCTCGCAAATGAGAGAAAGGATTCGCACTTTCGACCTACATCACCGATCACAAATCAGAGATACCGTTCTACGCGCCAGGATATCGAAAATAAGGTGGGCCGAACACAAGATGTGTTTCAACGACAGCCGATGGACGAGAGCCGTTACCAAATGCATTCCTCGGGATATCAAGCGCTCTGTAGGAAGACCACTGACCCGATGGTCCGATTTCTTCGCAAAAAGCATAGAAGAACAATATGATGCTCAGCAAATCCCTAGAGCGAGGAGGACCCACTGGATTACTCTTGCACGCGATAGGGAAAAATAGGTATTGCTGGTACCCGCTCGACTCACTCACCGACCGACGGGACGACAGGTGGTACAGGTGATCACTTTTGACCAACTTATTGCTGTTTTTTAACCCACTTCACGCATGGAGGTAACACATACATCAAAACTCAAAGTGTGGGGAAAACATCGCATATCTAGTTAGTATGAGAAACAAAAAATTTTTTCTGAAATTAAGACAATTTCAATCAAATGACGATAATTGAGCACCTTTCGACTCGCGCTTTACACAGCGATTCTAACTGCCGTCCCAAATGGACAAGAAATTATTGAAATTCTTTTCACGAAAAATATCTAGATTTTTTGGCTTTCAAAAATCAAGCGTATGACAAAGATTCACATTTTTTGATATTCATTCTAAAAAGTTCCTAAAAAGCTTCTGTCCATTGTGAAAGACCTCTATAAAAACAGTACATCAAGATGATACACCTCGTCCTGAAAAGGTTAATGCATTTTCCAACAAAATTAATGATTTGCCAAACCATAACATTAACTGATCTTAGTGATCCGCAGCATAATATATTGCCGAAAGAGTATTTAGATGAGGTTTTTCATTTAAATCTTTGAGAAGGTCCAGCCTCTAATACTCTAAGTGTTGTTCAGTTGGAGCAGCCGTTGATAATATTATATTATCACTAAGGTATTTAGTAGTCCCATATTTTTTTCACACTATTATGTTGAGCGGTTATGTTCTATTTCAAATCGGATTATTATCGCAAGGCCGTCATATGTTAAAGAATGTTCTAATATTTTGAACAGACACTTGAATACAGCCGTAACATCAACTCTCGCCAAGTGGAATAAACTACCGTAAAGTGTTATCTTGATAGACACCTTATGGCTTGGCAGACCACCCAAATTGTAAAGTCGATTCGCCACATTTGAAGAAAATGGGCTGGATCACGGTACATATATCGCATGGCCCTGTTAATGCTCCATCGAATTATCATCTCTTCCGCGTTCCGGAGCCCGGATCTGCAGGAAAAGCAGGTTTTCACTGATCCGGCCCGAAAGTAATCTAACCAACTTCTAGGACCTCGAATCTCATGTTTTCTGGGAAGAAAGCATCACATCTTTGCCTAAAAATTAGTTGCATATTAATAGTTATAACATTTAAATAATAACTGAATTGATTACAGTGTCGAAATACGAAAGATATTATGGGACAACCCAACATTAAGCCTCTTTATCGACCACAAGACATTTTAGAAAGTAGTAAGCGCAGAAAAGTCGTTTTCAGGGTGATACACAGAATCAAAATTGACAAGACGCAAAGGATGAAGTTCTGGAAACTGTCGATACAGTCACGTATTTTACGGTTACTCATTAACATTTGATACTGATATAAAATTGACAGGCATTCATAGCACATTGATTACATATATGCGTTGCAAACGCACAGTTTGTAATTGGCTCCGAGACTCAGAGGAAAACAATCCTTCCACCTTCCTGGGGTTCACGACGCATGCACTCTTGAAAGAGGAAGAATAACACTGCAGTAACACTACAACGTTCACTTTTCATTTCTGAAGTAGTTACTAATGACTTAAAAGACAACGTTATGCTAAAGCTGTGCTCTGCGCTAGACGGTATATTTCATAATCAAATGCAAATATTTTCATGCCGTCAACGACTCCGAATGAAAGTGTTCGATACGAAAATCTGCGAAGCTATGTGCAAGATTTACACTGTACGGCTCGCCGTGGTCTCATTCGTTAAACCTTTGAAGCATTTCACATTAAGCTGGGACAACAGGCGAGGGAAAAGACGGTGGATCACGTTGTTGAAATATCATGTCTCCAACTAAGTTTCCAAACTTGGTCAAAACTCAAATTTTATTTTTCCAAGTAATCGAATGTATCAAATAATATAAATTGGAGTATTTTCCGTATGCCTGTATGTCTGTATGTATTCTGCCAACATTCCGGCAACAAATCAAGTCCGCGCTCGTAAAAACTCATTATTCTTCAATGCAAGCCAACCAGTCAGTTTTTCGACGCAATTGATTGATGTTTCGCAACTTCTTCTTGTCCAACCAATGCCCCAATAATCTGAAGAGATGGAAATCAGACGGAGACAGATCAGGCGAATACGGCGGATGATCCAACTGCTCTCAGCTCGAATAGGTCATCTTTTCCTTGTTTTCTTGGCAACGTTTCTTTGCATTGTCTTGAAGCAAAATGGCCTGGCAGCGGTGGTGACATGGTTGATCGGCCAAATCAGTACCTTCGTTGCGAAACTTTATAAGCCATCTATACGCCGTAGTTCTACCCACGGCTTGGCGGTACTCTTGCACGATTGACGTTGTCAAATGCAAATTGAAAATTGTTACCACACTGAAACTCATGAAGCAGTAAGTCGCGAATGACTTACCGTGACAGCTCAATTGTTGGACAAATATGTGACAAATAAATATATAACAAATACAAATATGTAAAAAATATACCAAACGATGCGCAAGAAAATCCTGCACAAAATAGGTAAGAGAAAAACTGATTTTGTAAAAAGATTTTTATTTCCACGATCAAGTTCGACAACTTAGTTGGGGATCTATTAGCGAAGAAAGAGTGGTGGCAAAACAAACATCGCTAGGGCTGTGGGTTGCCACGCGTCTCCGGAAAAAGTGGAATGCGGGATTGATTCCCATTTGAGGTCAAATTTTCCCATATCACTCGAAATTATTGGAAATAAAGAACATTGTTCTGCTCTGTGGAAACTCTGTGTTGTTCTCAATGGACTATATGCCCATTAGGTTTTGACTGTTGAAAATGATGAAGTCTTATTGTAAACTAACCCGCCATATTGAGATACAATCGTCCCACTTAAAACCGATTAAATGATAAGGAGTGGCTGACATTAGCGCTGATCGAGAGTATTACACCGATGAGTGCTGTGCACCCGAGTACGCGATATGCCGATCAAGCACCGATGCAACATAAACTTCCTAATACTCCAAAAAAATAAGTTTTAGTGGACAGACTTCTCAAAACCCTACAGACTAGGTAAAGCTGTTTTACATGATACAACAAGGTGGCTATCAAAAACTTAACTGGAACACGTAAAAACTCACTAGTAAAAATACAGCATGTTTGATAATTGGCAATGAAGCCATTATCAGCATTGTTAAACGGAAGCAAAACATTCCTATAGGAGAGAAGGGCCATCCGTTTGCCATTGCTTTCACTTTTGGATCTTTATTATCACATTTGACGAGGAGTATTCAGCTATAACAACTGTGAATTGCATGCAGAAGTTTCTAGAGAGACAGTTAGAAACGTTAATCACCAGAGCATTTTTGCTTCATCAACTCGTTATGACGAAATCGCTAAGCCAGATGAGATCACGTTTATCCTTATTTGGAGACAATACTGATACTCACAACTATTTTTGTGACCTTGTAAGTGTGCATGAAAGTAAAACTTCGTAAGTTGCGACAACATAGTTTCATAACATCGCATAGTTTCGCAGGCTTTTTGTAAATCTTCAGGAAGGTTTGAGTGGAGAGAACATTACGTGAGGAATGACCGACATGAGAGAACGCTTGATCTTGGAAAATTTTGCATTTGCTTGGAGAACACATTGTTCAATTAATGTTCGAGAAACAAAGACATGCTCACATTCGATTTTTCCTTCACGAAAAATTTTTCGGTTCCATAAAATCTCAATTGTGAATGAATAAGTTTCTCTTGCTACTTTATAACATGTACTGCACGATTGGAACCCGTCTTCACAAGTACCGGAGAAATGCTAGTAGTGCATATCTCTCATTATGACGGTCGAAAAGATTAAGGGTAGACTATCTAGGCTGTTTCCTTGTGAACTTGTGAGAGGGCTTTGGGAAAGGGCTGAACTTTTCTTCTTCATAGCGCACATAATTATCTACTGAGCTCTCCACTTTTCCCCCAAATTTAATTGAGCTTGACAATTGCCAACAGACGAAAATGATTAATTTGAAAATTTCTCAAAGAGTATACTTTGGATAAGCTGTGAAAACAAGAATCAAAGCGAGTTTCAATAACGCGGGAGCAATCAGCTAATGTCAAGAGTTTGGTGCGGTTGTACACTTTATGGCACGGTCAGAGAACCATTTCGTCGATTGGATTTTGGCAAGGTCTTCTAGCGCCTGAAAAGCTTGTGTAACTTGAGTTAAAATTTTACTAACAAGTGCAGAAAGTTACTCCTCGGCCTAAGCAAGATTCACTAGCTTAGATTCTGGCGCAATCTGTGTATTTATCTGTATATCTCATAATTACCTCTCGTCGTTACCTTTTCATAGGGAGGGTAGGGACACCCGAGAGGAATGGCTAAAAATTCAAAGACGAAGGGTTTGCCCGACTGACGAGACTGTAAGGTTGAAACACGTGTATTGGGCTGTACAAGAGCCCATTTAACAGACCACAAGACAAGTTGGCTCAAATAATAATTATAAGATATATTGAAATTTGAGCCTGACCTTGGAAGACTCGAAATAAAGGTATATCCATTTAGATATTTTTGCTTCCAGATCACATGCAATGGTAGGCATTTACTACTAATAATAATGTTCATTAATCTTTCTGAAGGAATAACACTAGCATTTGGTAATACTGTCATCTTATCTTTGCGTTTCCCACTCTTGAAGCATAATTTCTTTGTTGATCAAGCTTGTAGCGCGAGATGTTATTAATGATTTTTATCCGGTTGCAATTCGTCTGGCCATCTCCAGATTTTTTAAACGTCATGCTGCAGGCTTGATCAACAAAGAAAATGTGTCTGATTAGTCATGCCGAGGTTGAAGGAAATTCCGTTTCCAATATTCTCAATGCGTTTTATATCATGAAATTTTTTTCATTGTAGAGAGCTATCAAAAAAATTTGTTGTTTTAAGTAGGGCGAAAAATTATGATATGATATTAATTATGTTATGATATTGAAAATCATGTTTTTCTCATTCTCGGTAATAGTGAATTGACACAAAAAGGCGTCACAATTATAATGCGGCATTGGTGTCGTGGCGCTCACACAGCTGCTTATGATGCTATACACAATTATTTTTACATTCATTCTTGACTAACAAAGCATCAAAACACCATTGATAAGAATACTCGTAAAAAAGTCATTCACTAAACAAAAACATGATGTGAATAGAAACTTTTGTATAACCAAAAACAGTATGACGTGAGTGAAATGTCAGTGGATGCGAATGCTTAAATCTACAAGTGCTTTATATGGGTGCTAAAAAGTTATGAAGCAAGACATCAAAGGCGTTCTAAAGTTTTTCTCGGGAGGTATCACGAAATGAGTGAGAAAATAAGTGATTGTGAATTTCGTAGAATTGTCAGAAAATCGAGTACACTTCCTTCAGCCAAGCGCCAGTTAACTCTTATAAAAAGCTTACTTTGCGCTCATTATTGATGACTGAGTAGCTATTCGATAGCTTTAATCAAAATAATTTGAATGGTTTATCTCATCTTGAAAAAGCCTTCTTACTTCGCTGGAGAGCAAAAATAAAATTTTGTTTCTCATTGATAGATTTGCAGCTGACCAAAGCTTTTCGCTCGGAGTTTAGTAGTTGGTCAACAGGTCAAATTTTAAAATTCCATTGATTTATTTGATTTTAAGGAAGGATCACGCATTACGCAGTAACAGTCAAAGCAATATTGGGTTTCGCAAAACTAAATCCCTTTTTTATCCGCTCCTCACTTTCATGCCTTGGAAAAAAAAGTAGTTTCTGGTCGTTTTCAATGTTCAAGTAACCATTCGATATCGTAGGAATTTTAGTGATGTATTTCTTCTCCATAAAGGCCTTGTTATTGCGCTGAGAGAGTATAAATAATATTTTGTTCTCATTAAAAGATTTCTCATTGATCAAAGCTTTTCCTTGGGAGTTTCAATAATTAATCGATAGATTTGATTTTAAGGTTCCAAAAATCTATTTGATTTCAAATATCGATCTCATACCACGCCGTAACAGCCTTCGTTAACAGGGCTTCGTAAAATTGGGAAAAAGGCATTGAGTGCGAAACTCAGCTCTCTTTTGGTTGTTATGAAGCCACTAAAAAGTCCGTTAAAGAAACAGAAGCATCATTGCAACCCTGAAATTTGATCTATCGTTTAAATCTTGAAACTATATGAGAGGGGATCTGATCAGCGAGAAATCTTTGAATGAAAAACAAAATTTTATTTTTGCTCTCTCAGAGAAATAAGAAGGCATTTTTGAAGATAAGATAGACCATTGAAATTGTTTTGATTTGTGTTATCGAACAATTATTCGAGCACTGATTAAGATTATGAAATACGTTTTCTACAGGGGGTTGAAGTGGCGCTTGGCTAAAGCAAATGATCCAAAGAAATAATGTCCTGTCAAGTCTAATCAAAAAACGACCATCAAAGAAGATAGCGAGCGTTTTAGAGGAGCTTTAGGGAAGACGTATAGCTCTAGAATGGGAACATCCATTCCTGTAAACGTGAGCCCTAAAATTTTTGTGGTTTTGACATCCATTTGGCTACTCTGCTTTTCATGGGAAATTCATAGCTTGAACTCTTCGTGCAGTCTTTGTATAAAATGAGATAAGTTAAATTTTTACTCGAACTGAGCTCGTATTTTATTTCCTCGAGAGAGCATTAGGCCACTTAACTGACTTGCTCTTGATTTGTTCATGAGTGTAGCAACTTTGTAACACCAAAAAGTACAAATATACTGCGAAAATTTCATAAAACACTTGTAATATGAAAGAAGTAAGAAAAGAAATTATAACTTCCGCTCTATCAGGCAGAGCTGCTTGAAAACGCAAATGTAAGAGTGGTTCCTGTGTTGAAGGTATGATGAGTTAACTGTAATAAAAGTTTTACTTCACTCTTCGTACTTGGAAAGAATGTCAGGTTAATTTAAACAATCAGTAGAAGCGAACAAAGAATGACATTTGTTATCACAACGATAGAGTATGGAATTTGTCGAAGCCTCTAAAGATGACGTGAGGTTTTTGACAGCGATTTCATTTGAAAACACTGATGATTTGAAAGTTGATAATCAAGAAAGAATAATCGCGAAGGTTTTGGATCATTCGTAACGCATTGCAAAAGATTGAGGCGAAGTAAAAATAATAACACCGACCAACACCGCAAATTGAAGATGTGATAAATCGGTAAACGGAGTTTTGTTAGGAATTTCTGTATCACAAAAGTTTTTCCAGTTCCAAGTTGAATACTAAGGCGCAAGCCGCATCCTTCAGAGAAGTGTGTTGGGAGTGTCACTTGCTCCTTGCCCTAACTTGTATGACTTATGGAACGAGTCTACCAACATCAAAGCATCCCGTCAATCCACTCAAATCACTATTCCTCAAACCAGGAGTAGACTTGTTTGATATATGAACTACAGTTGACTGTTATCGAAGCATTAGGACAAAAATACAGCACTTTTATAAACCCATAAGCAACTTTGTGCACTTTGTGGACCGCGTTTGTTCCTTTTGAACGTACGATTTGATAAACCTTTCCATTCAAAACATTTTTTTTTCTACTAATTGGGCAAGCATTCAATAGCTCAAGCACGGCGACTTAAATTTTGTACTTGCTTATGAAAAAGGCTCTATAAGACGCAGCATCCAAGGAAAAATACGACTCACCTTCGCAGCTCGTTAGCTGCGCATTGGTGCCTGAACCTAACTTTTCAACAGGCCTTCAAAAGTCGTTTGATAATCCAAATGTCGGCGATCTTAAGATCAAGTTTTGTTCGCGAAAAGAGCTCTACAGAGTGGAATCATAGCGAAAGGAATATTGCGGTGCTTATACTGTAATGCGGGTTTATTTGGCATTCAAAAAAATTCCAGTTTGATAGAACGTTTTGTACCTGTGAGAAATCTGGTATGGCACCTACAGTGCTAGACGTACGTTTCGGTATATTCTCAAATCATATCAGTAGAACATGCCTTTTGGTTCACTTGTAAATAGGCATGTGCTACTGATGAGGTGTGCGAGAGTACACCGAAAAGCGCGTCTAGCACTATAGATGCCATATCAGGTCTTTTGAATGCTTAAATTCATTATAATAGACTGAATCTCAAACGAGGTCTCAAAATCAGTCTATCCGAAAGATATTGCTATAAGCGTTTTTACTAGCCATGGGCAGTCTACTGTAAATCATCTCAATGTCAAGTGATTTATCACTTGACATGCAATGATACATCTTCGGTGCCGCAACTCTTAAGTGTAGGGTGTACCCGAAAGATATGTGCTATGGGTGAGGTGCTACTAGAGATGCTATGCCACAGACCTCTGAAAGCCTCAAAATATTCTTTCGGTCTATATTAAATTTTGAGCGAGCTCCCTCAAACAATGACTTCAAAAAATTAAATACAAGAATCGTCGCAGAGTCTATTCCAAATTATCGATACCAACAACCCAGAAATTTCTTTTTTTCAAGAGGAAAAAATTTTTTTAGATATATAAAAAGTCGCGCGTTTTTCGTCACAATATGAGCTGTGCGCAGCGAATTGAATTGTGGCTCCAAAAGAAAGCAAGCTTGTTTTTTAAACAGATATCCTTTCTGAATTCGATTGGAACTTTAGATTTTTGATATCCTGACATAGTACGTTTTCTCCACACGCTCATATGCATTTGATTCATAGATCATCGAGTATGAGCTAAAATTTTGCTTTCGCTATCACAACGTTATATGAAGATTTTTTGAAAGGTAAACTTAATTTCAGAATCACCGCAATTCAGTTGATTGATGACCACTAGAAGGGAAGACAAAATCAATTACAAACTCAAATGAGGCACGTTGAAGGTGAAAAGAAATTTTCTCTTGGCTCCTACAGCGCTTTAGGAAGGTTTTTCTAAGAGCCAAAAGTATGGTGTTAGAACAGCCGATATTTAGGCTGTCGAATGATTATTAGAGATTTAAGAACAAAGCGGAAAAGGCCTTCTAAAAGGGTAAGAAAATTGGCTCGGTAAGGCGATACCATATTGCCTAAACCGATTACATCACGCCCAATATATTGTTAAATCTTTGTCTCGTCTTACTAAGAACGAATTCTGCGACGCAGAGTAGATGTCTCGCTAGCCCAACGAAACTGTGAAGTGAACAGAACCGTGCTCATACTCGAAGAAGATTCGATTTATGAAAACTATACGGCGCGAAAGTGAGTAGAAAGAATGGGATGGTCCTCTGAATACACTAGCAATATCCAACATGCAGTTTAACTCATCGCGGACCAAATGCATTGAATTTCATGCACCGATCGCTGCGCCTTATGTCCACAGTTAGCATTGAGTGCGCACCACAATAGAAATGAGGGAATTTAATTGGTAAACTGGGGTTTCTGAGGAGACATTATCACCACTAGATGATAGAATATTACAAAAGGACTTTTGTAAAAAATAACTCTGGTAAAACGCGTCCTAATTATCCAAAACTTTCGTACATTTCAACGCAATAACCACATCATTTCTCAGAACATATTTCCAGCTGTTTAGTAAAATTTTCGTTATTTTATTTGTGATTTTGAGGTGATTATAGAGTTTTGTAGATACAGATCTTCAGACCAAGCATGCTTTCTAGAAAAAACCTTTTTAGCGCATTCTACTATTGAAGCAATGATTGCTTCGCTTCGAATTAGTTAGCCATAGTTTGCTTAGTTGGTACTTTTGTGCAGAAATTTGATTTTGGAGTCAGTTTATCACCAGTAAAGGGCGAAACATCACTGGAGGTTTCCTACAAATGTAATTCCAGTATGAGCGCTCACTTATCCTAGAAATTCCTAGTTCCAATGCAGCCACATTGATGATTTTCGAACAATGCAATTCCAACTCTTTTTCAAATTTTTTTAGATGTTGGTTTGTATTATGAATCGAAAGCACGTTTTCTACAATGTACGACTTTTAAGCAACCTTATTGTGTTTTTTAAAGTATGTACCTTGAAAAGGAGGTAGAAATAAAGCGTATTCGTTGACTTGAGGGATTTGACGGTTTTTTCCATCTTAAAAAAAGTGCTTTAAAAGAGAGATTCGCATGTTTTACTGTGGTGGCCTTAATGAAGTTTCTTCTGTCTTAGTGAACCATTCGCTGACAACATAACCCTCTATAGCAACGATAATATCTAAATCTAATTAGAAAATAAGCACACTGTCATCAAAGAACGCTCGCCACTCGGTTAGCGCGTCACGTGCCAAACGAAATATCAGCGTGGTCCATCACGTGTTGAATATTGAGAAAATATGGATGGCAGGATTGGAATATTAGGCAGAAGAATGAAAACAACAGTTCCTGGTTGACGAATTCCAATACAAAGCTCAGATTGATCTGTTGTATAATAACAAGAACTGTGATAGGACGAGAATAAATAGTGAAGGGCAACAAGAGAACGCAAATATTCTTTCGGTCAGCTACCGAAACTATGAGAAGTCGTGTCAGTGCTTAGCGTCAGCCTACAAATGCAGGTGATGAGAGTAGAGAATTGATTATATAATGTTGGTGTCAAAGGAATTAAGTTTTATGCAATGTTGAACTCTACTGTTTGATATCGGAATACAATACTAAATAATTCTGATTATATACATAATTTTGATGAGCATCTTGCTAGATCTTTTTTGCTATTACTGCAATAGTTGCCTCTTATTTTACGATAATTTTAGAATAAAAAGATGTTAGACAAAAAGAAAATTCAAATTTTCTTTATTCGAGCTAGAAATGTGTCCCGAAGCAACAAAGACAGCTTGAAACATCACCAAAGCATTTAGTACAGAACATGTAGCGCGATAGGGGGGGGGGGGGGGGGGCATTTCCTCCAGTAGTCATTTCCTAAAAGCAGCGGTTTCTCTGATTATTTATTTCCAATTCTGCTATGACAGAGTATGCATTGGCGGATTCAATCAAATGAGGACGAAAAAAAAATGAGAAAAATATAATCGGCTAAACACGGTAGACCGTATTTTCTGAGATTGTACTGCCGATTCTTTTTTGTTATCCAGGAGGAATTGAGAAGTGGGAAGTTTCTGCTGGACAAGTATTTTTCATAAGAGTGATTGTGGTCATTTGAAAGCTTAAATCTCACAGACTGGTCTAAGTGTTCGATTCTGAAAAGGCCTTTTACAGCGCTGTACATTCAAAATAAGATTATATTTCCTACCCGCCCCTCGCTTTTATCTTTATCACGCTTATAAATTGCTGAAAGCACGAAAAGCATATGAACGTGCGAAGAAAAACTTGTGGCATCATAGTTTTACGTTTTATCTAGAGCTCTTCTCAGAGAGAGGCTTTTTCTCAAAGAGAAGCGGATTCATATGCATTTATATTGCTGCCGTGACAATCGGCGCGGGTGCATTTGTGCACTACAAATCTGCATAACAATAAAAGTTCCATAACTTACTTCAAAAGTACGGTACTATGAGAAGGAAACCGAGCAACAAGTCGATTGGAACGACAAAAGAGCTATTGCAAATGGTCAGTGCTAAGAAAGCTTTGATAGGGCATCGCGATGGCGATCACGCACATTCGCGAATATCACGAAAGCTAACCGAACAGTTTGCCTATCAGCTTCAAGGTCACCTCTCTTCCACTGTAATCAATGAAGCTTCTTCATGCGGCATAAATATTTATGATGTCTGTGTAAATATTTTCATATCTAGAACCCGACTTACATTTCAATGTATGCTTAAATGCGCTATATGACTTATTCGACATCAAATGCGTTAAGAGCTGTGCAGCAATAATCCTCGAAAGGAGATCAGATATAACAAGATGATCACTTTCCTAGAGAGCTTCATCATAGTTACCCAAAAAACTGTACGGCCCACATTTACATGCAAATTCTAGGTGAGTCTAATGGAAAGCTGTTAATCTTTATAAAAATACATGCCTAAAAAAGATATATCAACAAGTCGAATTAAAATCAAATGTATCAATTCTAGCTAAAGTATTCCCATGCGAGAGTAGGTAGCTATACTTCGAGTAAACGTAACAGACTGAAAGATGGAACTAACGCTGATTTGTCATGTGCAAATATCAAAACATCTTTTTTAGGTGATACAGTGTTGGTAATCCTAATAGTGCTGTTAGTGGAGGTAGCAATACAATTTGCTGGCTAGCGTATAGGCAATTTCTCCTTCTTCAAAACCTTAATGAGCGCTGTATCAGACCTTAGTATGAATCGGTGACAAGTCAACGTTCGTGTAAACGGGTATGCCACGTTGTCTCTGCATGAAAAACGTCTTGATTGCAAATTCAAATTAAATTCGACAAGGCACTTCTTTACGCATACATGAAGCACAGATGCACAGCGGTAATGATTCCGAAGTGGCTGACATATATTTGTTAGGTGCAGAAACTCTTCATTCTCTTCATTTCTGGACTCCTGAAGATTACCTAAAAGCCTCAAAGGTTTCCTGCGCTCACGTTGTCTCTTGTCTTAAAGATTTAACCTCAACCTCGGAGTCCTTATCGTTGCGTCTTTCTTTTACATGTACACTTGTAATATTGGCTTCAAATTTCTTTCCAACTTTCCATTTAAGTGTTCTTTTATGCAGACACAAAATTCGCCTATGAAGTTAGCTCCACAATTTGTCCCACAAGATGTCACATATATTGCATGTGAACTCATACAGCCTCCGTCCCTGACGTAACGACATGTCACTACAAAATTCCTGGCGAAGGGAAGACGTTGCTCACCGTCATCATTCATATAAGAGTGAGCGAAGAGTCATGACTATTGTCCAATATGCCTGTTAAGCATATTTTACATGCTTTTTGCAAGAATCATACTTCGGTGCATATTAAAAACTTTGGATGAGGCACAACCAGTTGGGCCAGCAAGATTTTGGCAGAGACTCTTTTGCACGGACCACATAGAAACCGCGCCGAGGGTGATAGAAATTTGTCAGCGTTACCGTCTCCCCTTAATCCTAACTTTTATCGAGTGTGAACGAGCATTAATGGCGTCGGAACGAATGCAGTTTTTTTTCGCGCTTATCAATCAGGGATAGATCCGCCTTATATGAGAACTTTATAAGGCTGCTATTGGAGCTGCTTCATGAAAACTACAGCTCTTTCACTGGCCTCTTGAGATATGCATTGCAAAAGGGATGCGACAAGGCGATACGAGATCGCCAGAGATGTTCACCGCCGCATTGTTGTGGATAATGAAGGCGTTTGATTGGGGAGGGAATGGCATACGCATCGATCAAAGATCCTTGGCAAACCTCCATTTTGTGAATAACATCGTCATTTTCTCAAAAGGCTCTAGTTAAGCAGAGACGATGCTCGAGGAACTCAGTAAGCGGAAAAAAGGATAGGTTTGCGCATTAATTGCATGACGACCCACTTCATGTAGAACCAGTGGTGCAGTAATGAACATATCAAACTGAATGATTCTCTGATTACGGCGATCTCCTCGTACGTCTACCTTGGCCGCTCATTGAATATGGAGAATACCCTGAAGGAGGAACTTGACAAAAGAAAAAGCGTAACGTTGGCCGCATTTGGGCCTCTCAACCAAGCCACCCGACCAAACAACGAACTCTGAGTTACGTGCCAACCTTTTCAATTCAACAGTTCTCCCAAAGCTCTGCTATGCAGCAGAGACGTGATCGACACTTCGACCACGTCAGGATTACTTCGAACGACTCACACAGCTCTTTAGCTATGCCTTCTGGAAATCAGTCGGCACTCACAGCACCTAGCCGGCTTACGCAGCTATAATCTCTAAAAGCTATCACATCTTTGCCTCTCAGAAGAGCATGCATTAATAGCGAAACACAGTTATGCCAATCATATAGTAAAAGAATAGACAACAAATGGAGGCAAACGAGCCATACAGTGGAGTTTGCGAGAATGCACCCGACCCCGAGGACGAACACCTAAACGCTGGGCGGGCGTGTTCACTGGAAAAAATTAATTAGCTGCATTCGCATCTATATTCACATCAGCTGTAATCGCACCTACCGATTTTTTTGCAGGTATTCTACAGATCACGGTTAGAAAATCGCGCCAGCAGCCGTGCTCGTATCAAGCTACCATCATTGACGACAATCACGAGAAGAAGAGAAGAATGGATAATGTGCCGGGGTCCGCATATATTATGAAAACGGGCCGTCCAAGTACTCAAGTATCCAATATCACTCATACTAAAATTGTAAGAGTATTTCATCTGAACAGATACAAATGGCTATGCAACTGCGGCTTGGTTTTCAAACGAATGCTGTTGTTTTGATTCTTTTGTGTTATTAAGCAGGGTAAAAAATATGGCAATGTATTTGTTTTCCTTTTATCCCCATAAGGACTCCATTCTTATCCTTCCTAGATAGCCTTTTCATATATGCGACATTCTGCGACTCAACAAGTTTTGATAATCAAATATTATATGAGGCCAAGCAATTTGTAGGATCGTAATAGCTGCACAATTATCGTTTTTACTTGAGAGCTCTGCAGAAAGAGCTGACAACGTAAGCACGAATGTGTCTTAGAATTTTTTGTGCCCACTAATTCTCAGAAATTCACTTTCCTTTATGACCGTTGCCGAAATGCATTTATTACAGGTTGTCTCGCAGAAAACGATGAGCTTTATTTCAAAGAATAGCTGTTTTGGCTTGGAATTCGTGCACAAATTTTCAATTTATTTACAAATCCGCCAGAACTTTCTCCCCAAATTAACAATAGAAGGAGGTTCATCATCAAGACATTTAATATGTCACTTTGTGCATGGTTTGCTGCAAGACTTACAGTAATCGGATTAATCTTTTTGTACACTATGATAGAAGTGTCAAGTCTTTTTATTGTAGATTTAATAGCAATATTTCTGACAGTAGAGTAAAATAGTGTCTTTTGTGCTAGACACGACAAACCAACATTCGACCTCATTTGGTAGACAATAAGTTTCCACAGGTTTATTAGTGATCGTTCAAAAGTCTAAATCTCTTGCTACAGAGCTATGTCGTCGTTTTTCAAAAAGATTCTTTTACTACGCTATAGCATATGAAGAAATGTTGTGCTCCACAACCGCCGCGCAGCTTCATTTTTATCACGCGTTTAGTTCGCTGGAAACACGAAAGGCATATGAACGTGTACAGAAAAACTCGCAGAATCTGAGTCAACGTTTTGTCTGAAGTTTCTTTCGAAGTGGAGAGGGAATTCTCAATTGAATAACAATTTGCCCTCTACATGTCCAACACTTTGAGCCATCGATCGATCGCTCTACCCCTACTCGCACGTTAGCCGGTATACAAGCAGCCGAATATGTGAATTTCGATCTTGTTTTCCCTGCTACACTGAACTGGAATAGTCTTTTCAGGAAATGAGCACAACGCTGCAGTTGTTGAAACTTCCGCTTCTGAAGAAAGAGGTCTGTCTTGCGAACTGTAAAACACAAAGGTTTTTTTCTCTTACAGCGCTAGCAAAAAACTTTGTTTAGAAAGCAAACCCATTTTTTGATTATTCGAGAATAGTGCTATTGATGAAGTGCTAAAATTCCAAGAAACGAGTCTTTAGGGAGAGATAAAAAAATAACGCGTGCTGCATGTGAGACATAATTTTGTTCTAGATGCCACAGCGCTGCAGGAAGACTTTTGCAAAAATCTGTGGTTGCTAGCCAGAGACTTAAGCTTTTGGATGATCACTAACACTCATATGAAAAATTCTTGTCCAGCGAATGAGCTAGCGTTTTCATTTGTCGTAGTCTGACAGAGAAGTACCACAATAAGATTTTAAAACTCAACCACGAAAGAAAGTTTGATTGATGACAGCGGGAGCGAGATGGCAATGGAGCTCATAGGCAAGCTGTTTGGATTGCTGATTGTTTTGCTCTGGAATGTGTGCATCTACTCTCACCTCGCCATCGCCCTGAACAGAGTAATTGCCGTCGCGTTGCCTCTACGAGCATTGATTCTTCTAACCATAAGAAATTCCTCTTTCGCTGTTTCTCATCTGCTGGATGCTTGGTTTCGGTCACGCAATACCATATTTTTGGCGTGAGTTTAAAGTTTTTGTCGTGATTTAAATTTATGATATATAAATGAATCCAAACACGAAGTTATCACGATAATGGGATGCGTATGAGTCCTGATTTACACATTTTCTATCAGAAAAGTGATTGATGAGCGAAACTTTTGGAGATAATCATTCCATAAATGATATATTATTAAATTGCTTTGAATGATTTCCTCAGATTTTATAAGTTCGTACTGGCATGAATTTCCTGAGGCCAGTTGATGCATGATCAGCTTACTTTATACTCACGAAAAGTCTGATTTTATCTGTCGACCACTGGGCAAAAAAACATTACTTTGACAAGAAATGTGCGAGACTCAAATGCAACTATGTTGCACTATAGTTTGCGTTCAAATTTTTGGAATTCCTCATAGATCGCGTCATAAGTCAGCATTCTTCCAGCCGATAGCTGTTATATGTTCTTCGATACGATGAAATGGACTGGTTGTTTCCTCTTACATTGTGTGGTTATATTATTTCGGTGATCATCGACTTCTACTCCAGCTTGACCGTTTTGATTTTAATTGTTCTTCTCGACTGCACCACGCTAATCTGTTTGAGAGTTAAACACACGGTTAGTGGTAAGCCGGCTGCCCCTAATCACCATAAATTGAATCGTATGAGTGACTCTAATGCTTTAGTAACACATCGTAGTTTTTTTCGTGCAAATACGATTGTTTATAGCACCTATTCTAAATTTCATTTGTTAATAATTCATAGTTCTGTGAATGAAGAGAATGAAGTCTAATAATGCCGATGGTCCTCGCATGGAAATCGCCCGACAAAAGAGACAAAAGATGGAAATCCGTTTTTTCAAACAGGTGAAGCGTCCGAGTGACAATCGATTGGCTCAGTGGATTTGAAATTGCTTATCAGAAACTCTTAAACCGAGTTCTCTACCTTGCAGACACTGTACCAAAACGCACTGTTTCTCTGCACACTGAATAGTTTTTACTGTATTTGTCCACTTCTTAATTACCAATGGGCCAGACTTTTCTTCGGAACGTTCTTGTGGGAAATGATTCATTCGCTAGATGGGTAAGTGTGATATTCTCCTCAGCAACCATTTTTATAAGTTGAACTAATGGAATGTATTCATTGGAATGCAGAGGGGTTCACTATATCCGGCTATAGAGGAGCTTCATGAGTGTATGAAGCTGACATGAACACCTACTAGCACTCTCTCAGTTGTCCAGTACAGCAGCAATTCATCGTTATTAACCATCCAATGCCATTTTTGCCACATTGTTCATCACCTGATTTTCTTTTCTTTTACAACAGAAATTGTGTATTATCAGTAAAACTGAAATTACAAAACTATTTGATTCAAGTAGTTGAAACTGCCTAATAAAGTTTAAGCTGAGATATCCGAAGCAAATGCTGTTGTCTTGATTTGCTTAATCTTTGATCTATGTAATTTCTAAAGTAGTACACGTCATCAGCATCTTATACGCACGAGAATTTAATCTTGATTTTGCTCCATAGGATACGATGCTGAAGATAGTTAATGAATCAACAGCGGTTGAAAAATAAATATTATACATATCTAATAGAGTCTGTGAGATTGGTCGAAGCTTTTCCGAGGTTAGTACGGCAATGCGTTACGTATGTTTCAACATATCGTCCTCTTCATCAGAGCCACACGACTCACGCTCCGACACTGAAGAAAGGATGGGGATTGTGACTCAGATGAAGTGGACGACGCCGCCGAAGCATTGTGAGCCTTTGGCGTACCATTCTCTGAAAAACTATAAGCTTTCCCCCAGATTATAATGAATGTTTGTAGCGAGGTTTGGAAACAGTCGAATCGAATTACATATACATGTCTAAATAATTCAGGCTCATCGTTGTAGCGTTCTACTTCCGTTTTTCTCATTTTGATATCAAGGACTCTGCAGAAAAAGCCGAAAGCGGTGAGCGCTGGTACTTTTTGAAGGTGTTTATGAACATTTTTAGTCTTGATTTTGCTTCTTGTATTAATCGACTGTATCAGTTGCAGATCGCCGCTATGTTCTCTCCCATAAGTAATGGAACATAATGGCAAAACTTTTCTTATGCCACTGGTTCTGCTCCAACGTCACGCAGAAAGTGAAGGACTTGTTACTTTCACCATAATGCATTAACCATTGCAGGGTCGCTGAAGAAAACGATGCGTGCAGAGCGAATTGCGCTATTATCGTTGCTTGATTAAGGTTTTTGGTTCTTTTCGGTTATAAGGGGGCAAATGAAGAAACAACCCCTCGGTCGAAAAGAAGTTTTCATGGGAGTATTAGTAATCATTCGCAAGCATAGATTGCTTGTTAGAGCTATACATAACTAGTTTCTCAAAATACAGCTTTATAATGCTCTAAAATCCAAAATAAAATTATGTTTCACACGACAATGTGTTTTTTATCTTGCTCGTAATTCGCTGGATAAAACTCTTTCCCTTGCATGCTAGTCTCATTCGATGGCGCAAGTTTCGAAGAACTCAAAATAAAGTTTGTTTTTTGCAGAGGCCTTTTTGGTGGCTCTGTAGAAGAAAGGAAAGAATTATGCTTTGCACCTTGCCAGACAGAACTTTTCTTTAGCCTATTAGTAATCATTCGATAGCGTAAGTATCAATAACTCAACCACTTTGCTTATCTTCTGGAAATACAGTTTAACAGGGAAAGCAAGATCGAGTTTTACATTTTTAGCAAGCGCGTTTGCTGACTATTCCATAGGGTCTGGGGTGGGGCGGGATCATGCTCTAATGGCTAGATATGTGGGGAGCAACTTCCCATTTATATGGAAATTTTTTTCGGCTTTGAGAAAAACTTCGCATAAAGCGATCGACTCAGATACCAGGAAACTTTTTCTATACGTCAATATGCTTTTCGGTTTCCAAAGAATTCCACGCGTGATAAAAATAAAGGCACACGGAGGGTGTAAAATGAGATTATCATTTTGGATGCTGCAGCGTTATGGAAGGATGTTTAAAAAAGCTGCCACGTACGGCTCTAGCCAGAAATATAATCATTCAAATAGTCACAAACACTCCTATGAAGAATGTTCGTGCGGAAAATGAGGCCGAATATCATTTGTCTCCTTACTCTTAAAAAAACCAGGCTTTTTCTGTCTTATAGAACTTTTTGGAATTCTTGTATTACTTTGATACAACACAGTTTCTCTGCTCGTTCATATGCTTTTCATTCTAATATATGTGCCGTTTATAGAAAAAGTGGTGGTTCTTTGGCATTCAATCAATTGTATTATATGTATGTATATCAATCGTATGTAGTGTGAATTAGAAAACAATGAGTAATTAATTCAAAACGATGATGCATGTTGCAAGCGATGCTGGTTAATAGATAGATTTCACTATGGATAAGTTAATATATTTCATTTGTTTACTTCCAATTATTTGGAGATGACGTATCACCTGTTTCACCTGCTGTCCCGTTGACTGTCGAGTCTGTCGAGAGGGCACCAGCAATACTTCTATTTTTCCCTATCGCATGCAAGAGTAGCGCAGTGGGCCCTCGTTGCTCTAGCGATTTGTTGAGCATCACATATTTCTTCTGCACTTTTCGTGAAGAAAGCAGACCATCGCATCGGCGGTCATTCGGTGGAGCTCTTGACATCCCAAGGAATGCAATTGGCAACGGCACTCGTTAATCGGTTGCTGTTTAAGCGCATTACTATCCGAACCACCCTTCGATAACCTGACGTGTAGAAGGGCATCCTTGACTTTCCATCGCAGACTTAGGTCAGCATTTCGGATCTTCATCCTCATTTGCGAAATACGGAATAGTCCTAACATCGACCTTTTAACTGCGCGTTTAATAACGCCAAGTGATCTTTCAACCTGCTTACGTGTTGGCCAGGTTTTTGCTGCATAGGTAGGACAAGAATAGCCGATTAGTCGAAAAGGGTGGGCACGGAATTGGATGCTCTTCATTTTATTCACTTTGTCCTCGATGCTCTCAAAAGCTTCCCAAGCCGCCCGTTTCCTCTTGCTCAGCTTTGGAGCTAGGTCGTGCAGCATGTTCATTCACGAATTAGATGGACGTAGCTCAAGCATTTGGAAATGTTGGTTTCGTTAAGCGTGAGAGGGACATTCAAAACACTTCCTTTCTTCAGAAACAGTGTTTTCGTTAAATTTCATTGAAGGCCAATCTCTTCACAGGCGTTGTCGAAATTGGTCAACAATCGTTCTGCTTGGCTGAAGCTTAATGTTATAATGACGATATCATTGGCGAAGCGAAGATGGTTTAGTTGTCGGCCTACAAATTTCAATCCCATATCGTCCCATTCTAATGTTCATATGACATTTTGAAGTGTGGAAGTGAATTACTTTGGCGGATTTGTATCGTCTTGTTAAACCCCTCTTCTTACGTCGATCGTAATGTTGCTGCAGAATGGCAATATTTTGATTGTGAAATACGTATATAATTCACGAAGAATGGCTTTGCAGCGAGTAGGGATGCTCCGGGTGTCTAGAGCCTCTAAGACCGTTTGTCTCCACTAAATCAAAGGTTTTCTTTAAACCGATGAAAGTGAGACAGAGCGGTCTTTTGTACTCTCGTAAGATTTCAGTGGGTCTGTGATCGTGTGAATGTGGTCTGTAGCACTGAATCCTTTTCAAGTCCTGCTTGTTCGCGTGGCTGTCCTTCATCCAGTGTTCTCTCAATCCTGTTTAAGATGACTCCACTGAAGAGTTTATGTTACTACGGACATCAAGCAGACTGGGCGACAGTTGCCTATGTCGTGAAGGTCTCTCTTTTTGAATAACAACACGATCTTTTTGGTTTTTCATTCATGGGGAATCTTGCATTCTTACAGGCACAGAGTGAAGAGCCGAGCAGGGGTGTTGATTTGACAGTGAGCTCATCAACTGTTTTGGTACTATTCTCTCTGGATCAGGTGCTGTTCTGTTCTACACCGACGATCTACATTGTCGGATTTTGGAAAGATGAGCAGGAGAAACGACAATTTTATCTTTTTCCAATTCATATGGCGGCAAAAGGAAATTGTTATTGAAGAGACCCGGGTAGTAATGGTAGACGACTTTCTCCATTGCCTTTCTGGAAGCGTAATTGTCCCATCAGAGCTTCGGGATGCATTCGTCTTGGTGTAACTGGTGCTGCTTCGGTGGGCCTTGTAAATGCTCTTTCCAACTTCTGGAACTTCTGCCATAACTGCTGCTCGTCTCGCTTTGCGATCTTCTTTTGTGGTTTCTCTGCAGCATTTCGCAAGCTCGGACGTGAAATATCACTTGCCTGTAGCTCGGGCGATTCCACGCTGACGTACCGGCTCGAGTGTTTGTGGCGACAAGCGTCCTTCGTGACTTTCGGACTCCTGGCCTTCATGGCACGAAGGTGGGGATGTTGTATAACCAGGCCGTATTCTTCGTTGATTTTGTCAACAACGGATATCTTCCTAAGAGCAGACTTATGCCTCGAATACATCCTAGTGTATGATAGTTCTGAGACTTCGTTGTTTAAGCTTAGCGTATTTCTCTAATCGGTGGAAATAGAACGCCGAGAGGTGGAAATGGTGGCGTGATCTCGCAAAGAATAGGAGCAACAGCGACACGTGTCTGGCGAAACTTTCGATTTATCAATTGTGGGTTTATTTCGGTGTAACACTCTTATTAGGAGACTTCCACGTCTACAGTTGAGGGCGGGTCTTTTGGAATTGCGGATTACATGAATGCTTTGGTTTGGTCGTCATGATGAACTCAAATATTCTCTTACCCTGTTCGTTCCAATCTAGTCTGTGAGTCTCAATGTGACGTCCTTCAGTCGTTCTTCTAAGTCCAATTTTCACCTTAAAATTTCCAACAATGACCTTGAAGGATGTATGGTTACTTCTGGAGAACTTTTTGAGGTTTATATAGAGTGCTTCGAATTCGTCTTCGTTGACTTAACCACAAACGTGCAATAAATTGGAGTTCATGGTTAAATTCAATTTAATGAGAACGGCAACGCCATCGTCACGTTTGCGATAGCATGTCTCAAGAAGGAATTTTTCTCCTGTGTCCTAAACAGCGATGCAGTCTTCTCGTCTTTGTTAGGTCAATGACGCCATACCTTATCCTTCTTGCTTGCATAAATAGATCTTCTACAGCGAATTCGTATGGAAGTGTTCGTGCGTTATAGGTGCAGGTTGTTATTATAGCCCGTCCTAATTTTGGCAGACTAGTTTGGTTCTGAGATTTTGGCAATCTCTCCTTTCTCGATTTTAAAAAACTTAATGTATAGCTTTGTAGACTCTAAACGTAGGAGCTGGGTACTCACGAGTAGCTTGCAGTCTCTCTCGGAGAAGCGAGAGAAGTTTTTTAGCTGGAGCTAATTCCTAACCTCCTCATGTACTTCTCAGCCGCTGAATTGCAGTCCTTTAGCCGATTTGTCCAGTGGAAATAGAGTTCTGTCAAATCGGCAGAGAGCTCATTTCTTAAATCTACCTCCGTTTCTGTGTAGCGAACAGTCGGTCTTGGTTCGCGTTTATTCCCCTATCCAGCACATGAGAAACGCATCACGTGCCCGCGCGATTAAGCCGGCGCGATCACTCAAAGAGAGAGATACGTGAACAGTTGATGTATGTGAGAAAAAAGTTGAGAACTTATAAATAATGGGAGGATTCTGAACATCGAAAGGCAATCGTGTTTGAGTATTAGATTTGGAACATCGGTATTATGCAATTCATTAATCAGAAATATCTGTCTCCAGGGGATATTCTCAATGCTTTACCCCTACAATCCATATTCATAATGTGTATTCCTTGTGTGTATTCTTTGTTTCTCTTTAGCGCTCCAATATAGGTTCGGAATTCTTGAATTTTGAGAAATTGAAGATTGAAATCGCCATGATTTGAGCTATGGAATGGATGTGAAAGTCCGCGAGAAAAGTCGTGTCCAGCGAAAAGTCTCGAATGTGCCACACAATTTCATTCTTGTAACGAAAGCGCGCTATGAGACTTTTTCTTCAAAAGGCAAGCAATCATAGAGAATCTCGTGTTTTGAGCTGCCGACTGGTCACTGAAAGGCGTTAGGTTGGTGCCAATGTTGCTACATCCGTCCACATACCGGTGCAAAGTATGTGCGCCGCATGTAAATGGAATCTTAAATCTTGCGCTATAGCGCAATAAGATCTTTTTTGGAATGCTGAAAACACTGTTGAATTCGTCGAAAACTTTTCTATCGAATAACTACTGAATTTCCTAAGGAGAGGCATTTTTCAGCGAAAAGGTCTTGGGTATGAAATAAAATTTTCGTCTTTACTGCTGGAGTGTAGTATGAAGGCCTTTTCAATAACTAAAAACGTGTTTAAAATTCTCGGATTTACGCTATCTAATGACTGCCACGATGTCTACAAAGAGCAAAGAATTTTTTCTTTTGAATTTGGGTTCTGCTAGAAGAAGTACAACATTATTCGCAATGGTGAACGCGCCGCTCTTCCCACATTTACTCCAGCTACAGACTGCAGCGACCTCCACTTAGATCTCTATGAGAGGTGTTCATTGTATATGTGCTTTCAAGCTGCGTTCCTTTATCACAAGTGACACAAATGCTCAGTAGTTTTTGAAAGTTTGTTCTTTCTTACAAGGATATGATTTTGTCACCTAAAGATAAAGTTTTCAAGAGAAGGACTAGTCCTTTGAACCATAAAACTTCACAAAAAATTCATTCGGGGCATTCCATTCTTTATATAGCGATAAGATACCTCTGACATGTAAACTTCACCTATAATTACCAATGAACTGCTTTTGATGTTCGAACGGCAGCGTAAAATTTTAGGCGTGAATTATAATTTTCGTTTTGCTTTTACAGCGCTCTATCATAAGTTCTCAAAAAAACCAATTACATCATCAAATACTCAAAATTCGGGTCATGTAATCATTAGCAAAACTTCAATGAAGATCCATATTGAGTCCGTAGACGAACAAATGAAGCAAATTGACTGTGAGCATAAATTCA
This sequence comes from Parelaphostrongylus tenuis, assembly GCA_019055375.1. NCBI lineage: Eukaryota > Metazoa > Nematoda > Chromadorea > Rhabditida > Metastrongylidae > Parelaphostrongylus > Parelaphostrongylus tenuis. The sequence continues at coordinate 741,280 of JAHQIW010002694.1, forward strand.
TCTTTGTTGCTACAACGCAATAAAAATTCTTTTCTCAAAACCAAACATAACGCTGAACTCGCAGAGATTTAAGCTTTTGAATGATTATCAAATATCTGAGAGAGAACTGTTATCCAGTGAGAATAGTCTCCAAGCAATTGTGCATCATTTTTGGTACACGTGTTCATCAGAGTTTAAAGATTCCCTTAACAGTATTTATTCCACATTTGTGCAATGATGAAGTATCGGCGATGGTAGGCAGCTACTAATGCTACTATTACATTTGATCTCCTTTAATTTCAAATAATATTGATTATCAAGAACGGCATTTGTGATCATTACTTTGATTATTGGGGGCGCCGTGGTCGAGTGCTTGCAGAGCTTGTTGTGGCGCGCGTGGGGCCAAACCCCACCCACGGCACTATCTGAAAACTAACAACGAAAGGCTTTCATGACGCCACAGCCATCCACCTTCGAGGCTGCAAGGAGCCTCGCTCGGCCAGTATTATATGACGGTCAAGAAGAAGAGGAAGACGTATTGAATGCTAAAAGTACTGAGATCAGCACAGTGGAAAAAACACTGTTAAGACGGATAATAAAGCTTCAAACTACCTTGATTTTTTACCAGTGTAGGATCCCCACTAACTTAGCAAACAGTGAACAAAAACACGGCCTCAGGCGGGAATCGAACCCACGTTTCATCCTATCCGGGGACAAATGATATCCGGGAGTGGTCGGGCAAATGTGCCTTGGTGGTGTAGTGGTAGAGCACGCGTCCTCGCATAGGATGAAACATGGGTTCGAATCCCGCCTGAGGCCGTGTTTTGTTCACCACTCAATTCTCTTAGTTATATAAGTAACATCATAACGCTGCGAAAAAAGCAGTGAAAATACTATAATTTCGAAGTTTATATATTTAACAAACAGTTCCAAATTAACTTTGACTCTGACGGGCATTTGACATCAATATTGCTTTTACGGACTCTTCAAGATTGGCAGGTAAGAGCTGTTAGCAAACACACTTCGCTGCAGCATTTAACGTGTCGATAACTTTCTCCTTCTTTGTAGTCCAAATACAGCTTTATCCATCGAACATTATGTATTCTTTGTCGAAAATTATGAAAAACCTACCAAAAAGTATAAGCGAGTTTGAAGCTCCACCCAAGTCTCAGATTTTTGTATCTTAAAATTCTTGCTTTTGTAACCACAAGATACCTATAATGAAGAAAGGAATCGACATTAAACAAAAGCTAGGTATTATGCTTTGTATTATGATACAATTTACCCACTATAACTTACTCCTGCAACTCCTCCAGCTAATAGCTTAGGTCACCTATTGTTATTACCAGTATAACTTATTTAATTTACAAAAGGGGCCGTTTAATATAATTCGCCATTGTATTCTTCTCATCCCCTTTACAATTTAGTGATCTGAAAACACCTACATATGTTTAATAGCAAATGAGAAGAAAAATATGTAGTTTTATCTATATGAGCTGTTCCGAGGTGGTAGTAATAGTGTTTATTGAATAGTAATAATGCAGTGCAATGCATAGTATAGTAAGCAACACGACAGCAAGATAACATGTTGTAATACAGTGGCTAACGTTTCGGCATCTCACCTTCTTCAGAGTCTGAAAGGGTCAAATCGATGTGCATTGCACTCAGTCAAGAACCTCCATAACCCCAGCAGGAAACGTGGGAAACTGTTTTTTGCGTCGCATAGTAGAAATCTTCATTTGAAATCACTCACCGTTTAGATGTTTAAGGTTTTCCAATCATTTATTGAAAACTTGCCACTGAGAGTACCATGCGTAAGTAAGGCTGTGCCTGACTCAGGACAGCAAGGTTACCCAGAGGCAGGGTCACACTTGATTATGAAGCACTCCTCTTTGTGGTTCGTATTTGAGCCTTTACTATGTAACCAAAAAGCTTTCAAAGTTATACGAGAAGGCTTTGATTCCTATGCGACGACAATGAATTGACGTCAAACTGTGCTTCTGCATTTTTCTGGTTCCCTATGCGTGCCTAGTGGAATTTTCGGGCCAGAGTTGCGTAGTTCAGCCAGATGCTTTTACTCAAATGGAGAGCGGTCTATTCGCTTTCGCCAACGTATCCATCCCCGCATGCTCGTGCTCGCAAAAAAATACGGTGGCGAAGGCGATGTTTCTCTAGTACGCGGCCTGTGGCAAAGCAATCATCCCGTGGAGAAGCGAGTGATTCTTTTAGTAGCTATATTGTGACCATATCGCTAGTGGTGTCTTGAGCAGAACATAGACAACCGACCTCAATGGACAGACTTTCTTTTTTTGAGTGGTCCTGAAAAGCCAATAATTACGGGAGCATAGAGTAGTTCATATTGAATGCGAATGTTATCGTAAATGCAATAAATATGCCATGACAAATGTTGAAAAACCACATCTTGTTCATATGAAGAAAGCCTGTTATCACTACATAACCGAGGCCACCGCTGTACTACCACTCTTTCTTCGAGCAATTCATCGAAAGTTTCAACAATCAATCACTGATGAGTTGGTTTTGTTAGGCACATATTGACTCAGCTAAGTTACAGCAGCTGAATCCATGAGTAGTCCGCAAGAAATTTTGAATTTTTTCTAGAATCCGCAGCTTTTTTAAACAACATATTCTACCATAAAAATCAGGTAGTGGTGTTGTCAAATGTCTTTAATCTTGCTATCTGAACGTATAAGTCAAAAATCAATATCAATTAGGCCTTGTTCTCCGGCGGCATAAACATCGCCATGTCCTCGAGAAGTGCCCTGAATAGATAGCGACCCCGACTTTCGACCATGCGTCCCCAAGCAAATTCTGCCAGATAGGTGTCGAGGGGAGTGCGGCTCGTCCCACACTGCCGCTTGCTTCTTAGTTTGCCTTGATTCCATGTGCTTTCGATCGTCTGAGTATGGGCACCGGTCTCTGGATCGATGAAGTGGTGGGAATGGTTGACGCGGGAATGCTCATAGTCCTTGTCCTCCTGGATCTGAATCAGATTGTACTCCTTCCAAATGTCCGATATGATGGTCGTTCCGGAGGCGATGCGGCGATTGATGACTTTTAGAAGCGTCGGAGCCGTACGACCGGAAGTCTTTTCCAAGATCACTTTGCCGGTTTCACTGCACACTCCACCGAACACGCACTGCCGCGAAAGGGCACGGCCGACATGGTTCTTGCGCCTAGAGAACAAGGACTCGTCAGTTCCACAGTCAGATTTTCGCCACCGACGACGACCGATCGGTACTTGATGACGCTATCCACGCAAATGTCTCTAATGAAATTTGACCAATCAACCAAGGTCTGTGCAGCGGTGTCTCAGTGAGATGTGGCAGAACTCAACAGCAGTTTTCTCGTATGTCCATAAATAGAGGAAGGTGACCGCCACGCGAATCCTCATGTTAGAGATCTGAAAGAATGTGCCCATCCGGAGTCTTCTGTTCATACGACATTTGCCTTGCTGCATAGCCAACGGAGATATTCTCCAAAGCTTGCCTTCATATTGTGGTCAGTGGCGCAAATTCTCGAGTTATGCACCACTTCATAGCTCTGCAGGAAAGCGAAGTCGGCTTCTTCGTCTCGGAGTCTGTCCATCAAATCCGTAGCATCATGTTACTGCTGTTCCCTAGGCGCAAGAATCAGTCGGCGATGATCTTCCTTATCAGTAGGTGTTTGGTGGTGGAGTGTGCAGCGGGACCAATGGCGATGTTCATGCCGCCGGAGAACAAAGCCTAACTGATGTTGATTTTGACTTATACGTTCATATAGTAAGAATAAAGAATTTAACAGCAGTATTACCTAATTTTCATAGTAACCAAAAATGCTGCAAAATTCTGGGAACGATCCAAGAATGCTGTAGGATTCTAAAAAAAAAATCCAAATTTTTATGTCACCGTCCTTTGCGTATTGCTATTATGATGCAATTGAAATTCCAATCATGCTGGGTGATATACGAAATATTCGACCCCAGATGAGGCTGAGCCCACGTTTTACCTCACTGAGCGCATAGCGTCTCTTGACTTCGCTGCTTGCGCATCAACATCAAGTTATGACTAAGACGAACTCGAGGCTTTTTATATAGATCTTAGAGGGTTCTTCAGAGGAGACCATAGATTCTTCAAGCTCATCGTTGGAAATTTTAATGTGTAAATTGGACTTAGAAGAACGTCTGGAAAACGTCACATGAGGACCCACGAACTAGAATGGACCGAACATGTTGAAAGGCTATGTGAGTTTACCATGATGACCAAAATCATTCGTTGTAGCTCACAATCACGAAAACCTTTTTCTTAGCGGTGAATGTTAGAGTCTTTCAGTGGAGTGTACAAGAGCAAAGTGAATCACATCTTATCAAATCGAAAGTTTTCCTTAACTGGTGTCGCTGTTGTTCCGGAGATCTTCACGGCCAGACCATCGTCACGGTCTAGTCCAATTTCAGCTGAAATCAGATGGAGGTGCTAAATTCAAACAGCGAATTCCCAAAACTACCATGAACTGATGCCTATTCAAGTTGTTAGTCGGCTCTTGGGAAGATAGAATAGTTGAGAAAATTGGCGAATAAAACGACCGACTCACTGAACATCTTCATGCTAGCGACATGAAAGGCGGAGCTCTAAATTTAGGAATAGATGCTTGTCGCCACAAACACTTTAGTTGATACATCAACGTAGAATTGCACGAATACAAGCAACCGAAACTTCACTTCCAAACTTACGAAACATTGCAGAGAAACGATAAAAGAAGCCTCAAGGAGAGAAGAACAGCAATTATGGCTTAAGTTGTAAAAGCCAGGAGGAGCATTTGCAAGGCCCATCAAAGCTTCGTCAACTGCAAGACCAAGATGACTGCACTCCGATGACTTGACCGAACACTTACAGCTACCCGAAGGGCAATGGAGACAATCATCCACAATAACCCACTTGGATCTCTTCAACGACCATGTCACGTGAATTAAAAGAGGATAAAATTATAGTTCAACCGTTCTCCTTTCCGGAATCTGACAGGCTATCTTGTCGGTGGAAAATAGAACAACACGTGGGTCAAACAGGGTAAAATCAAAACACCTTGAGAACCTAGCGTCACTTCTCATCAAAATCCTGGCTTGATTCTTTACTCGCTACTTGTCAGAATGGAAAATTCTCAGTCAGTGGAAAACCAGCTAGACCGTGTAGCTGTTCAGAAATGAGGCCTTTACGACACAGGCGATTATTGTCTTATCTGCTTGCTGTCCATAGTCTATGAATTCTTCACTTGAATTATCCTAAATAGAACTGGCAAAACACTGGATGAAGGGTAACCATGCGGACAAGCAGGGCTCCGAAAAGGATCTACTTCCACATACCACACCCACACAACCACAAAGCTCACTGAGATTTTACGAGAGTATAAAAGACCACTCTGTCTCACTTTGATCAAAGTGAAAAATGCCTATGATTCAGTGGATACAGAATCAGTCATGGAGGCTTCAAACAGCCACCGCGTCCCTACTCGGCACATAGCGAATCGTCGTGAACTATATAAATATTTCAACCAAAGTAATGCCATTCTATAACGATTTACTATCGACGTAAAAAGAGGGATTGACAAGACGATACAATTGCACCAAATTTTTTTCACTGATATCCTCCTAAACGTCATGTGAGCATCAGAATGGGGCGATGTAGGAGTGAAAAACGACGATCAATAATTGAACCATTATCGCTTCGTTTATGCCATCGTCCTCACAACACTGAATATCAATCAGGCGAAACGAGTGTTCACCTATTTAAACAGCGCCTGTGGAAAGATTTGTCTACAACCAAATCTAATAGAAATGTTTCTGAGGAACGGATGGATGCCCAAAGTACTCTTCGCAAAGCGAAATTCTCGGAATGCTTCAGTCACGTCTTATGGAGTCAACATGATGAAACGACCTATATGTACGTTTAATAAGGAAGAAACGAGAGATTTGAGAGGCGTAAAAGCATCGAGGACGTAGCGAGGAGGGCGAAGAACATCCGACTCCATGCCCACCCTTCCAACTCAACGGTTACTCGTGACCTAACTTATGTGCAGAAATTTGGTTGCTATGTGAGCAGGATAAAGATCTTTTGGCGTTATCGAACTCGCAGTCGGAAGGTCGATGCTAGGAGTATCCCGTTTTCTCACAGAGAGAAAAGATTCGAAGTTTCGGTCTACGTCAGCGATTAAAGATCAAAGGTGCCGTTTCACACACGATGCCGTGGAATATAAGGCGGGCACCGTGATGTGGTTTAAACGACAATCGATGGGTGAGATCCGTTACCGACTTGATTTCTTGAGATATCAAAAGCTTTAGAGGAAGACCACCTAACCGATGGCTCGATTTGTCCACAAAAGGTCGAGAAAAAAAATTTGTGCTCAACAATTTCCTAGAGCGAGGATGACCCACTGGGCTATTCTTGTTCGCGATAGGGGAAAATGGAAGCACTGCTAGGGGGTGCATGAATCAGTCGACGGCCAAGGGACGGCAAGTGACACGAGTGGCATGCAAGCGCATGTGTTAGCACTACATCACCAAGTCCACTGTTTTCCTGTCATTGTTTCGCATTGTAGCACTGCTCAACTTTCGTTTCTCTCCCTTCAGTACCAATGCTATGCTTGGAAAGTGTCCAACTTTAAACGGCTTGCGTAATTTTCGAAAAGTTCATACACACGATTCTCAAACATCTAATTCATCTTACGTTCATAATCGAAGCGTGACATTCGTTTCGAGTGTTTTCTTGAAATCACGGCTCAAAATTCAATATGCCTTGCAATCATTATTGGGCCACGCATGTCAGTGGTCTGTCAAACAGGGCTGACTTATAGAGTCCGATACACGTGTTTCGATCTTGCGATCTCGTCAGTCGGGCAGTAACCCTTATCGTCTTTTGCTATTCTCTGTGGGTGCTCCAGTCCCCACACTAAGAGTTAGCGACGACGAACGCTTTACACTCTATGTCCAGTGGAAAACTCACCAAACACAGAGTGTTGTACACTCGATTGCTCGTGGCTAGTATATTCAATATATCATAACATTCGTTTCGAGTGTTTTCTCAAGACCACAGCTCAAAATCCAATATGCTTTGCAATCATTTTTGAGCCATGCATGTCAGTGGTCTGTCAAACAGAGCTGACTTGTATCGGGCCCTATAAGTCAGCCCTGTTTGACAGACCACTGACATGCGTGGCTCAAAAATGATTTCAAATCAAAGCGTATTTATTCAGAACTTTGTGGGGAGTGCAACAGCGTCATTATGAATATGGAACATGGGGATCGTATCATTTTCATCTCAGTCCTACGCTGTTCTTTTTGATGCTTTTGAGAGGATGCTATATCGTTTTCGAAATTGATAACCGTCGTTTCGACGATCTGCCTTCCTCTGGTTTTCACGTGCTATATTACATCATATTATTCATTCAGTTAGAATTTTCTATAAAGCTCTCTAAACCTTTTGAGGCTGATCAGTCTCAGGAGAATGGCATAAATTTGGCTTTCTCAAGCATCATTAGAAGTGGCTGAATGCAAATGAGACTTTTTCAATGACTTGCGATGGCTTATTGACGTGTCACATCAATGTCAGCATACTCCAGGACAAATATGCTACCAATTTTTCAACCTCAGAGATGGAAGGCTTGTTGAGTTTTGGCAACGGATTCAAATCGTCGATCGTCATATGTTGCGAGGCATCTCTACTACTGCTCCACGTCTATCTAAAGTGAGATTTAATTCTTATACGTCAGACAACGCAAAAGAAAGAAACGACCTTCTTCGCTAGAGAAAAACTTTGTGTGAGAGTGTTAGTATCACTCAAATCCTTAACTACTGTGCTACATTCTCGTTTTGTTTTAAAAAGATCCTTATCAGCGGTGCACCATTCGAAATCAAATTATGTTTCACATCCACCGCCTGTTTTGATTTTTATCGCGTTTATGATTCAATGTAAACGCGAAAAGCATATGAACGTGTAGAGATGAACTTTTAACATCAAAATCATACGCTTTATCTAAACTTTTCTTTAGAGCAAAGAAAAATCACAAAGTCAGTAACAAGAACGCACTCCACGCTTGAGCCGCACCAATGCGATCGATATTGATCGACGGCTAGAACACACTCAGTCTACACACTATCCGACAAGCAAGTGCGCAGCGCATGTGAATCTCAATCTTATTTTCATCGCTACACTGCAATGAAATCGAATTTTAGAAAATAAATACTGCGTTTAAATAGTCAAAACTCAGGTTCTCGAATGGTTACATTAAATTTAGAGGAAGAATTCTGCCTTGCGAGAAATATGAGGTGCGAAACGCAATTTGTTTTTGCTACAGCGCTGTAAAGGAGCCTCTCACAACAGGCAAACACATTTTTGAAATTTTAGAGCCCACTGAATGATTGCTAGCAGTCTTAAGTTTTGTTCAGCGATATTCAAGCGTGATAACAATGAAGGGATAGAGCGCGTGCAAACATAGATTTATTTTGAATGCGGCAGCGCTGTAAGAGGGCCTTTTTGAAAGTGAGCACGTAGAGTAGTAGCAAGAAAGTGACGTTTTCGAATGATTACTAACACTCTTATAAGAATTCCTTGTGCTTTCTTCAGATATCAAATGTCAGGTACGGAGATCAGATAAACTATAACTAAACTTATGTATCTCTCTCTACCATTAAGTTATATCATACAACTCTCTGCCTCCCGGAGGCTGTTACACAGGCAGTCCGAACAATTAGCTATGTAATGTGCTGAGCGTATTCAACTGTTTTTTCAAGCTCTGCTTATCAAACTTCTATATATCAAAAGAAGCTAATTCAGTCGTTTCCCAAATTTGTCGCCCCAGGGGTTCAGGTACATTTAGGCGATGCCGCTTGCCAGCAGGAGCCACATGCTCCACGAGACGAGCGAAGTAATTGAGACATACATAAGCTACTAAGGTGACAAAACCTCGAAAACAGCAAAATAAGCCTCTCTGAATACTCTTACAATTTTTACAGTTTCTTAGGCTACGGTGTTGCAGGCATTTTTTGATAGAGCCACCTAGTTCGCTTGTATAAGGTGTAGTTTTGGAGGCATCTCTTGCATCTTGGTCTGGCATACCATTTTTTCGATACAGCATCTACCTCTCTTTCGTACCAAACGCAAGAGGCTGATTGTGAACAGCTAGAGGTGGGAATCTGTCGTACTGAGTGTAGTAACACCCTTCTTTCATCTGTGCAGATGTCGCATATGTTTGCTGCCTGTTTCGCAAAAGCGTTCTTTCATGGGTAATTCATAAGAAAAGAGTTTGATGAGATGCTTTATCATGTGGCCTACACCAGATGAAATGGTCGTCACTTTTCGGTTATCGCAAATATTTTATTGAACGGACCTTTATTTGGTAATTTGAAGTTTTTACTAAACTTTGGTTAATCGTTGAAAAGCTCAAATCAAGGAAAAGTGAAGAATGTACTTGCTTTTTGGAAACGCTTCCTCACAGTGCTGAAGCATGGAGAATAAAATTGTGCTTCGCACTCTTCCGTAGTTATCGAGCGTATCTTCGCTATTCTTCAAGGTTTTTCTCTTCGCTCCGCAGAGATTTTTAGGGCTTTTCTATTTTATTTGTAGAAAAAACTTTGTTCCATTGTTCTATAGGCTTAGGCTTTTTACACTGCTTTTATATTGCCAAATGACCCTAAGTCTAAGCTTAAGCCTAAACACCTAAAACTAAGCACGAAAAGCATATGAACGTGCAGAGAAAACCTTGGATGTCTAAGTCAAATGTTCTACTCATAACTTCTTACATAACGCAGAAAATGAATTCAATAATAATGATGGTTCTCCAAATGTGAAAACGTAGAGGGTCCGCGCTGTTCGGTCAACATGTATCTATCCACAGCTGGTCGACGGCAAACAGAGCGCGGAACATAGCTCAATCTTATTTCCTCTGTTTCAATGCAGTGAAAGGCGTTTTCGAAATCAGGCACTTTGTTTAAATGACGAGATTATACTTATGAATGATTACAAACAGCCCAAAGCAAGAGCTCTGTGTCCTGCGAAAAATATGTGTGCATGAAATACAATTTTATTCTCTCTGCTATGACGCTGTAAAAAGGTCTTTTCAGAAAATATGTATGATTTTGAAGTTGCTGAAATTACACTATCGAATGATTATCAAGAACGATAACTTACTTTTATTTTTGCAGCGCTGCAAGCAAGTTTTTTGAAGAACAAATAAACTGTTGAATCGACAGTGATATAAGCTTTCGAATAAATATTATGAGTTTAGTGGAAAGCTTTTGTTCAGCAAGATTTGCTTGTTCAAGGAACCCATCCCGATAACGAAAATGACCCTGCGATCTAATGTTTTCGAATTCTTGAATAAACACTAAGAGTGTATAAAATTCTCACAAGAAAAAACAGAAATAAATGCCTCCCATTCTTGAAAGTTCATATACCTTGCTTCATGAGTGACTAAATTGCGATAGCTTTCGAAAACCAAACAATAAAAAACATACTAGGAAAAAGTATCCGCTCTCCTACCTAAGTTTATCAGAACTATGATTGTCAGATGCACATATACCTGCGTAAAGAGTGTAGAAATGTTTCTATGGTTGAACTATCAACAAAATCCGAATTGAATTCGAAGAGTGTGTCTCAAGCTCCTTTCTATCAAAGTAAATAAGGATGCCACAACAGTGATTTCAACCATGGCTCCAGGAATCATTAGTTTATCCGAACTTTTCAAGAATGATAAATATTCTTCCATTTCCTGTCACTCTTTTGTCTGTTGAATTATTCAATTTTTTTAAGTTTTAGACACTTTAGGCACGAACTGCGCTCGTCGCTTTTGGAGATCCACATGGACATCAAATTCTCTGGACTGCAGAACTTTTGCTTTGGTACTTTCTCTGGTTGCTGAGAAACCACTTAGTATAAGCCTAATAAGATACGTTGCCTTCAAATTGCAAAGAACGTTTTTTGTTTGCCTTAAAATAAGGTAAACATAGGGAAAAACTTCTGAACCAACAAAGACAAATCTGCAACTTCCAGCTAGTTGTCAGATAACTTAACAGCATACCTATGACGGTGACGCGTTAGAGACGCTCAGTATATTCTGCTCACTCGACGGAGAATTGAAACAACACATTTTTGCATTGCACTTTTGATATTAACGTTTGTGACAACTATCACTAGCCCCTCTTGAAGAGCGATCTCTGGTCACGAGGCCAGGTGACCTATCTTAAAACGACGGATTTCAAAAAAACAGCTGGATTCTCCAATAACTCCTCCCTCTATTGCTCCAGCTCGGCAAAACTTAAACTTCCTCCTCAAAACTTTCTCGAAAAACAGCCGGATTCGGAAACAACTGTCTTTCCTTACTCCCCCAATTTGGTACACATCTCTATTTGCACCATTCGAACTAACTAGCGTAACTATGTGACTGGATATATGCTAGTTGGTGATTTTGAGTCGGCTACAACATATAATCTCCGCTCACTGAAGATTCTTACACAAAGGTTATATCGGTAGAACGTTAGAGAAACTTCACATCACCCGCAGATTCAATGGAGCAAGTAGGTTGAGAGCGTGTCTAAATAATATCATGATAACGAAAAACCATCGGTGAGCTTTTAAAATTTTAAGAAGTCTACAATGGAGAATGTTATCATGAAATAGACCAAATCGTAGCAAATCGAAGATTCTGCCCATTTCCCACGAACAAGAAAGAAAGCGGCTTAGTTTAGAACAAAGTCGCGAAACTACCGCTAACACATCTATACTCTTGCTAACACGCGCAGATCTACGTATACGTGGAAACCGACAAAAAGAACACACACCGAGACATCATACGGACTCAACACACACACAAACTCACACATATGCAGAGACACACACAACACACACTGCCACACAGACACACACACACACACACACACACACCACACACACACACACACACACACACACACACACACACACACACACACACACCACACACACACCACACACACACACACACACACACACACACACACACACACACACACACGCTCACATGGGCATGGACATACGTCGGCATTAAGCCCACACAAATGACGTTTTTTCTATTATTCATGTATCGAAAATTAGATTGACTTAGAGTGTCAAACTCTCCAACCTTGTTTTCAAACTCATCTGATCATTTTGAAGGATACGCCATGGCACTATGGAACAGCCATAGGAGGTGAGCTCGTCATGAGCCATACCTATTGAACCGAGGTGCTCATTACTTCACAACAAACATTTCATATTCTCACATAATCGTCTACTTCAAATCTCATCAACTTTCTGAGTTTCGTACTAAAGCTTTGTGGTCGCTGAGAACATCTTACCGCAAGCTCTTCCTCTTCTTCTAAACAGTGAAGAAGGTGAACGTTGTCATATTTGATCAAAGTGTAGTTTCACAAAACCTCATGGATTCTTCCTATTCTTTCGCGCTTAGACACTTTTGCTGATTTAATTGTTTTTTTATTCAAAGCTATCAACTAATCAACAGTATAATTACATCATCATCAATAAATATGCAATCGATTGCTAGAAAAGATTGCATGCCTTCCTCTCAGATAGAATGAGGTTGGCACTAAAAAAAGTCGCCGAGGTCATTTGTGAACTTATTGTATTCTTTGAATTTTTCTCTCGCAGATGCTATTTTAGAGCGTGCAAGAAATGATAATCTGGTGCAGCAATACCAGGCCTATACGGTGCATGTGACAACGTGATACAGCCCAGTTTCTCAAAATGCGGTGAACCGACTTTGCCAATGTGAGTTCAGCGTTATTCTGGAGAATAGTGACACTGATTCATTGCTGACACTTCTCTCGCACCGGCCAAACTATTAATTTATTTCTGCACTATTGTTTTTTTTATATCGCGTTGTTGTCTAAGCCTAAGCCTAGGCCTTAGCCTGTGTTGGAGAGTGCTGAAGTAGCTTGTACAGACGCTTGCATATGGTCGTAGCACATTAGCTCGCCACTCAAATGAAATGGGCTACCGGCGAATGATGTCTCGATGAGGACCTCATGTGTTGAGTGACCATTGTAGCTCTGCAAGTGTAACCATCCGCGAAAGTTTCTGCTACGAGCGCAGCGCAGGCAAGACTTTGTCAAGTTGTCCATCGCTGAAGATGAGCCCCAGCTGTCTTACGTTCTTCTTGGTAACCAGAGCTTGAAACTTAGACGAAGTAAAACAACTTAAAAAAGATGCAGAAACCTTCGCCAGTAAGGCATAGCGATCCATAGTGGCTGAAAATTCTTAGTTCCCACTGCTGTGCTCCTTGGAAACCTTGTCTAATTTGCAGTATTACTCTTTATTTTCGCATTTGAAGAAAGTGCTTGGATAATTTCGATTTATCAAACTATGACAGAACTGGAAAAGATAAAAATATTTTGGCTTGCAACTTTCACATCTGCTAACAGATCCAACATCTACTAATTGTTATTGAAATTTCAACAGATTAAGATAGAATTGATAAGTTTTTCACTTCCTATGTTGACCTTGGTGGATGCCCAACACATACTCGAGAAGTTTCCACTCGTTTGCTCGTGTATCTTTGTCAGAACATGGCGATTACCTGCAATAATTGTAAGCTGAAAATGTACAGGAAGCGAAATGAAGGTCATGCAGTATGCATGAACACTTCCTAAATAGTGCAGAAAGTTACCGCTAGCGGCTTCTTCGACGAACCCTCGGGACGAAAATGAGAGAAACGAAAATGGAGCAGTATAACGATGAGCCTGCAGTTCAGTTCTGTGTAATATTTAATTCTGAGGCTTTGTTGAAAATTCACCATCTCGAACTTGATCATTCTATTAGGAAAATTGAGAAAAATGTTCTTATGAGAATAAAAAGCAGATACGACGTTTCATTTTCTGTTTGGTCCGACTGCAAACAAATGGAGGAAATCTTCGTTTTGAACAGCTTAAGATGTATCACATGATCAGTGGGCTTTGTTTGCTGCTCAAGACTTTTGAATAGCTGTTCTGCCAATTTCAAACACCGTAAGGAGCAAATATGGCAAAAATGATTTTAGACGGACAATAGGAACAAACTCTGCTGTGCTGAACAGCTGGGAGAGGTTAAGGAATGTACATACCGAATTCGCGCATCATAACACCTCTAATTTCTGCATATTATGAGTACTGTGATATTTTAATGACCATCTTAACCAATTTAACTTATGATAAATGGTGCTAAAATTCACTTACCCATCCAATGTGTGATTTAGCTCCCATGCGAATGTGCTAGTGAAGAATAGGCCCCATCGTTCATCAAAATGTAGACAAACGAATTGATAACTAATCACTAGGACAAGAAATAACGCGTTGTGAGACATTGTCTGCAACAAATGGAAAGAAGTTTGCTCAGGAATAACTGAGAAAAATATGAAGTGTTTTTGACTCAATCGCTGTTTAGGTAAACTACTTACCTGTTTAAAAAGACGGACCTCCACTTTGTGTCTCTTTTGTTGTTCGGCTTGTGCACGTCTACCACCGGGATTATAAGACCTCATGATCTGAAGTTATTACCTATAGCTCTTTATCTCCTTAAATCTCTAACTACGTACTTCATAGTCGCATTTACAATGTTAAAAAAAGCACTGTCATGTGCCACGCTCAAATTATGAGACAATATGATGAAATAATTAATTTACTACTAACCTGATTTTTAACTTTTAAACGGATTAACGTGACAGAGTCGAAAAGAAGAATCAAGATCAAAGTAGCCAGGTTAGTGTAGCAATCCGTATAAACCGAAATTATGTAGCCACACGGTGTACTGGGGTACGTCCATGTCCACGTCATTGTGTCGAAGTAGACGAAGCAGCTCCCGGCTTAAAAGACCGACACATAATGCCAATGAAATGCTAAAAATTTGTACAAGCACTACATAACAGTATATCTGCATTCGAGTCTGGCACATTCTGACTGGAAAGAGTTGGCTCTTATTGAAGGAATAACATGATTCAAGCAGGGAATGGAGCTCGCTGCAATGCTAATGGTTGTTAGTTCGCTTTCAAGACTAAGCTCATTATTTGTAGAGATTAGTAAATGACATCAGAGTTATTCGAAAGGCCAAACAACTTGACGTGAAAAATCGATTGAAGGCAGGATATTCTGGTCAGGTTTGCAATCGAAAACTTCGCGTAGCTATTGAAATAAAATTAACAATATATCCATGATAGAATGCTAGGAGCTCAGCAGTTGAGTGGCTAGTGATGCTCGCCACCTTCCATCAGTATCTTTCGGCAATCGTCAGTGAACGTTTCACGGGGAGGCTCTGGCCTGGCTACCAGCGAGATTGCAAAAAGATCAACTCAACCAGTATTCTACGACTTTCATGAAAAGACAAGTCCTCGATCGAGCCATTACGCGAAGAGGCGAATTGAATGTTACCAGTATTGGGATCCCCGCTGTGAATAATACGGATTAATGAAATGTCAAGGAAGGAATGATGAACTCTTAATTTATTCAATTTTTCCTTGATGGGAAATTTAATATAACAGGCCTTGTACTGTCACTTTTGTGGTGTTGAGCTATGCATGCATTTATGTAGTACGATAATGAATAGACAAAAATGCCAAAACTCACTCCAAAAGTAAGGTATTACGTGGAAAGAAACCAAGCATCCAACAGGTGGCGACGGCGAAGTACGAATTTCTTACGGATAGTAGAAAGGAAGCTCGTAGAGGAAACGCAATGGTGATCAATCTGTTCAGTGCAATGGCAAGATGGGAGTATAGGCACACATCCCAAAACAAGACAATCACCAAACCGAATAGTTTGCCTGTCAGCTCCGCGGCTATCTTGCTTTGACTATAAATGATTAGCCTTCATGTGTTAAAGCTTTTAAAGTACTCATGAAATTATTTCCATGTTTAGACCCCTGTTCGCTTTTGTGCCCATTTTGGCATATGTAATCTTATGTGTCACATAAGGTATTCATCAATAGAAATACGAGAACTCAGCAGCACTGGTCAATGAAGGAAAAACAGATTATTCAAATAGATAAATAGTTCAATAAAGAGTTATCCAGAATTCTACAAGAAAGTCGTATGGCCGATTATCCACGCATCCACAAAGAAGTGATAAATTTTTTTTCAAAATTCATTCGCTAAAAAGAGATGCTGTTATAGTTGCTGTTTTAATATCTATTGAATCGCTCATTCATAGACAGGAAATTTCCCTGCTAAAGCACTAGCTTATCAACTCAGATGGGCTAAGTAAACCTCTTGATTGAACTCGAAAGCTAAGATATTTCAATTTCAGAACAATATTGAATGAAATAACCCTCATTCAAAAGCATTGTCTCAAAATAGTTGTCTCAGGAGTCAGAACTTAGTTTGCCTTGCGATTTGTTACTTTTCACCATGGTGAAGGTATTCTTCAGTGTTAAACCACTAACCAGGTCAATACGTTTACCAGCTCATCAGGTTTGCCCACAAGAAAGTAGCCCAACATTCACTTTTGTTTTAATGCGCACAAAGGGCCAACACAATTACGGCACACCTTTCTGAAAAAATGGCCAAAACGATTGATCAGAACTATTCATGTTGAAATTGCAGTATTTGTAAACTTTCAATTCTCACAGTAATGTCACTGGCATAGTCCAACAGACGAAGACAAGCAGAGCACCAATGTTGGCTGTGCTATGTGAGAAGCAGAGCAGACCAAAGGAACTATGCAATACTGGATTGTATCGAACTGCTAGTATAGCAACGCTGTTTAAGACCAAACCAACTACTCCTACCTAAAACTCACAAATTATCTCTTGTTTGTGAAAATGAGTGAAAAACCTAATTTTATTCAGAACAACACGCAACGTGATCTACAATACGTTTTTCATTACTGTACTACTTTTGTTAACCCTTAACGCTTTTGGAATGGCGTGTATTCGAAAAGATGCACGGTTTTTCGGAGGCCTTTCGGACTAAAAACAACTCTCTCCTTCGGCCTTAAATAACTCAGAAGCTCAAGTCTTGATAATATCCAATATGTATTTGTTTTTTGAAATGCCTTTCCTATTACGAAATAATATTATTTTCATACTCAGCTCGCTTTCTTTGCTTGTAAGGTGGCTTTTCGCTGGGACCTTAGTAAACATTCGATAGCTTAAATCTCGGCCATTCTGAGGCCAATATCAAGAAATTTCTGTACAACCTGTAAGAGATGAAGCTTCGCACACGGAATTTTCATCGTGCATAAAAGTTATATATTTTTTTCAAAACGAAAAAAGCCACTTATTGAATAACGAAAATTGCGCGTCTCTCGCGAATTGCGCTCTGCGATCAATTCAACTGCCGACCAGAAAAGGTTAATTGCCATTGTGTAAGTTTCATACTGGGCTTTAAATGATGTGGAAGTTGATAGATTTTTGAATAATCACGATTAATGCCACATCTAATTAAGGAATAATGTTGAAGGCGTGAAGTAATGAAATATACAAACTTAATTCTAAGCAACGGAGATGAGGAGATTACTAAATACTGTTACCTCTGTAAACTACAAAAAGAAAAGCCGTACTAGACTTACCACACCCATAATCACCGACACCGCAAAGTTATCTTTGTCAAGATAGAACGGACTGGATGAGATGTTTGACATCTGGAAAATCTCATCGTGGTTTCTTTTTAACAGAAGTTACGACATGTTTGAAAAACGTTCATTCAATTCCATAAGCTCTTTTTGAGCTTTTTAAGTAGGTTGCATACTCGATGAAAACTTTCCACAGTAAAATCTCCCATCAACAGGTAATCCAGAGGGTGAACTTAGTATAATTGGTCACTGAGTATAAGCTATGAGCTAGTATAAACTATAAGCTCGAAAACACTCTTACATCTAATCATCAATTTCAGGTTTCTCCAAGTAATCATGCTTTTTAAAACTATCAAGGAAAGAAAGGAGTGGTCCTGTTGGGATCAAAATGACCTCAATTCGTTGAAGTCACCACTTTTGAAGTGGCTGCCTCATGACGACTGAGAAAATCTTTCTCTTTCATTACCCGTGCCATTCAAAAACTTCATCTTCACTACTATATTTCTCTCCTTTTTTGTTATTAGTAAACATACATAATTGCACTATATTAATCAAAGGGGAGAAGAGTGAGAGAATTACTATCAGCGAATCGCAATGGACGGCACCTTTTCTTTAGAGATTGAATATATCTAATGGCAAGACAGGAATTGAGTTAAGCGATCAGTTGTAGGGGTATGTTATACAATGTAGATTTGTATCTCAAAATGGAACACAAACTTTAACTTCTATTTACTGGCAATTCCTTTTTTCATAGTAGGATACAATGTAATATACAATCCCAAGACTTTGCAAAAAAAGCGAAAGTTTTGCACATTGCTCTACATCAATGGGTATAAATTTATAACATCGTACCACCGCTATAAGCGACTAAATAAAAGGAATATAATCCCAAGAGTGTTGGACACAAACAAAACTAGGAACAACACGTAAATTTCGAGGTCGCGTTACTTCTTTTGGGGAAAGGAGTGTTACCGTACTGTTCATTAAGCCCACCGAGTTTTCTATTTTGTCTTTTTCACTCCTTCTAATTGCTATAAGCAATTATAAAGAATTACGCCCGCTGTTTAAAGTCAATAACCAGATTAGAATTCGCGTAGCTCTTACAGATTTAGCCAGAGCTACTGTTTAAGTTTTCGGCCATCAGTAAATTTTGTTTAACCATCACACCTCCACCTGTACAAGTGAGGTTATTTTGCTAAAAAAAACACTACCAGTGTCACGTAACAGTGTTTTTGAAAGTATTCACTTGAGGCTTCTATGTCTTCTAAACTGAAAATTCTTGTAGAGAGCGATGACATACAGTTTTTCAATTACATCACACTCAGAATGTTGAGTGATACTCAAAAAATTCGACCACAAGTGAAATTGAACTCATATTTCACCCGTACAGGGGCGTTTACTACCAATGCACCACCTAGGTCACGCTCACTATTCCTTCGATATAAGCTATCGTAGCTTCAATAACCAATTTTCAATAGGTTTGATCTAGAAAACACATGCAGGCATTGAATCCAGTTAAGCTGGTAGCTATTAAATATGCAACTCATTTGACTTCTTTTGTTGTGATGCCGAAATGTGCTTATCAGACGAAACCCGTTGCAGATTGGTTGCTGACAGCTATGATGGTTTATGCCGATGAAAGAGTGATAGTAAAGCGACTACTGCGGTGATAGCACACGTCTTCGCTATGGATGAAACGCGAGTTCAACTCCCGCCTGCGGTCGAGTGCTCTGCACTTCGTGTATTATGTATTCGTGTATTGTACTTATGACATTCTAATACCATTGCTAAAAAGCAATGAGGTAAAGATTTTATATTGATTATATATCGTACTTATTTCAGCCTTTTCAACTGCTGCCTGGTTTCTATTTTAGTTGCAGATAAAATACAAAGGACTAGCAAAAATGCTACGAAATGAGCAAAACTTGGGGCACAATATTTTGTCTGGTGAACTTCAATTACAACTGCAGTATGTTGGGGCAGGGCGTACTGACTCGATGCCATCACTGACCTAACACAGCCTTTCTCTCAGCCGCTTCAACCCTCTCGGTGGTTGTTAACAATCACCCGTCAATAATGACTTAGATATCACAAATCGACATTAACCGCTTGACAATGATGTTGAATTCTTACGCAATACGCGACGCGCTCGCGCAGTGATCGCAGCGACTAGGATGACAATGTGATAGTTTTCTAGTAAAATTTGGATGTTTATCGTCTCTAAAAAAAATTCTATTCGACACTTTACTGATCCGTTTCCATAGTGTTTTTCTAGTGTGCGGATTCCAGAACTCCTAGCATTAAGTTCGTTTTTTCTCTTTGTTGTTAAATGTCGTAGATTACTGGTTGATCATTTCTCCTTGCGATCTCGAAGATAACGTGCTTGTAGCGTTCTAAAGGGTGTTTGTTGTTGTCAGCCCGCGAGTGCTGGGGACGGGAGGGCTCACCTCCATCGTAGCGATCATCACATCCAGTAGATCACGAAGACTTCTAAATCACGCAGTATAATTTGCTTGGTATCCTCAGCCCTTTCTGTACTCTACGGATGTTACACTTTCTCGATCTAATGTGTTGTTTTTTACTTTTTGATATTATATGTTGCTTTAAATCACGTAATATACGTTATTTTATCAGGTAGGTAATCAAAAGCGAATGAAAATAGGAGCTTTCATCGTAAAAGAGCGTTCTGTGCTCTTAATAATGTACAACAAACAATGCTATTCATCTAGAATTTTTCTCTTCGCTCCGTAGTGATTTTTAGATTTCTTGCACTGAATTTTAGAAGAGACTTTGTTCCATGGTTCTGGTGATCAGAAATTTTATTTCCACTCTGTATTGCCAAATAAACCCTCTAATAAGCCTAAATCTGAGCAGCCTAAGAAACGAAAAGCGTATGAACGAGTTGAGGAAATTTTGGAGACCAACAGCCAAAAATTTCATCCATAGATTTTCCCCATACGCAAAGTAAAACTTAAATTCGACAAAAAAAATCGCGCGCCACATGTGATTCGCGCCGCGTGATCGATCAACTACGCGATCAATCCTCAAACACTTACACACTCTGGTCGACAGGGAATGCGGCCGTCCGTGAGACCCAATTTAATTTAAACAATCCCAATTCAAAATCTCCGAGATTAACGCTATCGAGGGTTCCATCAGTGTGGGGAAAAGCTCATTTAAAGCACAATAGTACGCCCAAGCGAACGAGTGTAGAGCTTGTGGAAAACACAATTTTATCTCCACTGTTACACACATATATGAAGGAATTTCTAGAAAATAAGAAATAAGTAGAAAAATTAACGTTTTAGTTTCCGTTAAATTCCTCTATCCACCCACCTGGAGACGCGTCACGTGCCCTCGCCTCTAAGCGGGCTTTGGACCCCTCAAAGAGGGAGAAGCTTCGTAATAGACCTCAAAAACTGACCCCTGACTGCATCTAAATTCTTGGATTATGTTGACGAGGATATCCGTCTGGAGCAGTTTGGCGGATCACGAGGTCTCTGATGCATTGATGCTCTCGGAATTCACTTGCATGTGGGCACAATCGGGCCATT
Source organism: Parelaphostrongylus tenuis (assembly GCA_019055375.1). Classification (NCBI taxonomy): domain Eukaryota; kingdom Metazoa; phylum Nematoda; class Chromadorea; order Rhabditida; family Metastrongylidae; genus Parelaphostrongylus; species Parelaphostrongylus tenuis. Next base: position 762,367 of record JAHQIW010002694.1, read on the forward strand.
TGGGGAGGTGAGAAGTGGAGGTGGTGCAGTCGTAAGTGGATATTCAATGAAACGAAATACATAGAGCTCATAAAATTAGTAGACATGACCAGTATAAGACGTGCAACGATGATAATCTCCGCAGTCAGTATAGTGGATAATAAATAGTGATCACCCATGTAACGATAAAACAAAGACTCTTCTACAATTCTAGGAACGTGCCATTTTTTTAATATATACAAATAATCGAGAGTTAGCGACGACGTGGCATTCCATACAGTGAGTAGCATTAATTTTTGCCGAACTAATCTTCCTATGTATTTTAATCACTATGATAACTTCTGTTTGTTATATAGAATCATAGTATTCGAAAACTGAAAGGTCTTTACGGCAATATTCAATTTCCACAAGCACAAACTGATATTGTAACTGATTACTCAACTACCTGCTTCATTTTCGGTAGAGTAAGAGAGTGAATGTTGCTGACGTAATAACTGAAAGATAAATATGATTGAAATATGAATGATTATGTACATGATAACACGAAATTTTCAGTAACACATAGAAGTAACACCTCTTCATGAGTATCTGCCTTTTCCCTTGAGATTCAGCATTTCGGAAGACAATATCGTTTTTATTTCTGCTGCAAGTAGCTTTATGGAGGCCTCTTCTATCATATTTTGTCATTTACTGGCAATGAAATTTTTTTTTGGGCCACCGTGATCTAGTTGTTGTGATGCTCGTCACGAAGTGCGTGGGCTTTACCCGCCCCCAACACTACTCCGCTGTCAGCAACGAGCACCCTATGGAACACTACGGCCAGGTTACCTTTGAGATTGCAAGGAGACGTAATCAACCAGTATTCTACGACGTTCAAGAATAATGCGAAAAACGAACTAAATTCTAGAAGTATTGGAATTCGCACTGTGAAAAAACACCCTATGAAAACAAATCACTAAAAGACCAAGAGAAACTTCCTTTATCGACGATAAGAATCCAAATTTCATTAGAAAACTATCACATCGTCATTGGAGCCGCTTCGATCACTGCGAACGCGTCGCGAATCGCGCAAGATTTCAACGTCATTGTCAAACGAAGCCATTCTTGTGACGGATGACTGTTAACAATAACCGAAAAGGTCGAAGCGGCTGAGATCATGGCCGCGCTAGGTCAGTGATGGTAACGAGTCAGTACGCCCTGCTCTAACATAGTGCAGATGTAATTGGAGTTCATAACACAAAATATTATGCCCCAAGTTTTGCTCATATCGTAGCATTTTGCTTATCATCTATGTCTCACCTTGAAACTTAAATAGAACCTAGGGAGCAGTTGAAAAAATTGAGATAAGCATAATATATAATCTGTGAAAAATCTTTTCTTCATTACTTTTTAGCAGTGGTATAATAGAAATACGTAAATATTCCTTTGGGGACGGCGCCATTTTCGGCTTTCGGCGGCTCGGGAGGCTACGAAGAGAGCCTGCTGGTGCCTGCTCCAAGGCCAATGTGGTAGTTTTCTAATAAAATTTGTACTTTTTTCGTCGACATTTGGGATTCCTGCGTCAATGTGTGGTCAGGTGTAGTAGAACAATTTTCAGTAAGGTTATATTTATCAGAAATAAAGTAAGTACTCCAGTCATAATCCACACTTTCAAGGGTAAAAAATCCAAGTATTCATGAGAAGCCTATATTTCAAAGCTTTATCAAACATTTCTATGATGAAATCGACTGCTTCTAAAACCTCCTAATAAACATTCGAAATAATTTAGAAAAAAAAGCAATGTTAAAAGCCTAAACGAGGTTGGTACGCTAGGGTCATACAGCGGTGTTTCCTAGGTCTCGCCCTCATCCTCAGTGACCCACGTCCCACAACATTAAGCCCTGCACTGTAGCAAGGAGAAAAGCCTATGTGGTGACGGCACAGTGTACATTGACACTATGCCATCACCACTTCTCAGTAGATGGGTGACTAACGAGGAGGGCGAGACCTTCGAACACCGTGTATGGCCCTGGTGTACCAATCTCGCTTAGGCTTTAAACATTCTTTTCTTTCTGAAATCATTTCTACTACATTTTATCTATAATTACCTCAATTCAATCAAATTTGTCTTCTATTTCTTTCACCTCTCCGTAAACTTTATTGCATGTAGTGCACAAATTTAACCAGACTTAAGAGAATTGAGTGGTGACCAAAAACACGGCCTTAAGAGAGAATCAAACCCGCGTTTCAACTATACCGGGACTCGTGCTACTACACCACACCACAGAGGCACATTTGCCAGACCACTCATTCTTCAACATCTCTATGTTAGGGATCAGCCACTAACATTCAGCAGGTTTGGTCGGGTATGCAGTTTCGTATTATAAACCCAGTTGAGCCAACAGCCACTGTTAGATGTAATACTGCGAAATTGAATGGGTGGTCGGGCACATGTGCCTTGGCGGTGTAGTGGTTATGAACGCGTCTCCGGCATGGATGAAATGCTGATTTGATTCCTGCCTAAGGCCGTGTTTTTGCTCCTCACTCAATGCTCTTTGGTATATGTGTGACATCATAACACTGCGAAAAAAGCAGTAAAAATATTAGAAATTCGGAGTATTGATCATAATGGCCGAAATTTATAAAACGATGAGTAATTCATCAAACACAGTGCTGCTTGTTGTGCATGTGATCCCATTTCATCGAGAATTCTTGATATTTTTTTGATTATTAGTACATTTCAAATTCTCAATTCTCAGATCAATGCATAATTTTGCTCGAATTCTCTATTCATAGGCATGGCATGCGAAGAACAGATGGAAGTTTGAGCGGTTCTTTCCCGTTCTCTCCACCCTGTTTGAGCCCTTTGGTAGAATTTTATATAGCGTTTTAGTAGTCATTCGATAGCAAAAATCAAGTGAATTTGAACGATGAGATTTTATTCCTTAAATGGCCTGTTTTTTTCGTTGTAGCAGTCGAAAAAAAATTTTTGCTTCACATTCAAGCATTTCTCGCCGGATAAGGTTTTTTCATAGCAATTGATAATCGCATTAGATAGAGAAATCTTAGCAATTTCAACGACGTACTTGATCTTGATAAAGGACTTCTCAGAGTGTTGTGACGGTCAGAAGAAGATCAGATTTCACGGATTTGGGTGATTTCCAATGCCTGTATCCTGTTCTGACCTCAGAAAAAACGCGTTTCCTGATTTTTGTCAAAGTTATATTAGCCACTCGATAGTTAAAATCTTGGAAATTTTGATGGTATACTTCATTCTCAAAATGGCTCCCATAATGCGCTCTAATAGTGAAAATCAAGATACCTTTCACACTCAAGCATTTCTCGGACTTTTAATAATTCTTCAGTAGCTCACATCTCTGACGATTGCCACGACAATTTTGTTTCTGAAAAAAAATTCTTTATTACACTGTAGTGGTCAGAAGAAGATTACGTTTCACAATTAGTTGATATGTTGCTAAAGGCACGGTGACTTGAGACCAATTTCGCAAAACCCCACCCTTTGGAGTGCGATGCCCACTTGTTTTCTTTTGAGTGCCACAGATCACTAAGGGCACTAAGGAGTCTTCTCTATTTTTAAACTACGACCTTGAAATCGTCGCTGAGATTGCGCTATCGAATGGTTCTTAATTCTTCATAGAAACGACTTCTAGCCGGCGAGAAATCCATAAATGTGGAACAATATTTTGCTACTGTTAAAGCTTGAAAAACAAGCCATTTGAGAAACAAAATAGACCACTCTAGCCACTCAAGTTCAGTAGATTTCAACTATCGAATGAATACTAATGATCTAGTGGGATAGGTCTTTTCTAGAATAAATCAAGTTCTCACGATCGCAACTCTAATGATACGATTGCATGTGACGGAAATCGTTTTCAAAAGTAAGGATTTTCAAGGCAGTTGACCGTTATTCTTTTTGGAAATACGTTTATAAAAATTCTATCAGTGATATTTCAAGTTTTTCTCTCTAGCAAAAGAGTCTGTAAGAGTCAAAATATAACTATATAAACTCGAAAAAATATCCGCTTTCAATTATAAAATTGGATTGCGATTGCAAAACGCCATCCTTTATTTTACACTTAGAACGTGCTGTGGGATTATTTTCAAACAGCAAGCTTAGTGTTAGAGTCAGAATTTCTCAAGCTATCTATTGACTACAGAAACGTCAAGAAGTTACAAGAAAATGCCCAACAACAGCTGGCAAAATGATCCCATATGATTTTTTCCTTGAAAACGAAAGATTTTGGGCAGAATTATCGTTAATGCTGCCAAAATCATTCATGCAGAAGTCTTATTAGAGATATTATATTGTTTTTTGATGACAGTGTTCCTCTGAAAGCTTTATTAACTTGAATTTGTGTTGGAGCACGCACCACTCTTCGTAGCCTGTCCGAACAGTGCGCCCAGCTGAGGGTCACATTGACCCTCATCGTCCACAAAGGAATATAGTGTAGAAATTTAAAACGGTGTTACTATCATCTTTCATCGGCATAAATCATCATAGCTGTCAGCAACCAATCTGCAACGGGTTTTGTCTGATAAGGACATTTCGACATCAAAACTCGAAGAAGTCAAATGAGTTGCACATTTAATAGCTGTCAACTTAACTGGATTTGATGCCGATACGTGTTTCCTAGACCAAACCTGTCAAAGCCTGGTTGTTGAAGCTACGATAGCTTGAATCCAAACAAGAGTGGTAGCAAAGAGTGTGGCCTAGGGCAGTGCATTAGTGGTGCCCCCCCCTCCCGGTACGGGTGGAACATCAGTTCAACTCCGCTTAGGGTCGAATTTTTTGCGTACCACTCAACATTCTAAGTGTGTAATTAAAAACTGTATGCCGTCATTCCCTACAAGAATTTTCAGTCTAGAAGGCATGAAAGCCTCATGTGGATATCACCAAAAAATCTGTAATGCGATACTATCCGTATTCCTTGAGTGAAGTGACTTCACTCGCAGAGATACAGATTTGATGGTTAATGAAATCTACTAATGGTCGAATGCTTGCACAATGGCTTACGTTATTTTTGTAAGAGCTACTTGAAATTTCTATCTGGATATTAACGACTATAAACGATCAGCATAGTTTTTGTAGCTGCCTATTCTTTGAATAAAAGGAGTGGAAAAGATAAAACAAGGGATTCGGTGAATTTAATGGGTTGTAAGGCGATACTCCTTCCCCGAAAGTAAGTAACAAAAGTTGAAATCTACGTGTTTTTCTAGTTTTGATTGTGTGCAACAGTCCTGCGGTTATATATCACATTGTATCCTATCATTAGAGAAGAGATTAGACAGTAAATAGAAATTGTTTGTGCTTTATTTTGAGATACAAATCTACCTGATACAATTTACCCCTACAACTGACAGCTCAACTCGCTTTTTGTCGTAGTCATTAGATTATATTCAATCTCTGGAGGTGCTGTCTATTGCGATTCGCTAGTGGTATATCTTTCGCTCTTTTTCCTTTTGATCAGGAGAACCCACTTATGAATATTTCTTGTTTACAGAAAGAGAATAGATTATAGTAGCGAAGGTGAATTTTCTGAATGGCATGAGCAATGAAAAATTGGAGGACTACTCTAACGTCGTAAGGCAGCCACTTCAAGAGTGGTGACTTCAACAAACTGAGGTCAGCTTGATCTCAGTAGAACCATTCTTACACTTCAAGAAAGCATGATTACTTGGAGAAACCTGGAGTTGTTAATTAGACGTGAGAGCGCTTCCGAGCTTATAGTACCTGCTAGTATCCAATTATGACTGATTTCACCTTCTGGATAACCTATAAATGGGAAATTTTGCTGTGGAAGGTTGTGATCGAAGGTGTTACCTCTTTGAAAAGCTCAAAAAGCGCTTGACGAACTCAGAATAAAGGTTTTTTTGAGATATGTCCTGGCTTCTATCAATGAGAAACAGTGATGATATTTTCCAGATGTCAAACTTCTCATCCACTCCATTCTATGTTGACACAGAGAGCGTTGCGGTGTCGGTGATCATGGGTGTGGTAAGTCTAGTACAGCTTTTCTTTTTGTGGTTTACAAAAGTAACAGTACTTCTGCTATCGACTGCTTTTTTACAGACCCGCTCAAAATGATTTAATCTGATAAGGATATACATATTTTGAGCCATAGGTCTAGTGCTATATAGGCGCCTATTTCGTCCTATTGGGACTCATCAGTAGCACCCTCCCTCGGTTCCGTCGATCCCTTGAGGTGAAACAATCCTCCAAAGGAACCGACGCCGAGTAAAATTAAGCACCCAAAGTAGGCGCCTATATAGCACTAGACCTATGGCTCAAAATATGTCATATCCTTATCAGATTAAATCATTTGGAGCGGGTCTGTAAAAAAGCAGTCGATAGCAGAAGTATAGTTCATTTTAAAAGCCGTAAGCTCGACTGCCGGTCACCACAAAGTCAGGTAATAACATCATCCTACTTTGGGTGCTTAATTTTGCTCGGCGTCGGTTCCTTTGGAGGATTGTTTCACCTCAAGGGATCGACGGAACAGAGGGAGGGTGCTACTGATGAGTCCCAATAGGACGAAATAGGCGCCTATATAGCACTAGACCTATGGCTCAAAATATGTATATCCATATCAGATTAAAAGTAACAGTTTTATTAATTTGCTCAGCTCCTAACGCTTAGAATTGAGCCTATATATCTTTTTACTTCTCACTTTCGACAATATTTCATAGCTAGATTGAGATCAATCATAATTCTTCATAATTCTGTCAAATTCCACATCACTTAAAGCCTAGTAAGAATACAACTTGGCAATTTACCATTTCTGGTCGGCAATTGGATCAACCGCACAGCGCTATTCGCAAGCGACGCGCGACAGGGTCATTTACAAACTTTTGATTTTGGCCTCAAACTGTCGAAATCTGAGCTATCGAATGACTACCACAATGCAGACCCATGTCAAGCAAACAAAGCGAATCGAGTGTGAAAATAGGGTTGTTTCTGACCAGGAGGGATGGAGAACCGATCTCATTTGCTGGAAAGAACTTTTCGTAGGAGATTCAGCAACCATTCGAAAGCTTGCACTTGTGGCTACAGCCCCAAGTCTCCGCTTTTTTTGAAACGCTCCTTTATAACACCTTAAAATTCAAAATAAAATCATGTTTCAGTGAATCTTGTGCTTCTTTATCTTATCTCGCTCATATTTCGCAGAACAAAACTCCTTCCTCGGAGTGTAGTGCTCAAGCAATAGCACAAGCTTCAAGAAACTCAAAAATGTGTTTAGTTATCAAAAAGCTTTTTTGATCTTTTGATCTCCTCTGGTCTTTGATTTGTGCTTCGAACTTCACAGGACAGAGCTCTTTCTTTAGACTGTTAGTAATGATTTCACAGGGCGGTGTTTTCTGATTCTAGCGATGCGCTTATTTTCTGAAAATACGGTTTAGCGAGAAAAATAAGATTGAGTTTTACATTTTTCGTAACGTTGCTTACAGACTATTCGAGAAGGCGAAGAACGTGGCAGGGGCGTAGCAGAGGCGGGGCGATCAACATTTTTCATTCAATTGAGAATTTTTCCTCCGCTTGGAGAGAAACTCTAGATAAAACGATTGACTAAGATACTAAGAGAAGTTCTCTACATATTGGCATGCTTTTCGGCTTCTAGCGAATTATACGCGTGATGAAAATGGAGGCAAAAGGCGAATGTGAGCCATAATTTTTGATCTGGATGCTACAACATTACAAAAGTGTGTTTTGAGAAATCGGTGGCGTGAGGCGGTGGCCTCATATCTCAGCTTTCGAATGGCTTCTAACACTCCTATAAAAATTTCCTCTTCAGAGAATGAGATCGGTTTTTTATTTGTTCCCTCATAATCAGAAAGAACCAAAAATAGCATTATTTCCCAGTTAGATCGTATTGAGAAAGGCATTTTGAAAGCAAATGCATCATGGAAATTGCCAAGATTTAGACTTTTGAGTTATTGCAGGTCCAAGGAAAAAGTTCATTTTTCAGCTCAAAAGACCTCCAGAAAATCGTGCACCTTTTCGAATACACGCCATTCCAAAAGGATTAATCATTAGCAAAGGTAGAAGTGCAGCATCGCAAAGTGTATTGTATAGGCATGCTGCCTGTTGTTTGAATAAAATCGGATCCATAAAATGTTTTCATAAACTAGAGGAAATGTACGAATTTCAGGTAGGAGTAGTTGGTTTGCTCTTGAACAGTGCTGCTGTACTAGCAGTTCGATACAATCCAGTACTGCGTAGTTCTTTTGGTCTGCTCTGCTTCTCACATAGCACCGCCAACATTGGTGCACTCCTTGTCTTCGTCTGTTGGACTATACCGGTGACATTACTGTGAGGATTGACAGTTTACAAATGCTGCAATTCAATATTACTAATTTTGATTAATCGTTTTGAGCACCGCTATGTATGCTGTGATTAGATTAGCCCTTTGTGCACTTAAAATAGCGGTGCATATTGAACTTCTGTCTTGTGGATGAACCTAATGAGCTGATAGACGTGCTGACTTAATTGGTAATTTAACACTGAAGAACACCTCCACAGCGGAGAAAAGTAACAAATCGTAAAGAAAACTAATTTATATATGCTGAGTAAAACCACCATTTCAAGGCGCTACCTTCGACAAGGGTTATTCAGTTTCCAGTAACATTGCTAAAATCAAAATATCGTTAACTTAGGAATTTGATACTCTCACTTGAAATAAGTTACTGTTCTAGCATGAAATTTTTTTTCTATAAAGGAAAAATTCAGTTGATTCCAACTGTAAAAACATCCCTTTCTAGTAAATGAATTTTTGAATAAAATATTATCACCTCTTACTGGATGCTCGCTAATTGCTTGTGAATAATCGACCATACGACTTTCTTGTAAAATTCTGGTATAACTCTTTAAGAACTATTTATCTATTTGAATCATCCGTTTTCTCTACATTGACATGCTGCTGAGTTCTCATATTTCTATTCATGAGTACTTTATACGACATATGAGATTACGTATGCCAAAATGGGCACAGAAGCGAATAGGGGTGTAAACATGGAAATAATTTCATGAGTACTTCAAAAATTCTAACACATGAAGGCTAATCATTTATAGTCAAAGCAAGATAGCCACGGAGCTGGCAGGCAAACTATTCGGTTTGGTGATTGTCTTGTTTTGGGATGTGTGCCTATACTCCCATCTCGCCATTGCACTGAACAGATTGATCACCATTGCGTTTCCTCTACGAGCTTCCTTTGTACTAACCGTAAGAAATTCCTACTTCGTCGTTGCCACCTGTTGGATGCTTGGTTTCTTCCACATGATACCTTACTTTTGGAGTGAGTTTTGGCATTTTTGTCTATTCATTTTCGTACTACATAAATGCATGCATACCTCAACAACCACAAAACTGAGAGTACAAGGCCTGTTACATACGTTTCCCATCATGAAAAAAATGAATAAATTAAGAGTTCCTCATTCCATTCCTTAGTGTTTCATTTATCCCTATAGCAAATTATTCACTGCGGGGATCCCAATACTGGTAACATTCAATTCGCCTCTTCGCGTAATGGCTAAATTGAGAATTTGTCTCCTCATGAAAATCGTAGCATACTGGTCGAGTTGATCTCAGTGCAATCTCGCTGCTAGCCAGACTGGAGTCTTCCGTGGAACGCTAACTAACGTTTGCTGGAAGGTAGTGATGAAAAGTGGAGAATCAATCCCATGCCGAGCATCCCTAGCCAACTGAATGCTGACCTCCTAGCATTCTGTCATGGATGTATTATTGATTTTATTTCGATGGCTACGTAGAGTTTGTTACTGCAAACCTGGTCTGAATTTTTTGCTTCAAATTGATTTACCACGTCAAGGTAAAGAAGTTAATCTTAGATGCGAGCTAGCAACCATGTAGCGTTGCAGTGACCCCATTCACTGCTTCAATATGGTATTCCTTTGATACCAGTTAACTTTTTTAGTCAGAATGTGCTAGACTCTGATGCGATATGCTACTGCGTAGTGTTTGTAGAAATTTCGGGTTTTCACTAGCACTATGTGCCGATCTTATTTCAGCCGGGAGCTGCTTCATACACTTCGACACAGTGATGTGGACGTGGACGTACTCTAATACACCGTGTGGTTACATAATTTCAGTCTACACGGATTTCTATACTAGTCTGGGTATTCTGATCTCAATTCTTCTTTTCGACTGTGCCACGTTAACGTGTTTAAAATTTAAAAATCAGGTTAGTAGTAGATTGAACATTTTATCACCTTATTTCATGACAGAACCGTAGCAGTAGCACATCGCAGTGTTTCTATTATCAATGTAAATACGACCTTGAAGTACGTAGTTAGAGATTTAAGGGCATAAAGATCTGTAATTTTGTGGTGTAAGGGAATGATTTCTTATAATCCTAGTGGTAGACGCGCACATGCCGAACAACAGAAGAGACACAAAATGGAGGTCCGCCTTTTCAAACAGGTAAGTAGTTTACCTTAGCGCCGATTGGGTCAATATTTCATGAACTTTCTCAGAATTTCATGGGCGAGCTTCCTCCCATTTGTTGCAGACACTGTCCCACAACGCGTTATTTCTTGGCGTAGTGATCAGTTATCACTGCGTTTGTCCACATTTTGATGAACGATGGAGCCTATTCTTCACTAGCACACTCGTATGGGAGAGGAATCACGCGCTGGATGGGTAAGTAAGTTTTTCACACCATGTCTCATGGGTGAAATTGTTGTAAGATGGTCATTAAAATAACAAAATACTCAGAATATCCAGATTTTAAAAGAGGTTTTATGATGTGCGAAACCAATATGTACAATCCTTAACTTTTCCCAGTTGTTCAGTAGAACAGATTTATTCCTACTGCCCGTCTAAAATCATTTTTGCCGTAATAGCTCCTTACTCTGTTTGAAATTAGCAGAAAGCTCCGTCTTAAGCTAATCAAAACAAAGATTTTTTCCAATTCGCAGTCTAGCCGAATAGAAAATAAAACGCCACATCTGCTTTCTATCCTCATGAGAACATTTTCCTCATTTTTCCCAACAGAATGTTCAAATACGCGATAGTGACTGTGTCAACAAAGCTTCAGAACTAAATATTATACAGAACTGAACTACAGGTTCATCGTTATACTGCTCCATTTTCGTTTCTCTCATTTTCGTCTCAAAGGTTTGTCGAAGAAGCCGCCAGCGGTAAGTTTCAGCACTGTTTAGGAAGTGTTCATGCATACTGCCCGACCTTCATTTTACTTGCTATACATCTCCAGCTTACATTTATTGCAGGCAATCGCCATGTTCTGACAAAGACAGACGAGCAAACAAGTGAAGATTCCTCTTGAATGTGTGAAGATGCGCGAGCGTCAATACAGAAAGTGATAAACTTATCGATTTTATCATAATTTTGAAAATCCACTGACCATCAAAAATACTGAGTCAGTTAGCAGATGTGAAACTTGCAAACAAATTTACTTTTATCGTTCTCATTTTCCTTCTGTTTTAGTAAATTAAATTTATCCAAACATTTTCTTCAGTTGCGAAAACGAGGAGGAATACAGTAAAAAACGAGATTTTCCGGGAACACGGCAGTGAGAACTAAGAGATTTTTTACTTAATATGGATTGCTATGCAATGGTATTTTCAAAAGTCAAAGTTTCCTGGCCTTATTGGAACGATTTCTGTATCTTTTTAAGTTCTCTTGGATGAACTTTGGCTACTCAGAGAAACTTGAGGCAGTTGGGACTCATCTCCACTGATGGGCGACTTGAGAATGTTATGCCTGCGCGGCGATCGCAACAGAAGGCTCTCGCAAATGGTTACGCGTGTAGGGCTTTCGTGGTCGGTCAATACATGAGGTGCCCATGATCTTTACTTAGCGGTAGCCTATCTCCTTTGAATAACGAGCGAAAGCGCTACGACCATTTGCAACCGCTTACCCAAGCTACTTGAACTATCTCCGAACCCGTATTTAGGCAATAACGCGATTTGAAAAAAAATTCAATAATGCAGGAACATACTGATAGTTGACCGGTGCGAGAGAATCGTCCAAAACAGCTCAGCGTCACCATTATCCAGGATAATGCTCAATCTCGCACTGCAAAGTCGTCGTCGCATTTTGAGAAACTGATCTGGAACACGGTGTTACTTCCACGCATAGCTCTGATATTGCTGCATCAGATTATTATTTCTTGTTCGACCTGGAACAGCATCTGTGAGTGGAACATTCAAAGACTACAGTGAGCTCGAAAATGACCTCACCGACGTTTTCTACTGCCATCCTCATTCTTTCGGGAAAGATGGCATCCAATCTCTTCCAGAAACTGGTTGCATATTCATTGGAGATGATGTAACTATACTGCTGATTGATTAATCATTTTGAATAAATAACAATTGAAGTGTTAGAGTGCGAAAGAATATGGGAGAATCCACAAGTTTCCGTGAGACTATACATTGATCAATTATGGCAACGTTCACCTTCTTCGTTGTTTAGAAGAAGAGCAAGAGCTTACGGTAAGATATTCTCAGCGACCACAGAGCTTTGATGAGAAACTCAGAAAGTTTATGTGATCTAAAATAGGCGATCTTGCAAGGATGTGGTAATTTTGTTTTAGAATAGTGAACACCTACGTTCGATAGGCATAGTTCATGACGAGCTCGTCTCCACTGATTGTTCTATAGTGCCATGGCGTGTCCTTCAAAATTATTAGTTGAATTTGGACAAAAAAGGCTAAAGAGTTTAACACTTCAACTCAGTCTATTTTTAGATATGCTAATAATAATAAAAGGTTATTCGTGTGGGCCTTGTACCAGCGTATGAGCATGCGCATGTGCACGTGTTGTATGTGTGGTGTGTCTGTATGTATGTGTGTGCATGTATATATATATGTGTATGGTATGTGTGTGCATGTGTATATATATGTATATGTATATATATATATATATATGTGCGTGTGTGTGGCCCAGTAGCCCAGCCCCCCCCCCCCCCCCCCCGCCTGGGCTGCTCTTGCACCCGACAGGGAAAAATGGAAGAGTTGCTGGTACCCGCTCGAGTTGCTCGACGATCAACGGGACGACAGGTGATACAGGTTACAGGTGTGTGTGTGTGTGTGTGTGTGTGTGTGTGGTGTGTGTGTGTGTGTGTGTGTGTGTGTGGTGTGTCAGTGTGTGTTCTTTTTCTTGGTTTTCATGTTTGCGTAAATTTACGCATGTGTTCGCAAGTGCGTATAGACTTGTTAATGACAGGTTTGGGATTTTGTCTTCTTAACTAAGTAGCTTTCTTTCTTTTTCGTGAAAATTTTAATCTCGCACCAAGAAGGCGATGTTCCGATTTCGCACACAGTTTTGAACGATATTGCATCTACTGGGCAAAATCTTCTATTTGATATGATGTGGCCTATTTCGTGATAACACTCCCCAATGGAAGACACGTTGAGAGTAGGCTCTTGGAATTGTGAAAGCACGCCCATTGATGGTTTTTCGACGTCATGACAAACTCAGACACGCTCTCAATCCGTTCGTTCCATTTGAAACTGCGGGTCATGTGACGTTTCCTTCACGTTATACTGATTACCTTTGTGTTAGAATATCCACTGATCGGAGATCATGTGTTCAAGTCGACTCCTAATCACATACCAGCGTATATCTAGTCACATGATTGCGCAATATAGCCAATTGCATGGAGGTGCGTGCCAATGGAAACGTTTCGTCAAACTGGAGCAGTAAAGAGAGCTGTTTCCGAACCCAGCTGTTTTTCATTATCTGCTATTTTGAGATGAGCCATGCGGCCTCGTAGCCAGAGATAGCCTTCTAAGAAGGGTTCGTGGTAGTTGCCACAAACGTTAAAATGAGAAGTAAATTGCAAACATGTAATGTTTCGAATTTCTTCCGAGTGAGCTGAATCTGCTGAGCGCCTCTATTGTATAATTGTCATAGGTGTGCTGTCAAGTTATTCAATAATTGACCGGAAGTTGTAGATTTGTCCTTGTCGGTTTAGATTATTTTTCTCAATGTTTACTTTCTCTAAAAGCAGAATAAATAAAGTCGCCTTGAATCATAAACACAGAGGATTTTTGTAGGCTTCTACTAGTTAATTTTGCAGCAACCCAGGTGAAAAATATCAGAAGCAGATGCTCTCCAATTTAGATAATTTGGTGTCTACATGGTTTTCCAAAAAACGACATGCAGAGTGCGTGATTGAAGTGTCTAAAAGGTTGAGAAAATTGGATAATGTAATCATAAGAGTGTTAGTGAATGGAAAAAGGGTTTGCCATATTCAAAAGGTTGGTTAAATGCCTTGTGGCAAATTAGGAGAGAATCCATCTATAGTCAATTAGAAGTCTACAGAGTATTGAGTTTTCACATTCACTTCCAATAGAAGCCTAATAAATCAAAAGTAGAAAGGATACCTGTAATTTTGGCGCAGTCAGAAACTTAAACACATAACTCGAATTTCTTGTGTGAAACTTTTATATAGACTCCTAAGCTGTCGAAATACAAATGCAATCAACAAACGACTATTTGAGTCTTTCACGTTGACGCCTTTATTTTACGTGACTGCTCTGCAGAGACACACCTAATTTTCGGTCATAACAGTCTTTTTAGTTCTTCAACAATAGGTGATGATATATCGATAATCAAAAGAATTTCGTGATTTTGAGAACTACTGTGTGCTTATGATTTGTATACGTGATTTATTTACCGCACTCTACTTTAGCCATATAAGACAGAACACTGTTAGGATTTGACGCTGCCTATTTTTGTATTATACCCACACACTCTACAGAATATCAATTTCTTATAGTAGTTGAAGTTGGAATGAAACGGCACCGTGGTCGAGTGACTCTGATGCCCGTCGCGGAACCTCTGGAGTGAATCCACCCTCAAGACTCTCCGGCAATCAACAAGAACGCTCTATGAAACGTAACATTAAGGCTATCTTCGAGATTACAAGAAGACTCGTTCAACTAGCATTCTACGGTATCCAAGAAGAAAACAACAACGAATTGAATGTTAGAAGTACTGGAATCAACACAATGAAAAAAGCGCTGTGAAGAAGGATCAATAAAGTGTTTAAAAAAAGAGGTGAATGATAGTCAGTTTTGACAACTGTTTTGGTCATTTGGACCTACGAAAAACAATTTATAGTGATTAGAACTGAAAGAATAAACAACTCAAATTTTTAGTCAGTGTGGGGTAAATCTAAAACGTTCCTTCTAAGTGCAGAATGAGCACTTTTCTCTTATCTATACCCAACACAGAATTTTTGTTTCATGAGACATGGACTGACTACCAAAAGACTATCAAAAAGCTTTATATAGCAAAATAAACTACTGAAAACGTGAGTACTAAAGTCGAGATGTATGGCTTGTGAAGTGCTTCAACGTACGTATCGAAATCGATTAGCATGGCCGCGAAAAAGATAGTCCGCTGGGTACCATGCGTCCAGAGAGACAGGCGTGGCGCGTTTCAAAGACATTGTGATTGTTTTCTAAGAAAACTTACATTTTTGTCGCCATTGAATAGGGTTTAGTCGTTAGTAAATGGTTAAATTAGGTAGAAGAGGCTTCAACAAGGCTATTTTTGATTGAGACATGTCAAAACAACTTCAAAGTAATGAGCTGCTTGCCAAAATTGATACTGCACGGTGCATGTGATTCCACTTCACCGATAATTCGAGGCATCTTTTTGTTATTAGTAAAATCTAGGAGTTGGTACTTATACAGAGATGTAGCACAGGCTTTGCTATTGTCCTACGGGTAATAACTTTTATACATTCGGTTATGCTCAAATGCATACATTATTCCATCGCTGCAACTTGGGAACAGCGCCTTTTTTTTTGAAAAATCGCATTTTCGAAGGGGGCAATCAGGTGCTTACGCGAAGGTAATATTTTGAGCTGTTATTGAACAGTTCTACGTTTTCTCATTTATATTTTTCCACAGTCCACTTATATTTATCACTCATTTTCTACGTCAAGAGCAATTCACCTCTATTCATTGCTACAACGACTGTCAGACAATCGATAATCAATGTTAAATTGTCAAGTTATCAACTATGTTATCATTTTGTACATCCAAAATCAAATATTAGAAAACTGCTCTTTCAATTTTAATATGTTTTCATTCCATCTCATGATCTCTCTCCAATACTTCGAAGTTATCATTGTGACTGAAAATCACAGGACACTGAACAGTTTGTCAAAAATAATGCACACACTGCATGCGATGCCACTTCATCGATAACTCTCTCCAAATATTCCATTATTAGTAAACGTCAGGTGTTGAAATCGTTATAGAATTATAGATCAGACTTTGTTCTATCTTCTGAGGCTATAAATATTTTAATTATCTCGTATATTGCACTTTGAACATCATTTATCAAGGCGGCCTTGTCACTGGATGTGTGTACGACTTCATTATCATTGGAAGAGATATGAAAAACACCTGAAAATGAATTGTCTTTTCAAGTATACTCCCTCCGTATTGGAGATTAAGATTTTTTGGAATAACTGGGCATTTTTTCACAGAAAATACGTTCACAGAAGTCTCTCTAGTATTCAGTCTTTTCGTAGCGGACAATTTTCTCATTTACAACGATTTCTCATATAATGCCAATAAAGCCGCTGTAAGAATCAAACAAAGGGCAATGTACTCCAAACACATATGTAATAATCTTCTCGTTGCTGGAACATGGCATCAAAGTCTTTTCCCAAATTAAGCTCAGTATTGAAATCTGCTCGTCAATCTGTAAAATAATTGAAAATATGTCTGATAATTATTTCTGAGCCGTGTATGTAGTCTAATATGCGCATTCATACACTGCAATACACGTGTTTCAGCCTTGCAGTTTCGTTGGTTTCGCAATGCCTTTCGTCCGAGGCAATCCTTCTTGGGAAGAATCTTCTAGCATAGAGAAACTGCAGACGCAAATCTTATCCGCGTCGTCGAGTGATAAAAATCGCCAAATGGGCAGTGTTGTACACTTGACTGTTCTTGGCTGGTAATCGTAAAAGTTAATACCAATGGTTCCGAGTGTTTTCTTGAAATAATCACTTGTAAATATTATGTCTGCAGTCCCCTATGCAAAGAAGTTTCCCACTTCCACCCCTCCCGCCCTCCCCAAAAAAAAAGGGATTGGCTCAAGACGAAGGTCACCGCGTAACTGTCGACGCTGTCAAGGTCGAAACACGAATGTATTACACTGTATGAGTGCCCATAACAGACCACATGCATGGCTCAAAAATAATTAACAAGCATATCGAAATTTAGGCGTGGTGCTAAGAAAATACCTAAAACGATTGGTATGATTGCAAATAGTATAGTAAAAAAAAGAGAAAAAAGTGCAAAAGGCACGGAACCATCCCACACCATGTCACTACTCTCTAAGCAATTTGTAATGAAATTGGTGATCTTTAGAAAAAACTTAACTTTTTTCATTGAAAATATGTTCGTATAAGCACCCCAGAAATACTGTTAGGACTTCTCACAAATTTGGCACTAGAACAATGAACACCAAATTATTAACCGAAAGTAGTTAGAATTATTTAACACCACTGATTAAAATATGCGCCATCAGCCTGAACACATTTCTGCCATTTCTCAGAATACAAATCACTGCCGCTTCGTGCTTTTATGCTACCAAATTTGGTTAATTAGACAAATTTGGTAATTTGGTTAACTTGCTACCAAGGCTATATTCATCATCTTCAGAGACCGGAGAGAGCCGACTCATTGGGACTTGCTGCCAGCCGGAGAGACGACCAACGCCAAGCGCTTCTGTAAGTACCTGGACCGCAGCACTTTCACCTGCTTCAAACCAACGCAATGCTACATGTCGCCAAATTGACAGAGAAGAAGCTGATCGAACTACGTTGGGAGTTGCTGGATCATCCTTCGTACAGTTCTGACTTCTCGCCATCTGACTATCACCATTTCCTGTCGCAGGGCACTTCCTGAGCAAAAGGTTTCGAGATATCAATTATTTGCTACAGAATTGACAACTTTCTTTCAGTCCAAGGTTGACGATTTCAATGAGTTCGATATTGATGCACTGCCTAAGAGATGGCGGAAATAATGTTTAGGCAGAGGGCTCATATTTTAAATAGCGTTGTTAAGTAATTCTATTTACTTCTAGCTAATAAATTTGGTGCTCATTGCTCTAGTGAATAAGCTCATGGGATGGCCTAATATTTTTCATAACGACAGGATTAGCTTAAAATCAATTTTCGCAATTTTATACTACCAAAAACCCTCCGTGAAGTTGGAACAACTTACTACTCAATCAACGCTAACTTTTCGAAAAGGAAAGCGTGGGATCAGTCCCCAGGAGACCCTGTGTTTTGCCCGTATCCCAGTATTCTTGAATTTATATTTGACATCGTTCCTTGCCATAAAAGACGAATGAGTAGCAAACAAAAGTTATATTACTGCATTTCCTTTTATAATACAAATTTTCCTCCCATAACATATTCGTACAAATGGCGACTCAGCTCGCTTATTGTCATAGTCAATAATAATATGTAATTTTGAATAGTGCTGCAGTTGGGATAAGCCAATGACAGTTTTCTTAATGTTTTCCTGTTGATAAGCAAGGTATATTTATGCATATTCTCTTATAACAAAAGGGAAAGAAGTGGGAAGAGAAATATTGTAGCGAAAATGAAGTTTCGCTTAACTCAACTATCATACGACATTTGAAACGATAAACTAGTGCTCGACGCACCTGCAGTTCTGATCTTGCCCGTATCCCAAGTATTTTGTATTTATATTTCACATCAAGCTCCACCGCAAAAACGAATAGACACTAAACAAAATCTGTATTTGATTCACAGCATCAATTGATTTCAAAACCTCGCAATAAACATTCAAAATACTTTCAAAAGAAAGAAAGTTCAAGCCTAAGCGAGGTAGGTACCCCAGGGTCATACACCGGTGTTTCGAAGGCCTCGCCCTCCCCGTCAGTAACCCACGCCCCACATTGAGCCTCGCATTTTAGCAAGTAGGGAGGCGTATGAGGTGTCGGCACAGTGTACAATGACACGTGCCATCATCACTTCTCAGTCGATGGTCTCGGAGACAGAAAATCTATAATGTTATACCTTGTCTTCTGTTATGAGTTTACATGGTGCAACTCATACCTACAAGTGATAGCTTAACTCGCCTATTAGCATTGCCATTAGATAATAACTATTCTCAAATGGTTCTCTGTTCCTGATACGTCGACTGTATCATTCCTATTTTTATTACTGTTTGACTTACGAATTTTACCCATCCGTCTTTTTTTTGTATTGTACAAAAGAAATGCAGAGCGAAAACGAAAATTCTGAAAGAAACGACTAATGAGAAGTTAGATTTTTTGTTCGTTGCAATGTAACCGCTTTGGAAGTGGTGATTTCAACACTTCAATGTGTGCAGAACTCAGTATGACTGGCATTACATCTCTACGAGCCGAAGTGAAGGGAATCTGTTCTTTCAGAGAAACGTGAAGTAGCTGATTGTGATTGCCAATATTATGGCATATCTAATGCCTCAATGGGCGCATGTGGCGCAATGGTTAGAGGTGCACTGCGTCGCACACGAGGTCAATGTCTCGATCTCGCACTCATGGCTCACCAAGCCATCCATTCCTTTGAGGTCGGTAAATCGGTACCAGACTGGTACCACACTTGTCTGGTAGGATAACGACACTGACCGGTTCAGCGGGAGGCCATCGCGAGTCATTGTAAAGGCCAGATATGCATTCAATCACCTCAAACGAAGACTTTTATGTAATACCTTTGCAATGATAGGATATTGCAGCGCCCTCTTCGACGTAATATAGGAAACGTCGAGTAATTCACTGTAATGAGTTCGCGAGGGGCATAGAATCATGCTGATAACCTCGCAAAATGTCGATATACCCAGGGATATGATTGTGTGATGTCGTAATGATTGTAGGAAAATAGTGTTTTCCACTCTCAGTAGGTATCATCTAAGATTAGTTTCTGTTCATTGGCTTTTGCAAAGGGCCATAGAGTGTCATTCAAAACGAATGCTTAAGTGTAAGGAGAACTTGACACTTCAAGCACACAGATTACCTATATATAGTAAAGAGATAATGAAACGCCATGTGTGTATGCAGGAAGGTAGATAGGCATAGTATGACTTTTTTGCCTATGGCCTACTAAGTAGAATATTGTGATCACTGCTATCCTTGTGTGCTTCTTGAGCTTGCTATTGTGCCTATAAATTTCATCAAATGACTAATACACTTCTAAATACTTTGTGATAATATCTGAGTTGGAACTGCCGAGTCCTACCAAAAGTTAACCATCCAAACATTATGTACTTATTCATCAAAGGTTTTCTCCTTTACTATTGAAATAACTTCAATAGAATGCATAAGCAGAATATGCACAGTGTCAATTCCGATTATTTTCTTCAAAATAACTTAGTCTGGTGTTAAAGGTCGTACAAAATGTATCACATTAACATTACTTTCCCAAAACGTTTCTGAATAGATCAGTCGGTCATCTTTTCATTTTCCATGGTTTTTTTTTTACAATTCTAATTACTGCGGTTGTTCTAGAGGACAGTTTCTAACTTCACAACACAAATAATCGACATTTCACCATACTCGGCGGAAGCGCATTCTAGTGAATGTAAAATTAACGAGTAAGTGGCGGACAAGGTCAGACTGCCAATGCGCGTTTACAATTTTTTATGAATTATTGAGCACTTATTGGACCGCTGCCAAAATTATAGCATATTTAAATAGCTTGAAAGCCCTTAGCGGAACGGAGGACATTGAAGGCATCTCACTCTCTTAAGCATGCCGTTCAATTTCAGTGTTTGTCACCATAAATTAACTTTTTTCTAGTACACTACGCAGTGTGGAGGCAAACTTCAGTCATTATTCGAAAATCGTCTATAACATAATTCAGATATCTAAAAATCAAGACGCATACACCATTTTCAGCGATAAATAGACGCTGAAATTAATGTGAGACATTACGGGCCGATATTTTCGCATAAAAATTTTTTATACTTCGAATTTTAGGCTGTCGAAACCATACATTTTACAGGAAATGGTTATTCAAGCGACTCGTTTCTCAACAACATCATGGGCCTTGCGTGGCGTATTCACATTTCCAGAACCGACTCTGTTTTCACTTCCGCTCACAATGCAATTTACTCAACAGCTAGCCTTTCGACGGTTTTGCTTTCTTCTGAGCCTGGAAAGATCACATTCTTCACAACCTAGTCAGCCAAACATTTCTGTCACTTCGTCAAAAAAAAAAATACCAAACCTAGATTACAATAGCATCCAACATAAAACAACCTTCAACATACTCACCGTTTTTGGAAAGCCCTCCATCAAGTTGTCCAAGTGAGAGCAACCGTGCAGAAATCACGAATTGATTTTGATTCACGAGTTGTTTTTTGCAAAACTTACGGTAATTATACTTATTTTTTCCACACACTACGAGAGAAGTGTTGAGCCTTTTTATTGTAGGTAAAGTTAGTTAGCCAATAGTCGTGTTGATTTACGTGATGAGTTAACACAGCAAATAACTTTTCGATAATGATTTCAGATGTGGAAAACGTAATTTCCAACAACAGAGTGAAACCTCTTTCAATGCTGTACCTTCGAACAAGGGTTTCTAAATTAAGCTCAAATATATATATATATATATATATATATATATATTATATGAGTATATAATATATGTAAGCAGAAGAGAGACTGTATATAATACATATTTACTTGTTTATTTATATGAAGACATTCATATATTATGCAGTTTCTCCTTTGCATATGCGAAATAATAACCCTTTCTAATTGTTCTTAAGTAGACGTTTTCAATTCACAAATGTTAGATTTGATCATAAACTGTTGCAGCACTCTTTTTGGTAGAACAAAATTTTCATGAAAACAGCTGGCGCTCCAATAAAGCCATTCAGAATAGCTTGTAGAGTATCGGCTAAACAATCTCTGTGGATTTGCGGTGAAACTTTGAGGGAAAGTGATTACAGTTAGATCTTTCTTCTTTCTTAGTGAGTATCGATGCTTTGTTCTCAGTTTTTCTGTATTAGGAAAAGCTGGTATAACTCATTAGATCAGACATATTATAATGAGCAGAAATACGTCTTGACGTCTAACACTGCAATAGTGTCAGGACATTTTGAGCACCCAAACATAAATGAATTCTCGATATTCACAGTGAAAGCGAGACAGCCTCGGAGTTAATAGGCAAATTGTTCTGCTTGATGAGTATAATGCAGTGGACTATTTGCACCTATACTCACCTTGTAATCTCTCTATACAGAATGATCGCCATCGCGTATCCTCTGCAGACTTTTCTAGCACTTACCAAAATAAAGACCTTTTTCGCTGTTCTGATGTGCTGGATGTTTGGTTTCGTTTACATAGTACGTGTTTTTGGAGTGAATTTTGATATTTCTGCCGTTATTCAGATTTGAAGTGTACAAATGCACGCGTTCATTAATGATAAGCAATCACATGATCCACCTGTTCAAATGTTTTCCTTGAGAAAAAGAATCGTCAAGTAAAGCATTAAAAGCCAACCAATCATCATTGATGTTTTAAATAATTTCTCTCGATACTGCAACGTAGAGCTCGTGTTCGAGGCGGCTTAACAACAATGTAGGCAATGTTGCACCCCTTTATCACTGGTCTAAGCACGCTTTTGATTTTGTAATGGTTATTTTTCACCAATCATAAGAAGTGGAGACATAAATGCACACATGATGTAGTGTAATTTCTGCATAAGTTACATAGAATCAACCTTTTCTGGAAAGACGTTGATCGATTGTCGCAGGCTGCGCGCGATTTCCGGTGTTTATTGAAAATTTCTTTCTTTATTTCAAAGAGAGAACTCGAAATTTTTTGTAATACCCTGATAAGATATAATTTATTCTGCACATAT
The DNA here is from genome assembly GCA_019055375.1 of Parelaphostrongylus tenuis. NCBI lineage: Eukaryota > Metazoa > Nematoda > Chromadorea > Rhabditida > Metastrongylidae > Parelaphostrongylus > Parelaphostrongylus tenuis. The sequence goes on from JAHQIW010002694.1 coordinate 785,229, forward strand.
ATTTATGCATACATAACTAACTTTTTACATGCGAGGAGACCACTGAAAGCAAAACGAATTCTTCTTTTCGCCTCTATAGTGCACCATTAACGCACTCTCATAAACAAATTCGGCTTCAAAATCGCCGAGATATGTGCTATCACATTAATATTAGTATAATCTATTGAAAAGCTACCTTTAAACCAAAGCCGGGCAAACAAAATCTTCTGAATGTCAAAAATAATTTTATTTTCGCTGCTGCAGCGCTTTCCAAAAGCCAACCGCAGCATTGGAATCGCAGAGATTGTAGTTTTTTAAATGATTACTGGAATTTGAGCGAAAAGCTTTGCCCAGAAAACATGCCTTTTAAAGCTGAGGATCGAAAATTTCCTTAGCTGTCTGGAAATGCTCAATAGGTTTCTTCTGATAAAGAGGGAGCAGATGAAAAACATGCAGGAACTCTTCATAGAGTGCTACTAAACATTCGAAATCTGAAACTTGAGAATACAGCCTCATTCGCCGGTATTTCAAGACACCCCTTTACAGCGATGCAACATTAGAAATTAAACCATCTTTTGAGTTGTGCTTTAAGCCTCACCGGTCAGAGCTCTTTCTTCAAACTACTAGTAATCATCTGATAGCGTAATGCACCCTGATTCTAGCAAGATGCTTACTTTCTGGTAATACGACTAAGCAGCGAATATAAAATCGAGTTCTACACTTTTGGTGAGTTTGTTTATCGGCTATTCGACAAGCGAAGGCTGTGGCAGGAGGCGTGACAGGAGTGGGTGAAGAGGGTCCATCGACATATTGTTCTTCAATTAGAGTTTTTCTTCTGCTTTTGAAAAAATTACAGTTAAAACGACTGACTAAGTTATGAGAAAATTATCTACACATTCGTATGCTTCTCGCCTTCTAGCGAAATATACGTGTGATAACAATCAAGACGAAAGACGAGTGTGACGCAAAATTTTTGACCTCGATGCTACAGCTTTATAAAGAGAAGCTCTGAAAAACCGGTGACGTGCGCTGTAGCCTCAACACTCAGCTTTCCTAACGAGAAGGAATCGCTTAATATTATTGTTATATTGATATTATATTAATATTAATACTATTGTTAATATATTGATATTATTGTTATATGTGTTATCTTTCTTCAAGCCAGAACTTGTTATATGCATTACAATACCACTAACTAGACGCGGACGTTCTCCGATACACCGTGCAATTACACCATTTCTGCCTTTATCACTTCTACGCGAGCTTGGGTGTTAGCTTAACTCTTCTTCTCGACTGCACGACGTTGATTTTCTTGAAAGTTAAACACAATGATAGTGACATATCTTATCATTGCAGAGACGATTATGGAGCTCGTAATGCAAAGTTTCAAACTATCAGCAATTTCTTTCGATGTAAATACGATTATGGAGCGCGTAGTACAGAAAATTTACAAACCAGGTTTTTGTAATTTTGTGGCTTGAGGTCATAAAGTCTCGTAATTCCAATGGCACTCGCTTAGAAGTCGCCCAGTGAAAAAGATAAAATATGGAAATTTGCGTGAATGTCGTCAAGCCGGAACCTCATTAAGCTTAAAGCTCTCGAATACTCTTTCCAAAGGCCTTTCGCTTCTTCCGCTTGTAGCGCTTTCCAGCAGAGATTTAGAGCTCTCACTCTCTCCTCTGATCTTCAAGCATAAACTATGTAGAATATTATGAATTATTTGTGGTGCGCTTATGCGAAGAGTAGTAGTATAGTCTGGCCTTGCGAAAAAACTCACTGCGAAAAGCCACAAACGTTTTTTCGAACCTGGAAATAGTACAGATCTTGTTCGTGCGCGCTTTAGCGCATCAAGCTTGACAGGCATTTCATACATAAACGTGTTACATTGCCAAGCAACAAATGCTATGACGTTCCGTTTCTAATATCTGGAAGAGATTCTGAAGGAGAATATTTCCTTGTACAAGAGTTTTTCTTAAATTTGTTAGTGATTTATAAAAAGCATATATCTCGGAGAATTCAAGGCTATATTTATTTTCGAAAGGTCTTTTTACAGCAATAATCTGATAATCGCATAACATGTTTTTGAAAAGACGTCTTGCAGGAACAAAATAGTCTGCAGATCAGTGCCAAAATCAAATCGAAGTCGGGTTTTCGAGTCATATGGTTTGATACTGGTAATAATGAAAATGACCATTGTAAATTATATTGCTACCAATTCATACTCCCCAGTAATGCTAAAATGAGAGTGGGTAACTTACAACATTGTTAGTGACGGATTGATACTTTATTTTCCTAAAATCTGCAACTGCTAACAAATCCAAAATTGATTGATTCCTGAAAAATTTCACGAGAGATTCAAACTAAATCTGCCTGATATCATTACCCACGTTCACGTTGATGCTGCCGCATACACTCGCAATGGGTTTCTGATTGATTGTTCGTCCACTATGTTAGAATATGGCAACCGCCAGCAATGATTCTAATCTGGTCATGTAAAGAAAACAAATAAATACATAAAATTCTCGAAAGGATCTAAGCGCTTGCCGCTGGCTGCTTTTTTGTAGGGCTTTATCACCAAAGTATGAGACATGGAAGTGTAATAGTACAAGATTAGCCTGCAATTCTGTTGATTCTGCACCTCACTTAATTGCTAAACATTGCTGAATCACACACTACTTCTTCACTAACCAACAGAAAAACTCAAGAATAAAATTCTTAGGAGGGTAAGGAATAAACAAGTGTCATATAGTAGTGTACGATGTGTAATTCTTTTTCATTTGATTTAACAATTTCCAACTCTCAGATAATCGGGGAAAACTTTCTTGAACATTTCTTCTCTAAAGGTCAAACGAATCCACGAACTAAGTTTCAATGTCTACACATGGAATTTTTACACATAACTAAGAAAGGCTTCACAAAGAGAATATGGGAAAAATGATTTAGAAGGAATAACAAGAAATGGAAAAACGCTGCACTGAAAACAAAAGGTTCAGATAAAGAAATGATTCCATTGGTCAGTGTAAAGTGGATAAATACAGTAAGTAAAGGTTACTAAGCAGAAATATAGCGCGTTTTGGCTTACTGTCTATAACAACATGAAGAAAATTGTTCAAGGCGTTTTGACACGAGTTACTGAATAGTTTGAACCAATCCATGGCCACTTGAGCTCTCTACCTGTGTGAAGACGCAAATTTCCATATTTTATCTTTTTCACTGGGCGACTTCTAAGCGAGTGCCATTGGAATTACGAGACTTTATGACCTCAAGCCACAAAATTACAAAAACCTGGTTTGTAAATTTTCTGTACTACGCGCTCCATAATCGTATTTACATCGAAAGAAATTGCTGATAGTTTGAAACTTTGCATTACGAGCTCCATAATCGTCTCTGCAATGATAAGATATGTCACTATCATTGTGTTTAACTTTCAAGAAAATCAACGTCGTGCAGTCGAGAAGAAGAGTTAAGCTAACACCCAAGCTCGCGTAGAAGTGATAAAGGCAGAAATGGTGTAATTGCACGGTGTATCGGAGAACGTCCGCGTCTAGTTAGTGGTATTGTAATGCATATAACAAGTTCTGGCTTGAAGAAAGATAACACATATAACAATATATCAATATATTAACAATAGTATTAATATTAATATAATATCAATATAACAATAATATTAAGCGATTCCTTCTCGTTAGGAAAGCTGAGTGTTGAGGCTACAGCGCACGTCACCGGTTTTTCAGAGCTTCTCTTTATAAAGCTGTAGCATCGAGGTCAAAAATTTTGCGTCACACTCGTCTTTCGTCTTGATTGTTATCACACGTATATTTCGCTAGAAGGCGAGAAGCATACGAATGTGTAGATAATTTTCTCATAACTTAGTCAGTCGTTTTAACTGTATTTTTTCAAAAGCAGAAGAAAAACTCTAATTGAAGAACAATATGTCGATGGACCCTCTTCACCCACTCCTGTCACGCCTCCTGCCACAGCCTTCGCTTGTCGAATAGCCGATAAACAAACTCACCAAAAGTGTAGAACTCGATTTTATATTCGCTGCTTAGTCGTATTACCAGAAAGTAAGCATCTTGCTAGAATCAGGGTGCATTACGCTATCAGATGATTACTAGTAGTTTGAAGAAAGAGCTCTGACCGGTGAGGCTTAAAGCACAACTCAAAAGATGGTTTAATTTCTAATGTTGCATCGCTGTAAAGGGGTGTCTTGAAATACCGGCGAATGAGGCTGTATTCTCAAGTTTCAGATTTCGAATGTTTAGTAGCACTCTATGAAGAGTTCCTGCATGTTTTTCATCTGCTCCCTCTTTATCAGAAGAAACCTATTGAGCATTTCCAGACAGCTAAGGAAATTTTCGATCCTCAGCTTTTAAAGGCATGTTTTCTGGGCAAAGCTTTTCGCTCAAATTCCAGTAATCATTTAAAAAACTACAATCTCTGCGATTCCAATGCTGCGGTTGGCTTTTGGAAAGCGCTGCAGCAGCGAAAATAAAATTATTTTTGACATTCAGAAGATTTTGTTTGCCCGGCTTTGGTTTAAAGGTAGCTTTTCAATAGATTATACTAATATTAATGTGATAGCACATATCTCGGCGATTTTGAAGCCGAATTTGTTTATGAGAGTGCGTTAATGGTGCACTATAGAGGCGAAAAGAAGAATTCGTTTTGCTTTCAGTGGTCTCCTCGCATGTAAAAAGTTAGTTATGTATGCATAAATATATGTGCAGAATAAATTATATCTTATCAGGGTATTACAAAAAATTTCGAGTTCTCTCTTTGAAATAAAGAAAGAAATTTTCAATAAACACCGGAAATCGCGCGCAGCCTGCGACAATCGATCAACGTCTTTCCAGAAAAGGTTGATTTCTATGTAACTTATGCAGAAATTACACTACATCATGTGTGCATTTATGTCTCCACTTCTTATGATTGGTGAAAAATAACCATTACAAAATCAAAAGCGTGCTTAGACCAGTGATAAAGGGGTGCAACATTGCCTACATTGTTGTTAAGCCGCCTCGAACACGAGCTCTACGTTGCAGTATCGAGAGAAATTATTTAAAACATCAATGATGATTGGTTGGCTTTTAATGCTTTACTTGACGATTCTTTTTCTCAAGGAAAACATTTGAACAGGTGGATCATGTGATTGCTTATCATTAATGAACGCGTGCATTTGTACACTTCAAATCTGAATAACGGCAGAAATATCAAAATTCACTCCAAAAACACGTACTATGTAAACGAAACCAAACATCCAGCACATCAGAACAGCGAAAAAGGTCTTTATTTTGGTAAGTGCTAGAAAAGTCTGCAGAGGATACGCGATGGCGATCATTCTGTATAGAGAGATTACAAGGTGAGTATAGGTGCAAATAGTCCACTGCATTATACTCATCAAGCAGAACAATTTGCCTATTAACTCCGAGGCTGTCTCGCTTTCACTGTGAATATCGAGAATTCATTTATGTTTGGGTGCTCAAAATGTCCTGACACTATTGCAGTGTTAGACGTCAAGACGTATTTCTGCTCATTATAATATGTCTGATCTAATGAGTTATACCAGCTTTTCCTAATACAGAAAAACTGAGAACAAAGCATCGATACTCACTAAGAAAGAAGAAAGATCTAACTGTAATCACTTTCCCTCAAAGTTTCACCGCAAATCCACAGAGATTGTTTAGCCGATACTCTACAAGCTATTCTGAATGGCTTTATTGGAGCGCCAGCTGTTTTCATGAAAATTTTGTTCTACCAAAAAGAGTGCTGCAACAGTTTATGATCAAATCTAACATTTGTGAATTGAAAACGTCTACTTAAGAACAATTAGAAAGGGTTATTATTTCGCATATGCAAAGGAGAAACTGCATAATATATGAATGTCTTCATATAAATAAACAAGTAAATATGTATTATATACAGTCTCTCTTCTGCTTACATATATTATATACTCATATAATATATATATATATATATATATATATTTGAGCTTAATTTAGAAACCCTTGTTCGAAGGTACAGCATTGAAAGAGGTTTCACTCTGTTGTTGGAAATTACGTTTTCCACATCTGAAATCATTATCGAAAAGTTATTTGCTGTGTTAACTCATCACGTAAATCAACACGACTATTGGCTAACTAACTTTACCTACAATAAAAAGGCTCAACACTTCTCTCGTAGTGTGTGGAAAAAATAAGTATAATTACCGTAAGTTTTGCAAAAAACAACTCGTGAATCAAAATCAATTCGTGATTTCTGCACGGTTGCTCTCACTTGGACAACTTGATGGAGGGCTTTCCAAAAACGGTGAGTATGTTGAAGGTTGTTTTATGTTGGATGCTATTGTAATCTAGGTTTGGTATTTTTTTTTTGACGAAGTGACAGAAATGTTTGGCTGACTAGGTTGTGAAGAATGTGATCTTTCCAGGCTCAGAAGAAAGCAAAACCGTCGAAAGGCTAGCTGTTGAGTAAATTGCATTGTGAGCGGAAGTGAAAACAGAGTCGGTTCTGGAAATGTGAATACGCCACGCAAGGCCCATGATGTTGTTGAGAAACGAGTCGCTTGAATAACCATTTCCTGTAAAATGTATGGTTTCGACAGCCTAAAATTCGAAGTATAAAAAATTTTTATGCGAAAATATCGGCCCGTAATGTCTCACATTAATTTCAGCGTCTATTTATCGCTGAAAATGGTGTATGCGTCTTGATTTTTAGATATCTGAATTATGTTATAGACGATTTTCGAATAATGACTGAAGTTTGCCTCCACACTGCGTAGTGTACTAGAAAAAAGTTAATTTATGGTGACAAACACTGAAATTGAACGGCATGCTTAAGAGAGTGAGATGCCTTCAATGTCCTCCGTTCCGCTAAGGGCTTTCAAGCTATTTAAATATGCTATAATTTTGGCAGCGGTCCAATAAGTGCTCAATAATTCATAAAAAATTGTAAACGCGCATTGGCAGTCTGACCTTGTCCGCCACTTACTCGTTAATTTTACATTCACTAGAATGCGCTTCCGCCGAGTATGGTGAAATGTCGATTATTTGTGTTGTGAAGTTAGAAACTGTCCTCTAGAACAACCGCAGTAATTAGAATTGTAAAAAAAAAACCATGGAAAATGAAAAGATGACCGACTGATCTATTCAGAAACGTTTTGGGAAAGTAATGTTAATGTGATACATTTTGTACGACCTTTAACACCAGACTAAGTTATTTTGAAGAAAATAATCGGAATTGACACTGTGCATATTCTGCTTATGCATTCTATTGAAGTTATTTCAATAGTAAAGGAGAAAACCTTTGATGAATAAGTACATAATGTTTGGATGGTTAACTTTTGGTAGGACTCGGCAGTTCCAACTCAGATATTATCACAAAGTATTTAGAAGTGTATTAGTCATTTGATGAAATTTATAGGCACAATAGCAAGCTCAAGAAGCACACAAGGATAGCAGTGATCACAATATTCTACTTAGTAGGCCATAGGCAAAAAAGTCATACTATGCCTATCTACCTTCCTGCATACACACATGGCGTTTCATTATCTCTTTACTATATATAGGTAATCTGTGTGCTTGAAGTGTCAAGTTCTCCTTACACTTAAGCATTCGTTTTGAATGACACTCTATGGCCCTTTGCAAAAGCCAATGAACAGAAACTAATCTTAGATGATACCTACTGAGAGTGGAAAACACTATTTTCCTACAATCATTACGACATCACACAATCATATCCCTGGGTATATCGACATTTTGCGAGGTTATCAGCATGATTCTATGCCCCTCGCGAACTCATTACAGTGAATTACTCGACGTTTCCTATATTACGTCGAAGAGGGCGCTGCAATATCCTATCATTGCAAAGGTATTACATAAAAGTCTTCGTTTGAGGTGATTGAATGCATATCTGGCCTTTACAATGACTCGCGATGGCCTCCCGCTGAACCGGTCAGTGTCGTTATCCTACCAGACAAGTGTGGTACCAGTCTGGTACCGATTTACCGACCTCAAAGGAATGGATGGCTTGGTGAGCCATGAGTGCGAGATCGAGACATTGACCTCGTGTGCGACGCAGTGCACCTCTAACCATTGCGCCACATGCGCCCATTGAGGCATTAGATATGCCATAATATTGGCAATCACAATCAGCTACTTCACGTTTCTCTGAAAGAACAGATTCCCTTCACTTCGGCTCGTAGAGATGTAATGCCAGTCATACTGAATTCTGCACACATTGAAGTGTTGAAATCACCACTTCCAAAGCGGTTACATTGCAACGAACAAAAAATCTAACTTCTCATTAGTCGTTTCTTTCAGAATTTTCGTTTTCGCTCTGCATTTCTTTTGTACAATACAAAAAAAAGACGGATGGGTAAAATTCGTAAGTCAAACAGTAATAAAAATAGGAATGATACAGTCGACGTATCAGGAACAGAGAACCATTTGAGAATAGTTATTATCTAATGGCAATGCTAATAGGCGAGTTAAGCTATCACTTGTAGGTATGAGTTGCACCATGTAAACTCATAACAGAAGACAAGGTATAACATTATAGATTTTCTGTCTCCGAGACCATCGACTGAGAAGTGATGATGGCACGTGTCATTGTACACTGTGCCGACACCTCATACGCCTCCCTACTTGCTAAAATGCGAGGCTCAATGTGGGGCGTGGGTTACTGACGGGGAGGGCGAGGCCTTCGAAACACCGGTGTATGACCCTGGGGTACCTACCTCGCTTAGGCTTGAACTTTCTTTCTTTTGAAAGTATTTTGAATGTTTATTGCGAGGTTTTGAAATCAATTGATGCTGTGAATCAAATACAGATTTTGTTTAGTGTCTATTCGTTTTTGCGGTGGAGCTTGATGTGAAATATAAATACAAAATACTTGGGATACGGGCAAGATCAGAACTGCAGGTGCGTCGAGCACTAGTTTATCGTTTCAAATGTCGTATGATAGTTGAGTTAAGCGAAACTTCATTTTCGCTACAATATTTCTCTTCCCACTTCTTTCCCTTTTGTTATAAGAGAATATGCATAAATATACCTTGCTTATCAACAGGAAAACATTAAGAAAACTGTCATTGGCTTATCCCAACTGCAGCACTATTCAAAATTACATATTATTATTGACTATGACAATAAGCGAGCTGAGTCGCCATTTGTACGAATATGTTATAGGAGGAAAATTTGTATTATAAAAGGAAATGCAGTAATATAACTTTTGTTTGCTACTCATTCGTCTTTTATGGCAAGGAACGATGTCAAATATAAATTCAAGAATACTGGGATACGGGCAAAACACAGGGTCTCCTGGGGACTGATCCCACGCTTTCCTTTTCGAAAAGTTAGCGTTGATTGAGTAGTAAGTTGTTCCAACTTCACGGAGGGTTTTTGGTAGTATAAAATTGCGAAAATTGATTTTAAGCTAATCCTGTCGTTATGAAAAATATTAGGCCATCCCATGAGCTTATTCACTAGAGCAATGAGCACCAAATTTATTAGCTAGAAGTAAATAGAATTACTTAACAACGCTATTTAAAATATGAGCCCTCTGCCTAAACATTATTTCCGCCATCTCTTAGGCAGTGCATCAATATCGAACTCATTGAAATCGTCAACCTTGGACTGAAAGAAAGTTGTCAATTCTGTAGCAAATAATTGATATCTCGAAACCTTTTGCTCAGGAAGTGCCCTGCGACAGGAAATGGTGATAGTCAGATGGCGAGAAGTCAGAACTGTACGAAGGATGATCCAGCAACTCCCAACGTAGTTCGATCAGCTTCTTCTCTGTCAATTTGGCGACATGTAGCATTGCGTTGGTTTGAAGCAGGTGAAAGTGCTGCGGTCCAGGTACTTACAGAAGCGCTTGGCGTTGGTCGTCTCTCCGGCTGGCAGCAAGTCCCAATGAGTCGGCTCTCTCCGGTCTCTGAAGATGATGAATATAGCCTTGGTAGCAAGTTAACCAAATTACCAAATTTGTCTAATTAACCAAATTTGGTAGCATAAAAGCACGAAGCGGCAGTGATTTGTATTCTGAGAAATGGCAGAAATGTGTTCAGGCTGATGGCGCATATTTTAATCAGTGGTGTTAAATAATTCTAACTACTTTCGGTTAATAATTTGGTGTTCATTGTTCTAGTGCCAAATTTGTGAGAAGTCCTAACAGTATTTCTGGGGTGCTTATACGAACATATTTTCAATGAAAAAAGTTAAGTTTTTTCTAAAGATCACCAATTTCATTACAAATTGCTTAGAGAGTAGTGACATGGTGTGGGATGGTTCCGTGCCTTTTGCACTTTTTTCTCTTTTTTTTACTATACTATTTGCAATCATACCAATCGTTTTAGGTATTTTCTTAGCACCACGCCTAAATTTCGATATGCTTGTTAATTATTTTTGAGCCATGCATGTGGTCTGTTATGGGCACTCATACAGTGTAATACATTCGTGTTTCGACCTTGACAGCGTCGACAGTTACGCGGTGACCTTCGTCTTGAGCCAATCCCTTTTTTTTTGGGAGGCGGGAGGGGTGGAAGTGGGAAACTTCTTTGCATAGGGGACTGCAGACATAATATTTACAAGTGATTATTTCAAGAAAACACTCGGAACCATTGGTATTAACTTTTACGATTACCAGCCAAGAACAGTCAAGTGTACAACACTGCCCATTTGGCGATTTTTATCACTCGACGACGCGGATAAGATTTGCGTCTGCAGTTTCTCTATGCTAGAAGATTCTTCCCAAGAAGGATTGCCTCGGACGAAAGGCATTGCGAAACCAACGAAACTGCAAGGCTGAAACACGTGTATTGCAGTGTATGAATGCGCATATTAGACTACATACACGGCTCAGAAATAATTATCAGACATATTTTCAATTATTTTACAGATTGACGAGCAGATTTCAATACTGAGCTTAATTTGGGAAAAGACTTTGATGCCATGTTCCAGCAACGAGAAGATTATTACATATGTGTTTGGAGTACATTGCCCTTTGTTTGATTCTTACAGCGGCTTTATTGGCATTATATGAGAAATCGTTGTAAATGAGAAAATTGTCCGCTACGAAAAGACTGAATACTAGAGAGACTTCTGTGAACGTATTTTCTGTGAAAAAATGCCCAGTTATTCCAAAAAATCTTAATCTCCAATACGGAGGGAGTATACTTGAAAAGACAATTCATTTTCAGGTGTTTTTCATATCTCTTCCAATGATAATGAAGTCGTACACACATCCAGTGACAAGGCCGCCTTGATAAATGATGTTCAAAGTGCAATATACGAGATAATTAAAATATTTATAGCCTCAGAAGATAGAACAAAGTCTGATCTATAATTCTATAACGATTTCAACACCTGACGTTTACTAATAATGGAATATTTGGAGAGAGTTATCGATGAAGTGGCATCGCATGCAGTGTGTGCATTATTTTTGACAAACTGTTCAGTGTCCTGTGATTTTCAGTCACAATGATAACTTCGAAGTATTGGAGAGAGATCATGAGATGGAATGAAAACATATTAAAATTGAAAGAGCAGTTTTCTAATATTTGATTTTGGATGTACAAAATGATAACATAGTTGATAACTTGACAATTTAACATTGATTATCGATTGTCTGACAGTCGTTGTAGCAATGAATAGAGGTGAATTGCTCTTGACGTAGAAAATGAGTGATAAATATAAGTGGACTGTGGAAAAATATAAATGAGAAAACGTAGAACTGTTCAATAACAGCTCAAAATATTACCTTCGCGTAAGCACCTGATTGCCCCCTTCGAAAATGCGATTTTTCAAAAAAAAGGCGCTGTTCCCAGGTTGCAGCGATGGAATAATGTATGCATTTGAGCATAACCGAATGTATAAAAGTTATTACCCGTAGGACAATAGCAAAGCCTGTGCTACATCTCTGTATAAGTACCAACTCCTAGATTTTACTAATAACAAAAAGATGCCTCGAATTATCGGTGAAGTGGAATCACATGCACCGTGCAGTATCAATTTTGGCAAGCAGCTCATTACTTTGAAGTTGTTTTGACATGTCTCAATCAAAAATAGCCTTGTTGAAGCCTCTTCTACCTAATTTAACCATTTACTAACGACTAAACCCTATTCAATGGCGACAAAAATGTAAGTTTTCTTAGAAAACAATCACAATGTCTTTGAAACGCGCCGCGCCTGTCTCTCTGGACGCATGGTACCCAGCGGACTATCTTTTTCGCGGCCATGCTAATCGATTTCGATACGTACATTGAAGCACTTCACGAGCCATACATCTCGACTTTAGTACTCACGTTTTCAGTAGTTTATTTTGCTATATAAAGCTTTTTGATAGTCTTTTGGTAGTCAGTCCATGTCTCATGAAACAAAAATTCTGTGTTGGGTATAGATAAGAGAAAAGTGCTCTTTCTGCACTTAGAAGGAACGTTTTAGATTTACCCCACACTGACTAAAAATTTGAGTTGTCTATTCTTTCAGTTCTAATCACTATAAATTGTTTTTCGTAGGTCCAAATGACCAAAACAGTTGTCAAAACTGACTATCATTCACCTCTTTTTTTAAACACTTTATTGATCCTTCTTCACAGCGCTTTTTTCATTGTGTTGATTCCAGTACTTCTAACATTCAATTCGTTGTTGTTTTCTTCTTGGATACCGTAGAATGCTAGTTGAACGAGTCTTCTTGTAATCTCGAAGATAGCCTGAATGTTACGTTTCATAGAGCGTTCTTGTTGATTGCCGGAGAGTCTTGAGGGTGGATTCACTCCAGAGGTTCCGCGACGGGCATCAGAGTCACTCGACCACGGTGCCGTTTCATTCCAACTTCAACTACTATAAGAAATTGATATTCTGTAGAGTGTGTGGGTATAATACAAAAATAGGCAGCGTCAAATCCTAACAGTGTTCTGTCTTATATGGCTAAAGTAGAGTGCGGTAAATAAATCACGTATACAAATCATAAGCACACAGTAGTTCTCAAAATCACGAAATTCTTTTGATTATCGATATATCATTACCTATTGTTGAAGAACTAAAAAGACTGTTATGACCGAAAATTAGGTGTGTCTCTGCAGAGCAGTCACGTAAAATAAAGGCGTCAACGTGAAAGACTCAAATAGTCGTTTGTTGATTGCATTTGTATTTCGACAGCTTAGGAGTCTATATAAAAGTTTCACACATATTCAAGAAGAAGTTTCGTTGAGGAGACACATTTCAGCAGGCAGAAACAGCAATTAGTTTTTCAATCACTCTCATAATACTCAGAAGAAAAACATTCTTTGGATGACACTCTCAAGACTGAAAGAGGTCTCGAAAAAAAAACTCAACATCAATCAGTCTACTGTCGCTCCTCATTTGGAACATATTGGAAAAGCGAAAAATTCGGTGGAACAGTAGTGACGAATCTATTTAGCCATCGACAGGCACATGTTGCACAATAAACGCTTCAAAAGTCTAATGAACTGAGCTATAAGGCTCTGCCTTACACACATACTAACATTTTTCAAGCAGCTCTATAACTTTTTATAGAGAAAATGCGTCACCAATCAGTATGCTAAAGAAAGGCTTTCTAAGAGAGTTCGTCAAACCCGAGACACCTATTTTCATCTATAAAAAAAAAATTATTTCATTTTCTTTTGGCACGATGTGTTGATTGCAATAGCTCTTATTTTAAAATAATAAAATTGTTTGAACCTAATTATCACGACTTGATATTCATGAAATCGAAAACGACTTTACTTTTGCGAAAACTAATAATCAGTGCATCTGGTAATAGTTTCCAAGTCAGATATGATACATGAAAACGCAATCAAATGGGAATTTCTCGAGATTCTAACCAAGAACTTCACAAAAACCTCTGACACAGAATGTCATTTTTTTATTTGACAAAATTTTGGGTAACTGAGAAACGATCACCTTGAAAGTATTGGATAGAGTGGTAGCTTCTTCAGGAATTTGTATATACCATGCTCTGGAATATAAACTACGCACCCATGTGGTGTTGCACTGAAGGCAACCATAATGACAGCCACTAAGAAAACCAGAGAATGTGATGTCTGTAACTGAACTTATTTGGGTTGGCAAAAATATCTCGAGCCGTCATAGCAACCCGAGACCTGTATTTTTTCGCGTCCCTCATCTACTCCCCTGAATTCTCTGGATTTCGTCTGCAAAAGAACTGCGGCCTTTCTCCTAACTTTGGCTTTCTAAGAAGTTCCATAAGTCGACATTAAAGCTTTAATTAAGTAAGCAGCACAAATTATATTAATTAATTAATTAATAATTAATTATTATTAATAAAATATATATATTTATATTATATATATTATTATTATATTATATTATTATTATTATTATATATATTATTATATATTATTATACTGTATATATATATTATATATATATATAATAATATATATATTATATATATTATATATATATAAATATATATATAATATAATAATAATAAATATATATATATATAAATATATAATAATATAATATAATATAATAATAAAATAATAATAAAAAATAAAATAATAAAATATTTAAATATATATATAAATATTATATAATATATATATATAAATATATAATATTTATTATAATATTTATATATATATATAATATATATATTATATATATTATATATATTATTATATTATTATGTTATTTATTATTATTATATATATATTATATATATATATCTTTATTATATTATATTATTGTTATATATTATTATTATTTTTTTTATTATTTTTTTTATATTTATATATATTTATTTTTTTTATTTTTTATTTTTTTATTAATTATTATTACTATTAGTTATTATTATTATTATTATTAATAATTATTATTATTTATTAATTAATTATTATTTATTAATTTTATTATTATATTATTATTATTTTATTATTATTAAATTTTATTATTATATATATATATATATATATATATATATATATATATATATATATATATAATCTATGACGCCTTTTCCAGCCTGCTACTCAATGATTTCACCGCGTTTTTCCTGTCTCACTAGTATTACGAATTTTTATCACATAGGCTATGTCTCTATTTGATTTGGGAATGAGCTCATTTTTCAGCGGGAAATCTTTGATGGGAAGCATAATTTTACTTTTTCTGTTACAACACAATAATGGAGCTGTTTTAGAAATAAAATCCATAAATGAGATTCTTGGGATTTGAACTACTAGGTTATTATTAAAGACTCTGAAGAAAATTAAACAGCGCGTTTTTCTCAAAGGATCGAAGAAAGGTGCTGATAACGGAAATAATTTAAATCAACGAAAGTCAATCTTTTTTTGATTGTTAGAGAGTGATGGAAAGTTTTTTTTTTTGGTGAACAAATACATTAGCGAGTCATATAAATCCAAGCTATCTAGTAGTTACTAAAAGTAGGAAAAAGCTATGTTCAGCAAGGAATGTTTGGATGAGGAACATACTTATATTCTTTCCGTTACAGCGCAGTAATAAAGCCATCATTTGATTCTATTGAATAAGCTATCGAATGATTATTGAAACTGGAAGAAATTCGGAAATGCGTTTTCCCGAGGAGTCGGAACAGGGTGCAGATAGTGGAAAAGAACCAAAGGGGGTTCCCAGAACATCGTTCACCAAGCATCAGAATTTGAGCTAACAACTTTAACTTAGCTCAAAAAAGAGTTAATGAGAAAAATTGAACTACTTTGAAACACATAAACTGATAAATTTTTGCATTTTACTATAATTCCAACGCACTTACCAGAATTACTTTACGACAACAAATTGTACTAACTTTCAGTGGAAAGAATATGCACACAATTCTTTGAAGAAGTAAATTTAAATGGATGAAAACCACGCTGCTCTCTGCCGCGACATTCATCCCTCCTGCAATCTGTGAGAAGGAAAAATTACTCAACGCTAGGATAACAGTGTTATTTATTTATTGAATTATTCAGAAATATTCCAATCATTCACGATTTATTGAGACAGTATTAAATCATCTCTAGAAGTGCTCCAAAAGTCTTTACTACATGGAGGTCAAAGTTAGGCGTCTCATAGTGGGACAATGAACACTGGAGCTCAGTACGTTTGTAGAGAATTAACTGTTAGCTTAACCCTCTGAGAACGGTGAGGCAATTTGATCCTCAGCTGGGCTCCCTGGGTGCGGACTATTACGAAAACTGATGTGGCGCCTCATTACCAATTTGGGTTGATTGAGTTTTTAGGAAAAAAGTATCCTCAATGAATATTAGCTTGTCAGTGAGGCTTCTGTACAAATAACTTAGTGAAATCACTGCTAACGCTTTCCAAAACCTTATATTTTTCAAAGAGGAAACCACATCCTCCTAAAAAAGAATATATTTTCAGCTGTTATCGATCATTCTTCTCCTTTTTTGTTAATGTTTTTGCAGCTGATCGACATCTTTGAAGATTTTGATTCATACCGAGCTTGCTGTGTAAATTTTCTCTGCAGTACAATCTGTTAATAAGAAAAATATAACATCTCGCAATCGCGGTTCACTTTCTACCACTGCAAAATTTTTGATTTTAAAAGGACATAGGATAATGATTCCGGCGTTGATGGATCTCTGGGGGGATGCGCCATGCATTCACCTTCAATTTTGGCTTTATTTGAGGTAAGTGAGTGCATATTTGGCGTTTACAATGACTCGCGGTGGTTTCTCGATCTATCGAGTCTCTGCTGCTTATCTTTCCAGTCACGCCTGATACCAATTTACCCGCCCTGGAGGGATGGGTAACTTGATAAGCCATAAGCTCGAGGACGAACGTTAGACTCTGTGTGCGACGCAGAGCACTTCTAAGCACTGTTCTGCATACACTCTTTTTTGACATTACACAGAAAGATTTTAATTTTTAGACTATAATCTGACAATGTATTTTGAGCCTTAGATGAGGTGTGTCATGCTGGGAACTTATACACTCGAGGTAATAGATTGCATTGATTGTTACGCATTCTTAGAACCCTTCATTATGGAAAAAAAGAGCTAAAAACTAGATTTTCATTGGTAAGATTTCTGAAAATGTAATCTTAACAAAAATAACGTCCAAATGTCGCGAAAATCCTTACCTTTAAATACGATTTCTGTCGCATGCATGCGCAAGGAGTGCGTTCGTGAATCCCTATTTTTTTTTTTCTAGCAAAATGGCGTTAAGCTAGGTTAATAGTACCTATTCTATGACTCGAACATTGGAGATTCTAGTACGGTGCTTCGCTTTAGGAAAGTCTTCTGCTTGATCTACTAGCAAAAAAAGATAACATTTTATTTTTGCACCAATCAGCCCTTCCTTTCAACTTTTCAACTTTACAACGGATTTATTAGCATTCATATAGTAGAAATCTCGTTTTCAGTAAAACTTACCATTACGAAAGGTTGGTAGATAATCCTCAGAGAGATCTCCAAAGACACAATTTCAGTGGAAAAGGTTCAGTTGTCTGAGTTCTTACTTTTCAGCGTGAAGCTACATCCTTGAGAAAACGCCTTTCTAGCTGTTTTCAAGTAATGCATGTTTTTAGCCCATGTTTCACTCAGTTCTGAGCTTACACTGAGAAGAGGGTGCAGTTGAATAAATCTAGCCTTACTGAAGTTTTCTGAGACTTGGGAACTGGAGGAGAAACAGGAAACTACTAAGCGAGCATTCGACCAGGAAGAATATGTCGAGCGTGCACCTAAGGTTAAGCAGGAAATTCCGAAAATTTTCGAGAGTTTCGTTTTCATATGCAGATTAACAACAAAAACAACAATAACTACTGCTCAAAGAATAGACCACCACTGTCCACGAGTTTCTGCTATTTTCTGCAAGATGCCAAGTGTACTCGAAGTGCAATCTCGAATCCTATGAATAGAAAAGCTCTTAAGAAGCTACCTCAACTTCATTGAAAATTCAAATTGATGGTCGTTCAAAAACTACTGCATTGGCCGAAAAGAACCATACTCTAATGGAGAAATGTCTGGATTGTTGGCGGAATGCAGAAAAACTTTGACACCATCCAACACTTCAAACTTGGCCTCGCTCTTCTTGACCGTGAGCTGTTTGGTATTGTTTTGCTGGAGTAAAGCGCGTTTTCGTCGAAACAGTTTCGAATACTAATCAACCTGTTTGTCGTAGGCGCAATCTAACAACTGTCAATCGAGGTCGCCCCCTTCCATTTCTTGAACCAATTGCTCGCAGCCGATTTTGTTGCCTACCGGCAACCATTACCCTCATTAAAGTCATCAAAGGCTTTATGAATTCTTGAATCTTCTCTCTAATAATGGTAGATTGACACGAGCAGATTGTATTTTACAAAAGCATTTTTGATCTGAAATTAATGAGCTAGACAAGTGTATATAAAAACTGCCAATAAAATGTGCACAATGATTCAAAAAATGTAACTCTATGAAGATTTTCTAAACTATTTGCTCAACTTCATAAAATCGGTGCGCCATGTAGACTGTTGAAATAGACACAGTAAAATGTGCTTGTAGTACAACGGACGATAAGAAGATGGTGTCCATATAACGATAGAGAACGGTTTTTTTCTACAATATTGGAGGACCATCATCCATCTCATCTTTTTACACCCCAAGATATTGAAAATAGGGTGGGCCGGACGGCTTCAACGACAACCGATGGACGGGAGCCGTTACTGACTGGATTCCATGGGACATCAAGCGTTCTACATGAAGACCACCAACCCGTTGGCCCGATTTCTTCACGAGAGCTATAGAACAAAGATATGACGATCAGCGAATTCTTAGAGCGAGGAGGACCCACTGGGCTACGCTTGCACGCGATAGGGAAAATGGAAGAGTTGCTGGTACCCGCTTGAGTCATTCGATGATCAACGGGACGACAGGTGATACAGGTGATAATTGAAGGTTCTAATAGGTTGAGGAGAAAGTTTCGGGAATTTGCTTATAAAACTTATTTATGCATCAATTAAGTTCGAACAAAAGGTGATTTAATAGTCAAAGTAGTCTCCTTTTGAGTTCATTTCCTGCCTTGAACTCCCTGAAGTGATCGTAGACAGCTGTCTTTCCAACAGTTCCTTCGCCCCATGCCTCATTGATTCGACGAACAATGTCAGCGGCATTTGTGCCCACTTTGTACTCGTGAAGCATCAACAGTCGTTTCTGTTTGCGGTTCAGTTCCATCTTGCGGCAGTATAGAAGAGTTATATATCAATCGATGCGCAAGAAAACGAGCTTTCAAACCAAGTGAAAATCGCATATAAAACATGCGAACATGTTAAAGTTATGGGCAAATTCGGGAACTTTCTCCTCAACCTATTAACTTCTGAAGTACACAAATAATCGAAAAATTCTTGATACTTATCGATGAAGTGGGATCGCCATGCAATGAGCAACACTACTTTTGACAAACCATTCACTGTATGCGGATTTCAAATCACTTTAATGAAATTTGTGTACTACATGCAATGAAGTATATGAAGACTAAAAGAAGTAAAATATAAATATGATTGAAGTACGGCTAAGTATGAATAAAATGACATAGCAAGGCTCGATAAAAAATTTAGATATAGCCTTTATGTTGACATTTAATTTTACCCCCAAAGTGCAGGTTACTAATAAAGCACGTGCGCTGACCGAAAATAATCTTATTGAAGTCTGTTACACCATATTTGATGATTTTTCGGCAATGAAACCTTAGTCATTGACCGGAACAATTAAATTGTTTTAAAATACCATCACATTATCATCGGAGAGCGGGCCATCAGCCTCTCTTCCTTGCGTCAGAATCGCCCGCCGACAATGGCGCTGTCCCCGAAGGATTGACTTTAAACAAACCTTTAAGGAATGTAAGTTCGCTGAATTCGCTTTTACGCATGTCTCAGAAACTTTGGTTTGTGACCTTCGTTTTTAAATTTCCAAAATGTATTGGGGAATTTAAATGTATTTTCAAAGCGGCAATCGAAATCTGTTGTATCGTTTATGATAAGTGGCGCAAATCAGAGGTGTTCTGCGGTGCACACGCGGATGCTTCGATCTTGCGCTCATGGCTCATCAAGCTTTCCATCCCTCCAAGATCAGTGAATTGGCACCAGATTTATGTGAAAGAATAGCGCATTGGCAATACATCGGTAGGTTACGGCGAGCCATTGCAGAGATCAAATAAACATTCAATCACCTCAACGAAGTTTAAAATTGAAGACAATGCGTAACTCATTCCGCAGAGAGTGGTCAATGCCGAGATTTTCATATATTTGTAGAACGATCTTTTGAGCCTAGACATGAATGAGCATAGCTCTGTTCTACTTATCAGAATACACTTTGTAAAAACTAGGTTTTCATATGGACTATCATCTTTCTTCTCCTTGAAGGGCACCCATCCAATGTGTTCAGCTATTCTTCATTCTTGCCACGTAAGACTTCGTAGTCGCAATGAGTTGAATCTAGTAGAGTGCTGCAGCGTTCAAATGAAATACTCTCATTCAATAATGACTTTTCATACAAAATCAGTGTTGATACTTTCTGTTGACGGTAACATGCTTTGCTGTCATATTTTATCTCACAGCACTTGAACTCCTGGTCATGACTAACTACCCTAGGTACTAGTTGCTACAAGCATGGGATGATTTGGCGTCCAAGAAAGTATTTCAACCTAAGGAAGAATTCGACCTCTTTAATAAATCAGTACCAAGAATTATCACCTTTCCAGTACTCGCGGCGTGAAAAACCTTCTTTTAGCTTACGAAAGCTTGGAATGACCTTCGGTAAGAGCTTTAAAAAAAGCTAATTAGACTGTTTTGAAAATCCGAAAAGTCACAATTGCTTAATGAGTAGCAATCCAGTCTCAATTCCAGCACACAAGGATTTTTCGTCTGCTATTCCGAGGAAAGAGACAGCTCGGGAGAGGCGATCAAATGCAGAATCTCACGGGATTTCATCGAACCAATCAAAATGAGAGCACTCACGGAGTGTCGTAGATAATTTTGTTTACACCGAGTGTTAAAAATATCGAGACCATTTTCTTAACTGTCGATGTGCTTGAGGAACGAAAAGGAGGAAAACTGGTGCACGACATATTCCGATAAATTGTTCTTGAGAATTTTCGAAGATTGCCATGTGTTAGCGGCTTGCGTACGTTTCCGCAATGTCGTTTGTCTCATCAGAGCCACACGCCTCATAGTAAGAATGGGAGACACTGATTATTGAATCAAACAATATGAAATGTTGCATGAGCCGTTTTACAGTCGTTAGCTTACGGCTTTCAACTAATTTATGAGCTGCGTCATTTTATCGAATGTAATCTAAGACCTCGCTCTTCAATGTATCTTGATAAATTATTTTTAAGCTTTTTTGAGGCTTAGAGAACAGTTCATGCTATAGGAAGCTTCATATAATCTATAAAATCAGCAGGTCATCGATTGTGAAACGACTGAGGCAACATTTTATGTTGTCTGGTCTCAATATTCATTGTTCTTCATTCCTACTAATGGGCGTGTACCTCTAACGAGGTATGCGGACTGCCGAAGCATACATAAGTTACTGACACATACCAAACCTCGAAAGAATAGTCTGGAAGGTCTGTTTTAGTATAGGCAAGAAAAGTTCTGGTAAACAATGCAAAAGTGATCTGACCTGGAGAGGTGGCTTCAAAATCTGTGAGTCTTTAACATCTTGACAAAAGCTTAGCGATAACGACCTCTAAGTAAATGAAGCTGAGACTATCACTATAACCCGATATAGAATATAACACATAACGGGAAAGCTTTATGCTGATTTTCGTCTTTTCATAACCAGTCTCTCAGTCACCGGAACCCTCCTTCAAGGAAAAACGCCAAAATTTTTCCTTGGAAAGTTAGTGGGGTACGTATTTGTGGCTGCCTGAAATCAAGCCATAGAAGTGGACTCTATACTAGTCAGATCTTTCTTGTTACTTTCTTATCTGTCTTGGCAGAGCTTTTTTTCAACTGCACAGATCCCAGTACTTCTAGCATTCAATCATTTTTCTACTTTCTTTTTGAAGGTCGTAGAATACTGGTTGAGCACATCACCTTGCAATTTGGAGTGAGCTGGCTGCTCCATTTCATAGGGCGTTGGCTATTGACTACCGGAGAATGTTGGGAAATGAGGTTTGCCCGCGCGCCGTAACGAAGCTTTTCTTCTAAAATGAAAACTACGGACTTGGAAAGGACGTGTGTAGTCACCGTGTCTAGGAAGATCGACCGTGAAAATCTTTGTAATAACCAATTCTTGAGTATACTCTTTAAGTCGCTAAGGAAAATGATCTTACTGATCATATGGAGAACTTCGAATGAGGAACAACCATCTAAGTAGGACGAAAAGATTTTGCGCCTCATAGATTCACGTCCGAATCGCGTTGTCAATTACAAACATTGCTATACAATCTGCTTTTTGACATTGTTAGTATCTGCTAAGAGAAGGCGCAAACATATCACCGCTCGTGAGCTGAGGAGTGCATTATCTTGCGTAAAAGATATGACTGTAATCTAGTGACGTCGTAATCTGGGCGCCAAAGTACCGCTGTTTGATTGGGCTCTTACCATTCCCTTGAAAGAAGAGAGCTCAACAAGGTGACAAGGTCTTAAAGTTATTTGCATCCGCATATATTGAGCATTGATTTCATAAGATTGGGAAGCTAAGAGTGTGGGTATTGATGGCAGTTTCCGTCAGACCTGCGCTATGCTCATATCGTCATGAGTATTTTGTGGAAAACCAGTGAAACAAGGATGACGCCCAGTAAGCTCAGTAGAGAAAAAACATTTTTGTAAAGCATAATTGGGCCAAGCATACGGTGTACGAAAAGACCTAAATATGAGGCTATACGAAACAATTTAATTGGCTTTTGACGAAAATAATATGTATGCTCCCCATGAGCGTTTAGTGGTCATGGAGAACAACATGAAACAGAAATTGAACAGAAGTGAGAGATCAGTTGAGAATGTATTCGGGCCTTTTAAAGAAGCCACCGACCATCTGACGGACTCCGAAATCAACGCACTCCCCTTGACTTCAACAATACTTTACGACCTTTATCATGTAGGAAAACGTGGCCTCGTTGGTTTGCCATTCTAGCATTTCCGATCATCATCAAACGTGCATCTAAACTACTGCCGTTATTTGTACCATATTAACATTGCTTAGTCGCTACGTGCAGCCGTTATATTCAAAACTACAAGATTCCTGTTGTTTCGAGTGGTTTCTTAAGATCACGCTTAAATTTCAATATGCTTGATAATTATTTTGAGAAATGCATGTGTTCTATCTTGGGCACTTATACAGTGCAATACACGTGTTTGGGCCTTGCCTGCCTCTACAGCCCTTTTGAGGTGAACCCAACCCTCGTACATAGAGGAGACGCGTACGTACTAATTACACGTGACATCAATGCTGCCCATAACAGACCACATGCATGTCTCAGAAATAATTATCAGGCATGTTGAAATTTGAGCATGGTCCTAAGAAAATACCGAAACGAACGGTATGATAAATTTCAAATACGAGCTAAGAACACTCGAGTGTAGAAGACTGCCCATTTAGTCATTCCTTTCGCTTGGTTGTTTGTGTAAATGGTACATCTGCATCTTCTCTATGTAAGGGTGAAGGTGGATTCAATTCACCCCAAAAGTGATTGGCTAAGGCGAAAGGCACCGTGCAACTGATGAGGCTGGCAAGGCCGAAACACGTGTAATGCACCGTATAAGTGTTTATAACAGGCCACATGTATGGTTGAAAAAAGACTTCTTTCATTATTGTGATTTAAAATAATGAACATCGATAACAAAATAGATAGGCCGGTTACGTTTGAAGAAGAACAGATGGTGAAGAAAACAAGAGCTCTGGTATCTTGAACGAGCACCCACAGGATAGATGAACTTGATGGTCGCTAACGCACACTATGTACATTCATGAAGAAGGACGAATTCACGATAAGGGAATGGAAGTGTAAAGTGGCCTTGTTTAAGGCAAGTCAGGAACGACAGTTTTTCGAGAAAGAAATTAGTGGAAATGTGTCAGGCGCTGAACTTTTCGAGCGGACTAAAATTCACGTATCCAAGTGAGTATCAAATGAATTTGTCTAATTCTTGATTCCCCTAGTAATTTAGATGTCAAACTATCACGTGCAACTGTCACAGCCAAGGAGTTTGCAGATATGTTATCAATAAAAAAAAGCTCTCGATGAGAGTCAAATTTTCAAAAATTCTCCATGCATTCGACTCTGTTTCGCATTATTTAAGGGGACTGAACTCACATCTGACCTCATTATGACATACGGCAGTACCAGTATACAAAACCAGTGCTGTGAACCTCGTCGTAAATCTGGTGTCAATTTTTCAAGCTCCGGAGAGTGTAAAGTCCTGTGCACTTAAGGCCTTCGACTGAATCACCCAGCCCGTGTGTATAGCAGAGCATCTCGAAACTGCAATGCACACATGAAGAAATACGCTGCGTCCCTTTTCGGTAGTAAATTCTTACAAATTAATCAGGAAAGCATATAAGACACTTTCGAGCAGCCTAATATAGGGTATAATGCTTGAATTTTGCAAAGGGTACGGTAAATTTTGCTGAATTTCGGCGGCAATTACCTTGTACCCAATAATGTTGAGTGATGTGTAAAACTTTGACTTCAGGCAGGACTCAAATCTGAATATCACCTTTTCGCCTGCTTAACCAGTTGCACACTGACGTCTGTTTTGCCACCACTGTTTCTACGCTACAATTATTTTGTTATCTAACTATCATTATCGCGTCGTCATGCTAAGCAAACTAATTTTCTCGTACAGTAGCAGTGTGTCCATGCACGCACCCCGCTATCTCATATTAGTGTTTTTTAGAGCCATAAGAATCGAAGGAGATTAGAGCTAATGCACCCATGGTGATGTAATTACAGAGTATTCTTTCTGAGATTAGGAGAAGTTAATGAAGGAAAGAATCCCATCGTAATGAGAGTCTATAATTTTAAGGAATTCTTGTTGCAGAAATTTTCAACAGGTGACAGAAGTCTGACCCGCCAAACTGTGATACAATCATTCCATTTCAGTCCGACCAGAGCTAGAAAACAGCTGACAAAGAAACTGCACGAAAAGCCCAAGCCGATGATGGCTATAGAACTCAACATTAGATATGCTGAACGTGCACCGATACAGCATAATCCCCGAACACTCTGCAAAAATTTCCTTTCACGAAAGAAGTTTATTATGATGTTGACAATATTAAAATAATTTTCTGAGTTATTATGACGGCGCCAAAAAAAAGTAATTGAGTAGCGTATGTAGCTGAGCAGAAGTGCAGTGTAATAGTCATATTTCTTAAGAGAAAAAACCGACAAAGCTTTATATTAATAAATCACCAATATAAACATGGCGTGCATAAGAGCGGAAAGTGATGCTATAACTAGCATCATTATACGGAAGCAAAGCATTCCTGCAGAGGAAAAGTTTGACGGCCTCATCGGGGAGTTCTCATCATCAGGACTGAAGTACTCCATAGTTGTAATTTCTGTAAGAAAAATATGGTGATGCCCAAAATACTGAGATTATCGGCTGCATTGCAAGACTTAATTGAGTCAATTCAACCGCTACAAGATGCATGCTCTTATGATATTGCATATTTTGTGTTGAAAATTTGAATACTTTCCAATAAATTTGCTAGCCAACGGGAAACTATGCTTTTGCCAAAGAAATGAAAGGCAACAAAGTAGTATATCACAGACTAGCGGTAAAGGTGAAAAAGTGAATTCTTGTGCTGCTTGTAGCAGAGAATACTAGATTAAGATAGTACAGCCATGTAAGCAAGGTGATTTTTGAGAAGATACAGTAGGTAAACATCCTACTTCTGTGAAACTCATCGCAATAGCGCCTAGAAGTAGAGATTGTATAGATTGTGGAAAGGATCGTATCACGACTTTGTTAATAAGCCAGCACTATCTAAAAACATCAGGAAACAGAAACATATTTCCCTCGAAACTTAATTTGACGTCATGACGTCCAAAGGCAATCAGAACATGTGATTGTTCGTCCTTGCGGAGCAAGAGGGAATTTTTCTGCAATGCTCATCATTTCATGCAGATAATCAGTAATTAAGCTTTTACTCGCATTAATGTAACTTAACGCTTCAAATACTCATAGATGGAGTGAGGCAAGAATAATGCTCAGTGTTTTCACTGCTTTTATGTTAGCACAGGTTAATCTGTCAAAGCTCACTCAGTTCTACAATAAATTATTGGTCCACAATTTCGCCGAAGATAGGTTGGAAGATATGCTCACATTCAGAAAGAAACTGCACGTTGTGATGTGCGTTGTAATAGTGTGACATTCATATTTATTCGTGAGGTTGAGGAGAGAGTGAAATTTATTAATCATGTATTAGAGGCACAGAAGAGACAGGAAATTTGTACTGAGGGGCGGGACCTAAAGGCATTGACTAGATGGAATGATTGCTGTCACATATCAGCAGCAGAAAATTTTGCTTGAAATTAAACATTAAAAAGCTTAACGAAGTCATGCATAGAAAATTTGTTTTCAAAGCAAATAGCGTTAATTCAATCAAATTCACATGGATTTTTTACCCATGTATGCTCAGGTTAGTGCGCGCTCATTAGCTCTTCTCGAAATTCGATAGAAACAAGTTATGATAAGAAAATCAAGATTTTAGTGATGCCAAAATCGAGTGCGTTGTCAATCTAAGTCAATCTAACCGTGTCAATGTACCGGAAAAAATACCGCTAAGTGTCTTTCCAGATTCAGTCGTAGGCTGAATTTGCTCAGCATATTGGTCTTCTGTTAAAAATATGCGGAGATGATTTACTAGTTTCAGAATTTTTGAAAAAGTTTTGAGCCTTTATGCGATGCTCCATCTCGCCGTGATCGTAAATTTTGTGCACCTAGGAATTCTGGAGCAAAATCATCCATTCCTTGAACCAAGTGACGATTTCAATGATTAAAAAACCTCGCTTTGAATCATCTTTTGGCGCACCCAGCAGTAACAAGAACTATGATGTGGTAAATCGTTATCAAAAGCTCGTTGAAAAGAAAGAAAACGATTCTTGATCATCCAGCAAGCCCAACTCAAAAAAATGCTTAACATTTTCCAAGAGATATGATGGTTTCGTTTTGAGGTGATTGAATGCATATCTGGCCTTTACAATGACTCGCGGAGGCCTCCCGCTGAACCGAGTCAGTGCTGCTTATCCTCCCAGACAAGTCTGAGACCTGTCTGGTACCAATTTACCGACCCCGGAGGGATGGATGATTTGGTGAGCCATGAGCGCGAGATCGATCCATTGACCTCGTGTGCGACGCAGGGCACCTCTAACCACTTCGCCACATGCGCTTTACAAGAGCTTTACAAGAGCTTTACAAGAGCGCATGTGGCGCAGTGGTTAGAGGTGCCCTGCGTCGCACACGAGGTCAATGGATCGATCTCGCGCTCATGGCTCACCAAATCATCCATCCCTCCGGGGTCGGTAAATTGGTACCAGACAGGTCTCAGACTTGTCTGGGAGGATAAGCAGCACTGACTCGGTTCAGCGGGAGGCCTCCGCGAGTCATTGTAAAGGCCAGATATGCATTCAATCACCTCAAACGAAGTTAGAAATTGAAGTCGAATGCATGGCGCATCCCTAAGGGATTGATCAACGCCGAGAGCTTTATCCTTTTATCCTTTATGATGGTTTAGTCTTGAGTTTTTCGCTGGGGCAGCTCACCTTTGAAGGAGCTTTACATATGATCGCAAGCAATTTTCACGTGTTTCGAGATGCGTTTTGTTACATAGCTATACTGGAACAACACAGGAGCTAAAAGTAAGAATTGATGCACTACCCGTAGCGCCTTTTCTCCGCTCGTTATCCGCAACGACAACATCGCAGACGTGAAATAGCACCAAGTCTGACTTATTCGTCTGACGCGTTCCCACGCTGCGAACTAAATAAGATCTTGATAATTTCGAGGTTGGGTGAAACCTCAATCTACTCATTTTGCAAATTGTATTCGTCTATACAGTTTATTTCAAGTGTCTTTTCAAGACCATGCTCAAATTTCAATATAACTCATTATTATTATTTCACTCAATATGTCTTGTGGTTTGTTATGGGCTCTTGTACAGACCGATACACGTGTTTCTTACTTGCAGCCTCGTCAGTCAGGCAGGCCCTTCGTCTTTAGCCAATCCTCTCAATCTCCCCTACATTGGCTACATGGGCCGAGAGAATTGTAAAGACGGCGAGCCTGCTCGACTGAAGAGGCTGTGAGGCCGAAACACGTGTATTGGGCTGTGCAAGTGCCCATAACAGGCCACATGACTTGTTGACTCAAATAGTAATTGTGTGATGTATTCGCCTCTGTTCAAAACAGTCGTGCTCATAACATACTATAACTTTATCTTCCAGCTTGAAGAGTGATAACTGAATGCTTGGAAATAGAGTAAGCTCACTCTAGTCTAGCAAGTTTTAAACGATAACTGGACAGCCTTTCATCCAGGTAGCCGCTTACTCGTTTGTTTCAGTGGTTTCATGCGAGAGTACTAACCAGTATGAGCACATTCAGTACCATTGTTTTGAACATGATTAAGATCCTAGTGATTAAGCAAAGACCAATGAAATCAGAACTAGGTAAGACAATGGGTTCTACTTTATACAAAAGAAGCTTGAAAAAATCGCCTACTCGGCAATGTGCGTGATCACCGGAATTTTCGTAAATTAACGCGTGAGAATGACTTTTTTCTAGAAACAGCCTTGGATTGAATATATAAAATTGATAAGTAATTACACTCACACAAAAGTGTCGCAATGTCTTGGCAATGAAGACAAACTCTGTTTACACTTTCACCAGCTTAAAGTACTAATATTACATCATTAATATGATATCCAACAGTTCGACTTCTTATAAACCTCGGCATAATCAATTGATATATGATCGAAAATACTTATCTTGATTAGCTGACGTGAGGTTGGTGAACTAGTCGTGGCAATTCGGCTGATGTTTCGGAGACCCTCCTTCTTCAGAGCCTGGGCGTATGTAGTATTAGTCTCTCCTCTCTAGTCTTCGACTAGTACTACATACGCCCAGGCTCTGGAAAAGGCGGGTCGCCGAAACGTCTGTCGAATTTTTACGACTAGATTACCAACCTTGCGTCAGCAAATCAAGATAAGTTTCCTTGATTTTCGTGTATCAGTTGATATGACTATCGTCTCCAATGTAACCTTATGTAAAAGCATGAGAGCGCTGTGGGACAGTGATTAAAGTTGCGCTGCAAAGAACGTAATTGATAGATCGTTGGTCGATAGTTCGATCCCGCGCTCGAAGCTCACCAAGCTTTTGGAGTCGATAAATTCTCACCAGACTTGTCTAGGAGAATAGCAGCAGTTGCTTAATGAATCGGTCGGCCAACACGAGTAATTGTAGAAACCAGATGTACATTCAGTCACTTCGAACCATGCCAGTTGGAGACAAATGTATGGCTCATTTCTCAGAAATTGAATCACGCCGAATTTTTTGAGTTTCATTCTTGTTTGTTACATAATAATATACTTGCATACTTGGATACTTAGATACTTGGACAACTCGTCTTTGGTGGATGTGCAAGACCCAGCGCAGTTTTCCTATCCCGCCATTGTTCCGTGGTTGCAGTCTGGTTTGAGCATGCTGACGTACGCAAAGCCTATTCCATGATCAAACTCGTTGCCATGTGAGGAAGCAGTTTGTTAACTTAGCTGAAAACACGTCCGCTTAACGTATGTGTAAGTTATAAAAGGACGCCAAGAAGATTCTCTTTTTTCTATCCAGCAATGATATGCAGGAGAGTGAGCGACGTCTTTGCTGCAAAGATGAGATAGTTTCTATGGCGTACCGATCCCTCATTGCATCCATACCCGGGACTCGTGCTATCACTACAATATTGGGCTAATCGCTTTGTTATCACTCTTGAATGATATGCAGAACTTCAGAGTCCACGAGGAAGTTGAGCTTCCGTTCTACCTATGTCGCCAACTCGTGTTACCTTCACACCACCACGGCCGTCGCTCCCTATATGGGGCAGAGCGGGTTTAATTGCCGCCCAAAATTGAAAGCTTTACATATCACTTAACATTCGCGTATACTTACATTGCAACATTATTACACTGTTAAAAAGCAGAAAAAGAAAGATTAGTCATAGAAAAGTTCAGTGATGAATCAAGAATTTCTCTCGATGAGATCGAACAATCCGATTGAAAGAAAAGTACAAGTTTTGAAAAATTGTTTTCCTTTTTAATATCCGTCTGAAAAATCAGTTTATGAATTATTAATGCTGTAAAGTATTATGAAACTGGAAGATGTGAAATGTAGTTATTCTGGCAATTTGTCAAAGAAGCGCTTGACAAGCAATGACTAGGAGTGCCATGCAACACACACCAAGTAGATCGCTGCTAGATCCTGCTCACACTTCAACAAGCCTTTTCTCTCTTCAGTGATAGCAAAATGAGTGGTAGTCCTGTCTGAGAGATTAAAACATTTACTTGATACATCAGAAAGCCGAAGCAAACAATTCAGTAGCAAAGATATCCATGCGGTCTCCTTAAGATGTTTGATAAGGTAGAATCCATGTCGCATCCTTCAAGTCTTGATCAATGCACGTAAAATAAACTTTTGAAAACGGATTAATCAAAACTGCACAAATCGGATCTCGATCGATACAAGTAGCTCGTCTGGGCTGAATGGATGAGCAAAAAATAAATTCCCCAAATGCACTTTTGTGCTCGTTAAAGCCTTATTTATGTATAAGAATTCTTAGAGATAGTGATCAGAAATAACAAGAAATGTATTTTATGAAAATCAAGAACTCAACGTGGATCACCAATCTTCACCGCTGCTGATTACCTCGATAGTCTATTTGCTCAAAGAGGGATCTGCTAAAATTGGTTTTAGTTCCTTCCATGAACCAGAATATTTAGTTCTTCAGATCACATCTTCCTAATTGAATGGAAAGATTCCAAACTTTTAAAGATAACTCAAATTTCATTACCTACGGAATTTCGGCTTCTACATCATTCGTGAGCGGTCGCTCGATTTTCTTTCCAAACTCTGCTTTTGATTTCGGCCTAACATCATCTGCGAATAAAAATAGACAAGTAGAAGGAAGCCCGGTTGTAGATACATCGCCAGAACTCAGTCCTTGGAAACGACGTCATGAAGACTGAAGAAGTCCCTGCATGGTTAGTTCAAGAAATTAAGGAATATTGTATGACCGACCAGCAATATACCATTTGGAATATGTGGTGGGGTCCGCACAATTAGTGAAGAGGGACCATCCAAGTATCTAAGTAAGTACGTTGCGGATTCACAAACCGCCGAAACGTAGCCACTTTAATTGTATATTGTACTGCCTATTGATACTGAATAAAATGTCAACAACCTTCTGACCGCTTAATAAAAAAAACTACAGAATCATCAGTGTCCTTCATAACATATCGTAGCATTCGTATCGAGTGTTTTCTCAAGGATCGCTCCCAAATTCCAATATGCCTAATGAATATTTCTGAACGATGCATGTGGTCTGTTATAGACACGTATGCAGTGCAATCTACATGTTTTGGCACTGCAGCCCTCCCAGTTGCACGGTGCCTTTCGTCTGAGCTAATGCGTCCTGAGGGAGAACCTCCTTAAATGGAGAAACTGCAGACGTAACATTTACACGCACCGTCAAATCATGAAAATCATCAAACGAGCAGTGTTGTACACTTGATTGCTCATGGTTGGTAATCGTAAAATATCATACCATTCGTTTCTAGTGCTTTTTATGACAATGCTTAAAATTCAATATGCCTGGTAATTATTTTTGAGCCATGAATGTTGTCCGTTATGAGCACTTATGCAGTGCAGTAGTGTTTTGGCCTCTAAGCCTCGTACGCTGCATGGTGATCTTTATGATCTGGCGCGCGTGTATTAATGTTAAGTCTGCAGATCTACTATGTAAAGGAGTTCTACTCCAAGAGAGATTGGCTCAGACAGAAGCACCGTGTAGCTGACGAGGCTGAGAGGCTAAAGCATGTGCATTGCACTGCATATGTGCCCATAACAGACCAATTCATGGCTCAAAAACTGTTATCAGACACACCAGCATCTATATTGACTAATTGCCAAAATGTTCTCAACGACTCATTGTCTTAGTCTTGAAATTTTGGAAGGATGGGTTCTAGATCGATTCTAGAAACATAAATATTATGGACTATTCAGTGGTTTACGTCATAATATTGCTTTATTCTATCTAAGTTTCCAGGTGTTTCGAATGTCCCCTCAAATTGTATAGCCTCAGATGAGAAATGATCATTTGAGAATAATTATGGCCACAGTCCTCTATCAGCACAGAATGCTCTTGATTTTCTTAACATTTTTCATTAATCAGTCGCCTGCACAGGGAAATTATCTTGTGCTTACCGATTCGATCAACAGAGGTGGAACATGCATAGTCGACTGCTCGCATATCTTAGGCCATCATGTGCCAACTAGAATCCAGCACATGTTTAATTTTGTCGATATCCACATCACATTCACAGCAGTAGCTTAATTTGTGTGGCCGTACAAACATTTAAAACGTTCCATTGGAGCGAATGTAGATTGAAATTTATATACCGTTAGTCAATATTTATGCATCAACTAATAAAAGAACATCAAAATACCTTCTGAAGATCGCCACTCTATAGGTTAGCTCTTAGAATAACGAAGAAGCTTGAAAATGATTGAGAGGTTAGAAAAGATGGTCCCAAGGAGCCACCATCGAACGGCTGAGGTTACGAAAATGCACGCTCGCAGTTTGAGAAATATGGATACTAGGGAAGATTATCTCCATGCTGTAGCAAGTATATCAAATGTTCCATGAGTTTTCGAAGTAATAAACCACATAATTTGATGTTTCCCTGAGATCTACAAAGTGCTTGTGAATGGCTCGTGTTGGAAAATCATTCAACACTTCTCTACGAAAGGTGATAGCGTCAAAGAACTTTATCACATAAGCGAGGAAAATTACGTAGAAGATGCAGGAATATTTAGGTGTTCGTAAAAGAGCACTTTCCTCCGAAATAAATGAGTGTTGGGTATTCGAATTCCGTTAATTGATCCGCAGACTTGATTTGCAGCTGATATTAGATCTAGTTACAAGTCTTACAACTTTGGCACTCTACGGAGGTGTCGCATGACCCTGTAATGAGGCTATTTGTGAACTTGACTGGTCATCAGTGAGCTCAAAACCTTTCAAGCAGAACCTTTCAGGCACTCCTCTGAGAGGGCTGTAACTTGCCGAATAAAAACGTGATAGGTGTCGACTGCTCGCTGGAGGGTGGCTACGCAGAGTCTGGTACGCTAAGAAATGTGCTGGCTTAGATTAGTTGCATTCAAGTCTACTAAATGTGTAGTTCTTCTATGGAGAGAAAGTAAAAATATCCTCAAGTAGTGGTCTAAACAAGTGTTCAATCTAAACACCTCTGCTGAAGATGAATGCGAGTAAATAACGAGATCTTCTGATATGAAATACATGATGTATGGTGGCATACTAACTAACTAATGGTAAAAAGTACTTCTATTGTAATGATAAATCTCCTTTGACTTATTTGATTTTAGAGCGTGGGACTAATCTATGAAGTTGGCTTTTGTGAGAGCACATTTTCTAGAGACAACAATTTCAGTCGACTGCTTCTTGAAATTACCTTAGAAAGTCGATTGAAAGGCGATATCTAGATAATTAATCACAGCCTGAGGCCCTCGACTGAAAAATAGTTCAGATAACATTTCACGTTGTCTGGCCCTAACATCGCGTCACCCGTTCCCTGATATCAGTAAAGCTGACTGGTGTTGCGTGTGGTACTGAAGAGTTGCACTCCACCGCCGAAACGTATGTAAGCCACTGACATACCAAATTTCGAGAAGTTTAAGAGAGTTTCTCAGATTGTCGAGTTGGTTAATTAAAAATCCTTGGCCTGTGCCACTTGATCAACTCAATAGGTGATTCCTCACTGCCTTTGATTGCATTGATTTAAAATTGTGATATTGTCATACCAACGTCTTCTCCATTCTGCGCAAAAACTGGTGAAAGTGCAAATGCTCAAAATTCTAGACATATATTTTTATGCCGGTGTGGTGCGTTTTCAACGTTGTTGACACTAATTGCTAAGATTTGTTAGGAGCCGTGATAAGCTGAATGATTTACTGGTGAGACATGGAATAATCGCGGGTGATCCATAACAAAATACAAACTTACTTCCTCTGAACAAAGAGTCAGCTTATTTTACTGTCTACCCCTATGTCATAAGTTTGAACTTCTGTTTTTCTGCACTAGAATCTCATTAATGTTACTCCCATAGAATTTTCCCACGTTCTATAAGCCCATCCCACTTTCATTAATATAAGTTTCTTACGTGGGCATGAAGCTCTTGTTCCGGCTGCCTCATTGGCATCACTACAATACGGTTTCAGACACCCTCCAACTACACAAATGCCTCTCGAAGTTTGAAACCGTCATTAAACGCCGAACCGCTTGAGCTGTTCTTTCAATCAGCTTATATCTTATCTCCTCTCTAGGCTTTTCAATTCTACAAACGGATGATCGATCTCAATTTCTGTTATTTAAGCTAATGCTACATTTGAATTGATAAGTGCCATGTATCAGTGAATGTAGATAATTAATGACAAGTTTTAATTCATGTTAACAAAAGAATTGAATGCTCAATAGTCTATCACATAGGGTCCAGTTGAAAATCTTCACGATCTTGAACTCCGGCGCATTAAGAGTAGAAATTTCAATATCAGATCTTTGATGACTGAAAGAAAGGCAGGCTGAATAACACATAAAGGGAGTCAATTGGCTATGAACGCTGCGACACCCCTACGAATACAAGCGGAACTGAAGTAAAACAAAATTATCGAACAAGACAAAGTACCGTACGAAAAACTGTCGTTAATCCTTAGATGCCGATCAAGCTTTGTATGTTCGATAAGTGATGTCATGGAATAAAAGCCCGAAGTCATCTATTAATAAAAAAATTACTACGTGATTCGGGCAAATTCTTCCACTGTCGAAAAAATAATCGCACAATGTTTTCGCAGATCTGACAACGATGGAGTACCTTGATCCTAACGCGTCCTACACTCCCAACTGGCCGCAAGAGTTCTCTTCCACAGGGATGCTTTATTTCCGACTGATGCAGATGGCAATTTCTTTATTCTCCTCAATCATGCACATTGGATTTCTTCTGGTAATTTGATGGAGAACTTTCTTATAGTTGGTTTGGAAAAAATCTAATTTAAACTTCCTTTGAGCGCAACCATAATGGTAAAAAGTTGATAACTCTTGCTATAATGCTGTTATAACGTTCTGAAGAAACTTTATGAGCACTATAAGTATTTCATTGAAAATGTTCGCAGAAGGACTTCATTTCAGGGTATTTGGAAGCTGTGCGGTTTAGGCGCTCGTTCGGCATACCTTGTGCTCGGCTCCATCGCATTGTTCGGATTGAGCTTTTCATTCAGTACCCTGCTCAGTACACTTCTCGCATTGATTGGACTGACATGGACTGATTGTGTAATCATATGGCGGGTTAGTCCTTTTCAGTGCCTGGAAATTATTGGCTATCAAGAGATTTGAGAATTCCACGAACTCCGTGCTGATATCGCTTCTAGGGGCGACTCTTAGTGCTATCAAAAATTATCCACTGTGTGTGTCTTTCCACATATTTGTGCATGCATGCATTTTTATTAGGCTCTCGAAGCCGTCATATGGCCTATCGGATCCATATCTTCGTATATCTACTCTTTGCGGTAGTTGCGAAGTGTTAATGATAGCGCAAAGTTACAAGCAAACAAGAGCTTGATGGAGTCGCCAATTCTTATTTCGTTTGAAATCATTCGCTCACAAAAAAGATTGCGATCAAACTCCTGGAAACATCATTTAGGAAACGTTGGCAATCCGAACTGGTCGCGTCACCACTTTAGTTCGTGAGTGACAGCCGCTGTCCTGCTGTGAAGTCACTTAGAAATTTCTCTGCAACTACTAGTTTTTGTGCTGTATACTGTAATGTATGACCTGTGTGCACTGAGAAACTGGTCCTCTTCCACTCTATATTTGTCATGACCATGAACAAATTTTGGCCGAACAGAGACAGTGTGCGATTTGAGCACGACATTTACGTACACGTGGAGCCCGCTAGATTTTTCGAGAGTATTGCTCTATATTCAAGTCTGAATGAAAAGTAGACTCAAAAGGCGAAGTATTAGCTAGCAAAAAATAACTTTTAAAGGGACTTAACTATGCAAGCGCCTCAAGCAAAGAACAATATTGGAAATCACTTTTGATCTTACCACAGGACTTGATACTATGTAATGACCAGCGAAAGAAACATTAGGCATTTTTTGATTTTTCGCCTTGATAGTGTAGGTCTCCTTTCCAATATCATATTATTTATTACTTCGTATTGATCAGCAAACAAAACATTACGCCTTTTCAGTTTGCTTTTCTGACGGTAGTGGGAGTCTCCTTCCCGTCAAACTTTGTTCTTCTTCGCTTAAGATTCATCGAACAAAACTTTCTTTCTTGATTAATAATGAAAGTGTTCAACTTTACAAAAATCTCCAGTTTTGCAGATCTCAGGAAGTATTGGCATTAATGCGGGACTGGTTATGAGCTTTATCCATGTATATCTCGTTCTACAACGAATTGTATGCATACTCTTTCCTCTCCGAGTAAACGAGATCCTATGCCGTCCAGTGATTTTGGTGAGTACTTAGAATTTAGTGATATGACTATTTTTGTGAGCTAACTTTCCTGGACATAGGCACGCACAAGACCTGCAGTCATTGAATTTGTTCTTTCAGATGGTGTAATCGTTTCGATTTCATCATTTTTATTACAGGCCTCTTTCTCACTGGCTTTCTTATATTATCTTATCATCTTTACGTTAGGCTTGACTCCATATTTTGGGATGGCATTTGATCCAAAACACAATGTGTACGCGTTACTGATGAATTTACCATATACTGAACTTCTTTCCCGGTAAACTTTTTTGTTATTCCATACTTTCTGTGCACTTTTATATACACAGTTTTGTGAGGGGGTAGAACATTTCTACTTTCGAATCAAAAGTATATCACATCTCGCGGTACTTTACGTTATTCGTGCCCTCTTTCGAAACAGCAGGAAAATCGCAATTTTCAAGCTTATCTAAGCTTTTGCGATTGTTCGTTAGCTTAATCAGATGAACTTAAATGGCGTATTACATTTTTGATGTTGCTGCATTATTATGCTGAACCGCATCGTCGGGTGCCGAGGCGGTTGTGATGAGCGCGGCGACTGTGCGGGATGACCCGTCCCCAGCACTCTCCGGCAGTCAGCAACGATCGCTTTTGGAACGTCTTAGCCAGGCTGTCCGTGAGGTTGCAAGGAGACGTGCTCAGTCAACGTTCTACGACGCCCAATAAAGAAAACAGAAAGCGAAATGAATGCTAGAAGTTCTGAGATTCACACGGTGTAAAAAGGAACACTGTGAAGAAGGATCAAGTAAAGTTTCAAGAGGAGCTCATCGCTTATATGGTAAAAAATAGATCTTGGACTTCTCGCTATACAAAATTTTTTCATAGGAGTAATAGTGACTACTCGAAAGCTTCAATTTCTGGCTAGAGCCGTACATGGCCGCTTTTCGAAAGGATTTTTTTTGCTACGCTGTAAAATTCAAAACGAAATTATGTTCCATACCCGCGTATCTCTCGCCGGACAAAGTTCTTTTTCTAGACTATCAACCATCATTCAATAGCGTAGGATTCAAGGATTCCTACGGTGTGCTTATTTTTTGGAACTGATATTTCTCTCCAGTACAGCAGGAAAAAGTAGATCAAATATGCAAACGTGGGCAAGGAGTATTTGGCTTTCCAGGTAATGAAGGAGGGGGGGGGGGGGGCAGGGCGGATGTGGCCACTTCAACACACCGATCGATCGATTGGCCTTTCCGTGGTTTGGGTAGGTTTCTTGTTATTTAATTGAGAACTGTTTCATGAGGCTTTAGATTGAGCATCTGGCTCTAATAGCGAAAAAATTTCCTTTACATGTCCATGGCTTTTTGTGCTTAAAGTAAAGCAATAGTCAAATTGCGGGGCCGATATGATGCGTGATTTTATTTTAAGCATTGCATCGTTATGAAAACGTATTTTTGAAAACCGGCTAAGTGTGACTCAAGCCAATACTGAGGTTGAATATTCATTTGATGGGTTTCGCGAAACTAGACTGTTTTCTTCTATCTGCGCCTTTTTTCAGTCTTTTTAGAAAAAAGCACCTTTTGTTTTTTTCCAGGTTACGACATGTGCCTAGTCCATCAAATTTCAAGAATTTCAATAGTGCCTTTTTCTTTTTAATTTGGCTCTATCATTGCGTTGCGAGGCAAAAATGAACTTATGTTCTCATTAAAAATCCAATGATGTAGAGTGAAGAGTTATGAGCAAAACATTTGCGTCAGGTGGGACTTGAACTCGCATTTTACCCAATTCGGAGCCGAGCTCTTTACCTTGCTCACCAAAGTCTGCTTTGACACTACTCTTTCAAAGCTACAACGCATCTATTTGTCTGCAATCAGCTGTCAAGGGTTTGGCCCACATTATCGTTGAATAAAGCTTTTCCTTCAAGCTCTCCATATTCGGTCGATAGCGTAAATCTCGCCGAATCCAACAGT
Source organism: Parelaphostrongylus tenuis (assembly GCA_019055375.1). NCBI lineage: Eukaryota > Metazoa > Nematoda > Chromadorea > Rhabditida > Metastrongylidae > Parelaphostrongylus > Parelaphostrongylus tenuis. The sequence goes on from JAHQIW010002694.1 coordinate 823,888, forward strand.
TTTCTGGCTTTTCAGAAAGGCTTCCTTAATGCAGTGTAACAATCAAAAAAGGATTATACTTCTCGAGTGGACCTGAGAAAGCGCTGTGGCTTAGTGGTTTAATGACAATGTTGCGAAATCTGTCGACATACCAACCAAACGCTACGGTTTCGCTTCCTTGTCGCGTCGCGCAAATAGTTTCGCTCTGTCTGAATGTTTTGAAGATAAATAAAGACAAGCTTTTTGAGAAGTCGATACAGGGCACGGATGATGGAAAAGTACCCATTTCCCTTGCTCAGACTCTCTGTGATAAAATCGGTCTCACCATGCAAGTAATCTAACTGCCTGTTCCCGCAATGGAGTTCCTCAGCAAACTGATATCACCTTTCCGTTAAAGTTTATGAAAATAAAAACTTAATAGTATCGTATGGTCACGCAAAATCTCAGTTTTCTTATTACCTCGTGATTTTGAAGATTGTGCCTGCTAACGCCCTTTTCTCTATGACTTACCAGTAATGTAAAGCATAAATCAAATTCAGATGAGGCTTTTAAAATGTAGAAAGATTGTTGCTTAGATTTAGCTCTAGCAGCAGATGTGCAAGCAGTCTTCTCATGAATCAACATTGCCACCCGCACTTTGAAGATTGCTTTGGTATCTTTGTGTCTGCACATGTAAGAGAGCTTTTCAGTAGGTCCTCCAAGAAATGGGAAATGCCTTCGTCTTAGTGTTTTCTAGACAAGTGATAGTGTCAAGATTAAAAAAAGGTGGTGAAAACACGCCCATTTAACTTGACAAATCTGCCGATTCCCTGTTGTTAGGTCGTTCCAAAAGATTGCCACTAGAACCAAATGACAAAAAGATAACGTTCTCAGCGTTGCTTAATCATTGAGGAATGAACTATGCATTCGTCACCAATTTTCTAACTTCGTTCGTTGAATACATATCTGCCCTTTTACAACGACTCACGGTGGCTTCTCGCTATATCGAGTCAGTGCTGCTTAATCGCTGGGAAAAGTCTGAGACCAGCATGATATCAATCTACCGAAATCAAAGGGATGGCTAACTTGATGAGCCATGAGAACCAGATCAAACCTTCGACCTTGTGTGCGACGCAGAGCACATCTTATCACTTCACCATCAACTCTCATAGAGCAATAAATTACGAATTTATCAATCAAAAGGATTGAAAATGGATGATTTTGGTGTCGTTCAATTACACACTTCTTTACAAACATTTCGGTATAAAGTTTTCCTAACTTACTTTTAGATAGACCTGTATTAGGAACGCGTTCGCTTGATACCCATGCACGAAAAGCGCACAGAGGAAAGTGCTAGTGAACCAGCGCCTAATATCAATGGAGCTTCCTGTGGACGACTCGAGTGCGACTGATCCTCCAGACCGCATTCTCCAGCCTTAGACTTTGTAAATCACTTCGTCGCCGCACTTTCTGCTTCCGTATCATCCCACTCCCCCCCCCCCCCCCCCCCCCAAGAATTAATAACATTCACTCCGCTACACTAGTATTTTCCCCTACGTGCCATTCGTTCATGGGTAGCAAGTGGATTTACTCCCAAGGCAATTCCATCTCAAAGTAAATTTAGGCGAAATGTGTACTAAGTGTTCACAAGGCAATTTTCAATCAAAGCACATCAGAACCATGCAATTTCAATCTTCCTGGTTTTTGATTCCTTAGTGCCAAAACTTATGGAACGACTCAATAGCATAGTTGTTGGAAAGTTCTCCCGTGAACGATGAAATTCCTACTAAGATAAACTGTATCGTGGGGAAACGATAAAATATTGTAGTGAGAGGCTTTTAGCTTATTTCTTCTTTATTCTAAAAAGTCTTCAAAAGTCAACTGATCATTGTACTGCAATCACTAAGCATACTACTATGATACTTCATTTTTAAGAGCCAACCAGGTGACCAATTATGGTGTGATGATCACAAGTGTCATAGCTTATCCTCTTCTTCTTCTCGCTCTCAAATTCAAACTGAAGGCAACTCGAAGTTCCAAAGAGGAAATGAGACTTACGTCACAGGTAGTTAGTTTCATCGTCAAATCTAATATCCAGTGCAAGCAGTAGCAATTTCAGGTGGCACTGTCTATTGCAATTGAAGTTATTTTTTTCATCTTATGGGAGTTCATCCCTTTCAAAGGAGCTACGCGGTTGTTTGTCTACAGCATCTCTGGAGTGCTTTATTACAATGCGGTCACGCTGCCTTATTTTATTATGAACAGGTCAGCTAATCACTATGTTGAAAGCTAACATTATGTCTCAAGCCAAATTGTTCCCGTATCTTTCCATCTGTAGGATGTACAAAGTTAGGAGGAAAGTGAAGAAAGCAAGTAATTACGAAAAAAAAAATCAGCACTTGCTCGGAACGAATAAGATAATGTGCTTGTTTTTATAGAAAATTGCATGAAGAACTCAAACGGTTGATTATTCGGAAGCATTACTGTACTAAAGTGCACTTTTTGAGCACAAAACATCACTCTCCCACAGTGCTTTCTCATACACAAGTCGTTCAACCGCGGAGATCTTTTTACTCTTGCTCCGGAGTTCAACGTCTGTGCTGAAGGTATCCTAAATGGTTTCGAAGGTCGATTTTCCATAAAGCGCGGCACTTATGAGTGATGTTTATAATTTTGAGAACTGCCCTCATCAAGCTGACATAACATTAATATCAGTTGTTAAAGTTGCGCTGCAGCCTTGTTGCTGTTTGATGACTAACGGTCCAGCCACTTCACCTTCCTTTGAGCTGTTTGTACGGTCGTTCAGACCATTGACTGCATGCATTACACTGAAAGGTCCTTACAGTGCAACTCTCAAGAAAGCCAAGTAGCAGAAGCGTCAGTAATCGCAGAACTACAACAGCAACTGAAACGAATTTCGCACTAACTTCAAGAGTGCAGTCCTTAAGATGTCTTAGGTTGCTTACTAATTCTGTAGTTTAGATAAACTACACTTATGGCTATGAAATATTGTTGGAAATGCCTATAGTCGGAGAATGTTCAAATGCTTAATATTCAGGGTACTTGTTGTTCGTAAGTGACGGCAGGAAAAGTGGCATCACGCATGTGAATTTCTACTCTCCTTTCGGAATCGCTTTGCTACGTCGATCTAGGAGGTGGCGCCAAGTAGTCGCAGGGTGTCGTCACAAGAAATGCCGTTTTCTGCACCAATAAAAGTGTGGTGAAGAGCTGAGATCTCTCTAGAAATACTGACTCTCTAAAATTTCAATTAAAACAAGATTTTATAAGTTTAACATCTTTTTAAGGATAGAAAATAATGATGCTTCACGATGCAGTCGGATTTCCAACTAAACTTAATCACTTCTGAGGATTTCAAGGCAAACAAACGAATTCATCGGCTATCAAGATCTTCGTAACAGCTAAAATCACTCACCTTAATTTTTCTCTAAAATAAGTGAATAAGTATTAACCCTCTTACGTTTTGAGAATCTTTGCAAGATAGTGATTGTGTTTGATACAATTACAATAGCCAATGACTACTCCGAAACTTAGACGAATAAGAGATGACATATGTTATGTGGTTAAAGCGACATTTCACCTGACAGTGTGATGACCGGCAGTCGAGGTTGTAACTTTTACAATGAAACATACCTCTCCTTTCAATAGCTTCTTAATAGACCCGTGAGACAACTTTGTAGAAACAGCGAAAAATATCCTAAGTTGTCCAAAAACAAAACCGTAACCCAATCTACGATGTTTTCAAACACTGTGCTATAGAGCCAAAACTTAAATCGACGGGCAACTGCTAGCCACAGCACTTCAGTGTCCTTCCATAAAGTGGAATTTAAATCAAAGACTTGATGGATAAGCTTTAATTTTGTGGGTTTCAATGGAAGTAGAAAACCATCGAAAGCAAAACATAGATTTTACAAATAGGAAAGTGAGGGCAGAATATAAGAGAAAATTTGGAAGAGTACAAAGAGAACGTTACAGTAAAGGTAGTATCAGAACAGTACAACCACGCTCTTGAATTCTGTCTACTCCAAAGAATCGCGTAACTTCGATAAACTTCTATATATGCAACGACTAACAAGTGATAGTATCATACTATAGAGAACAATATGCTCAAAGCAGACGGTGATCATGTATTGCACCTGTGTAGCCAGAAATCCAATAAGTAGTGAGGTAGATCTTGCATGACTGAAGACTATATGAGAACAGCATGCATGACCCAGTCTCGAAAAGTAGCAGCTGAAGGACCGTCTGCTTTTCGCAAACCAAACTAAACATGTTGAAGCAATGTAACTTCTTCAAACCTCAAACTTCAGAATCTAAGAGTGCAAATGTACATGAGAGAAAAATAAATCCACATCGCTAAAATTGAGTTTATGCAGAAAATTTCAAAATTCCAAAACTTCAACCCTCTTTGTTGTCTAGAAAATTCCAGCTTCACATAATACCAAAATAAATTCTTTGTAAGAAATGTGTTCGCAAATATATGCTCTGGTAAGAGTGCAGCGCAAGCCCCTACATGAGCTCTAAGCCCTGTTTGTATATAGCGCCCAAAGCTATTTGAGTCTGTCATTTGTGCAAGTTAGAAAATCGGTGCCAAACGTTTCTCTGAGATATAAATGCTCGTGTTGTTTATTGGCAACATCGAGAATTGTCTACAAATAAATCTAATTATCTCCACAATGCTTAACCCTTCGGTACGGCGTTGATTTCTCCACAGCAGGAGGCGATTGCGCGGTGAGTGGACACATTCTGATTACAAAGCAGGAGTTTTCCTATTCAGGATTTTCTCGTTGCTGGAAAAGTTTTGTAGTCAGTCACTAGGCAATATGATAGAAGAAACTTTAATAAAGTTGTGGGTAGTATATGCAATGCCAAGCTCCCTCTATATCCCCGCGTTTTCCAAGAGAAGAATTAGTTACCCAGAAGTCATTTTCGAAGTGTGATTAACTATTTTATGCTATATTTTTTGAATTTTTTCATAAAACAGGAATGCTAATCTTCAATTTTGCGTGCACGCAGCAATTTGTCCAGATGATCACGAATGAATTTCATTCTCAAATAACCACATATATTGTCATATTTTACTTCCTAAATGAAATATTTCGGCATGCATCTTTTATGTTAGTCTCTCATTGAACGCCCTAATGCTAGTAAGCAACTAAGCATAGAAAACAGCGAATAGTTTGTAAAATAGTACAGCACACTACATGTGTTTCAAGTTCATCGAAACACTTTCGATTCTTAGTGTTTCGATTAGTCACTTTCTATAGCTCACGATATGAGGCCTATGTTGATACAGAGAAGAACCTTTCATTTCCGATTGCTATATTTCAGACCTCGCTAAAATAATGTAATCTGGCAATGTATTTTTTGAGCCTTTCCTGAGGTTTTTTATAGGCGCTTCTGCAGTGCAATACACTTGCTTCGGCCTTACAGCCTCCTCATTGAAACTCCTCTTGCAAAAAAGAATCGTCGGCGAACATGTTACTCCATATATCACTGCGCGCCCAATGATATAATCATTGGAAACTGCAGTGATTAAGAGCCGTTCGCTCAAAACTGGTAAATTTCGATAAAGCATTCATATTCAATTATTTTTGGCCATCAAAAAAATACATTGTCAGATTATATTGTTTTGAGGAGATTTGGAAAAAAAAACAATCGAATGTGAAAGTATTATCTGAAATACCCGCCTTGTTCAATGAAACTGTAATGTGAATTAAATTTCCACTTTTTACGTGGCAGTGCAACATTTTCGGCGACAATTTCTTTATGTAAAGGAGAATTTTCTCTAAAAGGGTTCGGCTTAGACGAATGGAATCGCATAGCTGACGAAGGCTGCAAGCCCGAAACACGTGTATAACACTGTCGAAGTGCCTATAAAAACTTCATGAAAGACTCAAAAAATACATCGTCAACGAAGATTTGGTCTCATTGTTGTATGTATGTGCAATTCTTGATTTTCCACTTGCACTCTACTATAAATAACATTCAATGCTGCATTTTTTGCTTCCCCTCCCATTTTTTCACCTCTCGAAAAGACTTCGATGTGAGCACGTACTCTGCAGGATATTAGAGAGGATTTCGTCTGTTCAACAGCTTTCAACTGCATTTCTAGCTGCTAAAACTAGGAAGCTAGACGCAAGAAAGGTGAAGTCCTTGCAGATTGTTGTGAAATCGAAAAACTCGTAAAAAAATGTCTGAGAAATGTTTTGGAAGCAGAAAACTTTGTTATGCCTGCGAATAGAGATTGAAGAATTTTTCTCCATCGTTTTGTGGAAAACAGTAGCGGTGGGAAGGGTTGGTGACGGAGCCGATAGCACATAATAGAAAGCAATGTGCTCGTCACAAACACACCGGCTTTCTTTATACCAAAAAGTTTCTTATGAAAGTCTTTTTTATGATATTTCGTTGTTTGAGATGATGATGCTTTCCTCAGATCGTCAACCTACCAAATAGATTCTCATTTTCTTATAAAACCGCACATCATTGCAAATTCTTCACCGCTTTGATATGGTCGTATCGGAGTGGTTAGCATTCAATTCCAGAAACAAGCTTTTCGAAAATTCTCAAATCGCCAGAGCTAGTGCATTTGTTGATGCATATAGAAAATTATGTTCAAATTTGAATGATTGAAAGTTTGAGCAGAGCTTTTTTCAGTATTTTCTCGTTGAACAACTAACAACCCGTATCGGACAATTGCGGTTGAAACAATGTGGACCAATTCCAGCTCTGAGCATCTTCGTTTTTACGCACCGACATCATGCTATTGCGAAGAGAAGGCTCAACAAGAATCTCTGAAAATTCTGTAGAGAAGATCATACATTCTTCAAGGTCATTGTTGGAGATTTTAGTGCGAAAATTGGACCTAGAAGAACGTCTGAAGAACTTCACATTGGAACTCACGGACTAAGTGGAATGGACAGGGTAAGAGGCTATCTGAATTTATCATGACGACCTATACCATCCAAGGTAACTCACAACTCCAAAAGCCTTAAGCAAAAGTCTCAACGATAGACGTCAGGCCACACAGTGGAGAGTACCATAACGAAATGGACCACATCTTGGTGAATTGGAGATTTGTCTGACCGATGTCGCTGTTGTTTTTAAGTTCTACACAGGATCAAACCGTCGCCTCCTTCGTGCAACATTGAGTTTTCTACGGAAAGGAGAGAAAGCCGCTAAATTCGAATGATGAGTCTCAGAACTACCATGAACCGGGATGTATTGAAATCTTTAGTCGGCTCTTAGGAAGATAGTGTTGCCTACAACATCGACAAAGATACGACCGATTCTTCAAATATCTTCACGTTAGCGCTAAGAAAGCCGCGAGTCCTAAACTCACAAAGAGACGCTTGTCTCCGCAGACACTCGAGTTGATAAGCCAACGTCGAATCGCGCGAGATACAGGCAACCAAAATGTTGCGTCAAAACTTACGAAATGCTACAGAGAAGTGATAAAAGAACCTCAAAGTGAGACTAGCAGCAGTTTTGATAGAAGCTGTAGAAGATGGGAAAAAGCTCAGCGAGGCTTCGCCAATTCTAAGACCAAGTGATTGCATTCCGATGTCCTGATGGGACGCTTACAGCTTTCAGAAGAACAACAGAGAAAATCATACACTGCTGCTCCTCTGATTCCTTCTCTAACCGTGTCCTCTTACCGTAATATTAATTGGAAGAAGATGAATTTGCCGTTCCACCGGTCCTCCCTTCCGAAATCCGACATGCTATATCGTCGGTAAAGAACAGAACAACACCCGGTCCTGACAGGATTAGACCAGACACCTGAAGAACCTACCGCCAGTTCTCATCAGCACCTTGGTCGGCTCTTCACTCGTTACCTGTCAGAATGCAAGGTCGCTATTCAATGGAAAACCAGCAAGACCACATTGTTTTTAAAAAAGGGAGACCTTCACGACATAGGCAGATATCACCAAATCTGCTTGCTGTCCGTTGTCTATAAACTCTGTATACTCAAGTCATCCTAAACATCATTGACAAAACACTGGATGTAGGACAGCCATGCGAACAAGCAGTCTTCCGGGTAGGATTTAGTACCATTGACCACATCCACACGATTACAAGACTCGTTGAAGTTCACGAAAGTAGAAACAACCATTCTGTCTCACTTTCATCGATCCGAAGAAAGCCTTTGATTCAGTGGAAACAGAAGCGGTTATAGAGGCTCTTCATAACATGGGCGTCCCTGCTCGGTACATAATGATCCTTCGTGAGCTATATAAAGATTTCCTGACCAACATAACTCCATTCTACACCAATATTACCATCGAAGTAAGAAGCAGTTTTCGACAAAGCGATACAATTTTGCCAAAATTATTCATTGCCACCCTCCAAAACGTTATGCGAACAACAGAATGGACGGTATGGGAGTGAAAGTTGCCTGTCGGCAATCAAACCATCTTCCCTTTGCCTATGATGTCGTCCTCATAACACCAAGCATCAGCCAAGCGGAACGAATGCTAACCGATTCCATCAACGCCTGTGGAAAGATTGGCCTTTAACCATCAAGTCTAAGGAAAGCGATATTTATAAGGAACGGATGGGTTTTTAGTGCCCCATTCACGTTCATCAAAACGAACATTTCCGAATGCTCCAGTAACGTCTATCTAGGTCGTGAAATCAACATGATGAGCGACCTAGCTCCAGAGTTGAGCAGGAGAATACAGCGGCTTGAGGAACGTTTAAGAGCATCGGCGATGTAGTGAAAAGGACAAAGAACATCAGACTTTGTGCCCATCTTTTCGAGTCAGTGATTACCCCTGCCCTAACGCATGCAGCATAAAGATGGTCGCTACGTAAGCAGTGTTTGGAATTATGTGATTTGGCATACTGTAATTCCTGTAAGTTGTCGGTGCCGGCGAGCGAATGTGCAGCTGGCCAACGTCCTTTGTGTTTACGTTCCCATCGCAAGATGAACTTGTTACTTATGCTAAGAACTTTTTTCCCATGTGGTGAAAGCGAGAAATTCTTTGTGTTGATTTATCTTAAACCATCATCTTGATTGTCAGCTTTTGTACGCATGTTAACCTTTGTGTTTTCAAATCTAACGCTTTGTGTGCGAAGATTTTTTATATAATCGGAGGCTTACTGTAGCGCTTCATCTGGTAAACTCTTTGCCTGTGCTCCATATATAAGCCTTCGTGAAAACAGAAAGTTCAGTTGTCATCCGTAGTCGTTAGTCATCCCCCTTCATCAGTTAGCAGCTAGTGGTTGGTTCGTTAGGGCTACTGTAATCCTACCGTACTCAATCCACTTATCCGATTGGTTAATTGACAGTTTATCCACAGTAAACTTGTTAATCTTACCGTGTTCTACACCTACAGTATCAGGTCAGTGCCAATTGCAATTACCTTAAGAAAGTTCAGAGTCAATTCCAAACAACTGCCGACCACGGCACTCAATTCCAAACAAGCAGGATGAAATATCACTTGGATGCTAGGAGTATCTCGTATCTCGCAAATGAGAAAAGGGATCCAAACTTCTGATCTACGTCAACAATCGAAGATCAAAACGTGTTCTACACGTTCCAGGATATCGGAAATAAAGTAGGCCGGACACGTAACGCGCTTTAACTGTAACCGTTAGACGAGAGTCTTACCGACTAAATTACTCGAGACGTTAAGCGCTCCAAGAGAAGACCATCGACCCGATAGTCCCATTTCTTCGCGGAAAGTCTAGAAGAAAGTTATGATACCCAACAAATCCCCAAAGCGAGATGTACTCACTTGGCTGCTCTTGCACCTAACAGGGAAAAATAAAAGTATCGCTGGTTCCCTTCTTGAGTCACTCGATGATCAACGGGGCGACAGATCATGAAGGCGACAAGTGACAGAAACTTATAGCAACACTTTGACCTATCGATTTTCTTACCTACATAAATACTTTGACGGTCGTTCTCCACTAGTTGAGAACCCGGGCATATATTCCATTCGTTTATTTTAGCCGCGATAGTATTCCGTGGTGGTGGTTTGATTCAAGCATGGCTGCTTGTGGGGGCAAGTTTCATAACTGTCGAGCTGACCTCATCAAGCAAATAACCTTTCGATCGCATCTTACTATTCTTTTCCACCCAGTTGCTCATTGTTCGAAAGAGGAAACTTTACAGCTCATTCATTCATAGACTGTAATGGAGAACAGAGCTTCAGACACGTTTTATAAGGTTAGTGCGAGTGTAAATGTGATTTTGAACAGTTAATTTCAATCCTTTATACATTGGACTTGTTCTTTTTGTGTTAGGTCACTAGAAGGATATTGGAAAGCAAGTTCGAGATATTATTCAATTCAGTTCAAAATGAGTCATAATGCAGCAGAAATAACTCGCAACATCAACATCGCATTCGACATAGAAACTGCTGACGAAGGTACAGTGCACTGGTGGTTGAAGAAGTTTTTCAAAAGAGACGTAAGCTTCGAAGATGAGGATCATCTAAAAAAGGCTCATTAAAAGCATTCATTGAAGCTGAACTTCTTGAAACAACACGAGATGTTGCAGAGGAGCTTAGCGTCGATCAATCTACGGTTGTTCTCCATTCGAGCAAATTACGATCGCAGTTCGGGTTTATCGATTCAACCAGTCTATGACAGGTATAGTTTTGCCCTAACCTAATATTAGAAGGACGCTTCTAGAACCGCCTTTGTGTTAGAGCGCCCGAAAAAGTCAGCCATATCCATTTTGGCCTAGAAGCACGCTTTAAGACGAATATTCACATGGAGTACCACGTCAAAGGCCTGAACAAGACGATAATTTAACAGTGCCAATCGTTTCACTAGAGTGAATAGACTCTGAAAATCATTTTGCATCTTAGAGACAAACGGCATCTCTCTAAGATTCAACGGCAATTAGTGCTTCCTTCAATGCGGTCAGATTGGGCTGCACAGTCTTTTGCGTGGATCTGATCCATGTTTACTTGATTCTACAAAACTGCTTCGCCAACAAAGCTTGAGTAAATAAGACGGAGTAAGGTATTGCGTGACTTCAGTTATGAACCATCTGTGTCGACAAAGCCACCTTTCTTCAATAATCAATGTGGAGACGGCGACCGAACGGTCCATTGCTCCAAGTAGCGCAACAAAGTGCCTAGAAAATATGAACCCGCACGGGTCGCGGCGTTACGACACAGAGCCTCAACTGCGCTTAGCAACTAGATCGGCAATTTCATATAGTTATCGTCAGTTTCATTCATCGTATTATCGCGTCATCGTTGTTCGTCACATAATGACATCGCCGATGTTTTCGCCGCTGTTCGTCGTTAAATAATGTAGTTAGATATGTGCTATTATTAGTCGTTTTATTCTATACCTAAGCTCTCTACTGTGATGAGTCCGCGTCGCAAATATAACAGTCTACTCTACCGTTGCTTCAAATGAGTTCATTATGACAATGGCTCGTTGTATTACGCACTCATTGTTTCACACACTCGTAAGTCAAACTTGACTGTCTTCAAATGGCAAGCGTTCAGTGTGTTACACAGTCGTAGTTCATAATAACAAAGTCTACTATTTTCTCCATATGAGAAGTGCTCAGTGTACTACACAGTCGCAGTTCATTATTCATCGGAGTTTACTATTCATGGTCTGTAGGATAAATGTTCACTATATTATAGCTTGTTAACTGTTGATATCATATTTTATTGATCTTGTTATTTGTCGTTGTTTTTATGATGTTGTCATACAAATAAAGATTTAATTATACAAGTTAGAGGAAATCTGCAAACCTCCACACTTTCAAAAATTCACTCCAATCTTAGATTCTGTAGAAATGGGGAAGAATATGAGCAGCTGTAATGGGGCTAGCGCCGTATTTGAATGATAAAATAATTGGACGAGTACAAATCGAAATTCATAGCAACTGTGTTTCTGATACAATCACATGTAGTCCAGAAGAGAGAAAATGGTATTTTCCTTCACAAACTAGAACCCTGTTGCTCTTTTCAATGCGCTAGTGTATGAAACGCACATTGTGTGATCTATCGATTTCAATGTTTTCGTGGAAGCAATTTTTGCCCTGGTGGTACCTTCGTCGTTCCAAAAGTCATCTTGTGTTAGCTTCCTTTTTGGAAGTCTCTAAAATCACAGAAAAACGTATTTAGCATTCAACATTTCCCGTAAGATGCTTAAAGTCTGCCAAACATCATGACTTGCTTTTTGAGTGTTTTCTTAAGACCGTACCTTGAATCTCAAGAAGCCAGATAATCATTTTTGAGCCACGCATGTCATGCGGGCCTGTCAAAATGAGCTGACTTATAGAGCCCAATACACTTGTTTCGACCTTCATAGCCTCGTCAGTCGCGCAGTACCCTTTCGTCTTTTAGCAATCCTCTGTGGGTGCCGCAGTCCGCACACTAAGACTTGGCAGCAGCAAACATTTTACACTCTATGCTCGGTGAAATTATCACCGAACACGCAGCTGTGGTCTCAATAAAACACTCGAAAAGAAAGGTATGATATATTAATTATACCAGCCCAGAGCAATCAAGTGTACAACACTGTGTGTTCGGTATAATTTCACCGAACACAGAGTGCAAAATATTCGGCGTCGCTAAGTCTTAGTGTCTGGACCGGAACACTTGCAAATGATTGAAAAAAGACGAAAGGGTACTGCCAGAGTGACGAGACCGTCAAAGTCGAATAACGTGTATTGGGCTTACAAGTCAGCCCATTCTATCAGACCACATCACATGCGTAGCTCAAAAATGGTTATCTTGCATATCAACCGACATAGTCACGCCAGAGCCATACGAACGATTCGAAGGTCTTGTTCTCTTCATCGTGGTCCACATATCAAACTGAACCTTACTCTATAGCAGGGTTGGGAGGCGCTGTCAATGGTGATAAACATGATATTGTGTTGTCACCATCTTTCAGTCGATGGTTTGCGGCTGATAATAAATATGCATGAATCCATCTCATCGAATGCTTTTTACAACAAACATTTCACTCCTACACATTATATTTGATAAGTAATTGATATTCCACTGATTGTTTTCGTTATATACCTAAATTGAATCAATTTAGCGACGACCTCATTAACATTCACACCTCGAAATAATTAAATTATTCCATTGCCCTCAGCAACATAGTTTTTCTACTTAAGCACGAAGTTCATGTGTCAATTCCTGTCTCATGAGCACCTCTACCATCCACACCTTATCAGTTCCACACATTTCAAAACTTCAAAAATGAATCTTAGAAGACAGTATCGTCTTGAAATTGCAATGCAATCCAAACAGACCTTCCAATTAGCTTATATTTTACTTTTTTTGACTTCATTTTTCGTTTCGTAAGTAGATAATCCATCTTATTCTTCAATCTTTCAATCTTTTGCTATAAATCTGACTGGCAGCCATACATTAGGTGTCAATAAATTCTTTGCTCTTGTAATCATCTCTTTGATGACCAAACATAAGTGAAACGCAATCAGTGATTCATGAGCCCTTACTCATTGATGCTACGAGGTGTAGAAATGTAGCTCAAAGAGCAAATCACTCAACAGCAAATGAAGAACAAAAAAAGCAGCAAATCCTCTCCTAATGCATGAAAGTAGCGACTGCTTGTGCTGATGACCTATGAACGCTACGGCCCGACTGTGATCACAAGCGGAGCTGGAGTGAAAGAAATTGTCAGGCGACAAAAATGATGTGTGATAAAATGCCCACGTTTCTTGAGCTCTTTAGCAAGCTATATTGCTTTCGTGATTGATGTCATCTAAGAAAGCACAAACTCTTCTATTTACCGACAAATATTTCTTCTATAAACATCGGCAACTTCCTCTACAGTATCGAATAATCACACAATGCTCTAGATAAAAGTGACAGTAATGGAGTACTTCAATCCCGATATGCCTTACTCTCCCAAGTGGCCATCAAAGTTCTCTTCTACTGGAATGTTTTATTTCCGCTTAACGACAATGGCTGTTTCTTTATTCTCCTCAATTATGCACATTGGATTCATTCTGGTAAGCTATTCAAGCACTAAATTATTGATGTTTTGAAAAATTCCCTAATACTTTGTCTAAGTGTAAGCATATGGCTAGTGAAAGAACTTCCAACTCTTGCACTGGTGTTATTATGAACATCGTCCTTCCAATGTTGTATTTGATAAAACTTTCTGGTGGAAAAACTTTATTTCAGGGTACGCGAAGACTATGCGGTTTCGGTGCTCGGTCGGCGTATCTTGTGCTCAGTTCTATAGCATTTTTTGGTCTGGGCTTCTCATTAATTACTTTGATCAGTACACTTCTCGCAACGATTGGAATGACGTGGAGTGACTGTGTAATCATATGGCGGGTTAGTCCACAATCACCCATTGAGATCATTGGTAACAAGAAATTTGATGACCATAACGAATCAATTTTAATATCGCTTTTAAGGACTACTACTGGCGCCAGGAAGATTGTTCATTAAGTGCATCTTTCCATGCATTTGTGAATTCACCCGCTTTAATTAGGCCTCTAAAACCGTCATATAGTTCATGTGGATCCATCTCTTGTATTTCTTGTGCTAGGTGTGAAATTCTACTGACAACACACAGAACAGCTCGATGAGAAGGGATTGCTGACCTCGCACACTTCCGTTTCGCTTAAAAATCACCGATCGCAGGAGAGGTTGCTCCGATTTCTTAAGAACGCTGTCTGTGAAAGGGATCTGTGTCAAATAGTGCATAAGAGACATTGTCACGTTGTGAAGTTCTTTTGCAACTTGTCTGCTGGTGCATTTATTTTCAGCACTCTATGTTGTAAAGAATGACCTGAACATCTCTTAGTTTTGCACCCTAACAATTAGTTTTATTCCGCAAATATTCGAACATTCTAGCCGGCTTAGAAAAGCGTGCGATTGGATTATGGTATCTAGGTGAGCCGAAACCAGTGTAAAGTTTCAATAAACGGAAAGGTGGAGCCGACTGAATTTTTAAGGACTGCTGTTCTATTGATCGGGCTTTCAGATGAAACGAGGAAAAAATAATGAAAATGCAAGCCATCAGGAAACAATGTTATCCGATGAAATTCTATGCGCTGTTGAATATACTAAAGTCTGCAAACCAGCCAGAATATATTAATTGTGCATGTCCACCCACACGAAAATTTTATATGTTTGTGGCCTTTGAATTGACTATTGCCATATCTTATCCCTATCACGGTTTTCTCCACTATGCGGTCCTACATTAATCTTTACTCAGTATCTGACGTTTCGGCAGATGACCTTTTCAGTGCCTAGAAAGGTCAAGTTTTTTCCAATCCAATCAGTCAAACATCTCCATTGCTCCTTTAAAAAAATCGCCAGACATAGATTCAATCGCATCAAGCACAATATCAACTCTACGCATACTCACCGCTTTTTGTATGTGTTCCACTGAGTGATTCAAGTGAACATCACCGGTAGGAGGTCACATAGGCTTATAAGCCATGTAAAGAAGAAGTAATGGAGGTGATTCACTGATCATATTACAAAAAATTGACCTTTCCAGGATCTAAAGAAGGGAGTTGCCGAAACGTCAGCTGTTGAATAATGATTAATGTAACACCTCGTGATTGGCTCAAAGAAAAAAATTAGGATTTATTGAAGCATGCCGAGGTTAATAGACAGTCCATCTAGGAAATTCTCAGAGATTATAATGTCTAATATCTCTCAGCTTAGTTGGGTCTGGTTCCGATATGTCACATCAAAACAATTAGAGATTGGTTACTGACAACTACGATAGTGTGTATTGAAGAACGGGGTAGTAAAGCGTGGTTTTGGTAATACACACTCCTGTGGCAAGAAACTAACGTGGACTCTCCTTTTTTGCTCCATGTTTTTTCTTCGTTCGAGATTGTTCATTAGCAATTATTGAGAAAAGCTTTCAATTGCAAGTAATGAAAGTGTTCAACTTTACAAAAATATTATTCTTTTACAGATCTCGGGTGCAGTATGCTCGACTACAGGATTGATTATGAGTTTCATTCATGTATATCTAGTTTTACAGCGAGTTGTTTGCATATTTCTACCACTTAAAGTGAACGAAATTCTGTGCCGTTCGGTAATTTTGGTGGGTGCTTCAAAACTGGTGATAGGAAAAATTTGTGAATCGACTCTCACATAGGCTCAGGAAGATAGTTAACATCTGTTCCTCACTGATAGGCTTACATTGGTATCTAGGATTTTTGTCTAATTGAATTTTCGAAAGAACCTTGTGCCACCTTATAGGTGGAGGAAGAAATTTTCAATCGAACAAAATTCTGCACTCTTATTGACTTTTATTAACACTTTTATAATATTATAAATATACATTTGAGACTACTGAGCAGTATGCAAAAAACCATACCACAAGCGGGAGTTTCATGCAACCCACATAAAGAGGAGGCGCATGCTTCCTCTATACCAATGAAGCTACAGCCTTGCTATCACTGTTTTTTCTGTGTATTCTATCGTAAGTCTCAGCAAACAACCTACTACGGGTTTGATCGATTAAGCACATATCTGTATTTTGACCAGTTTAACTAAAAGTTATTCGAAATGTATAGTCAATATAAAATCTTCATTTACACCGCTTTTTAGCACTATTCAAATGCCAGAAACACATCTAAAAGTATTGAGTTCTTTTGCTACCGCTTCTCAAAGATACCGTAATGGGCATAATGGTGCCTCCTATGTGAGTAAAATGCAACTCCCGTTGGTGTCAAATTTCTTGATTGTCATTTAGAGCTTCTGCCCACTGGATTTGAAATAGGTATTTTCCCATAGATTACCAAGTCCGTCTGGACGCTTGTTAGAGAGTGACCAAGAAAAAATGGGCACTGGAGCTGAAAAAACTTGCATGTAATCGGTGGAAGATCAATAGGAGGGACTGCAGAGGTTTTTGAAGGAAAAGCCGTGACAATTGCAGAGACTTGGGCTGTCTATCACAAAAAATAGAAGTAATGATATTCTTGAGCAATTCAGTTGCTCTAGTTTCAGAGTTCCTTTTCTTTGGCTTTCTCAGTTTATCTTATTATGCTTGTGTTATGCTTGACTCCATGTGCTGGCATGGCTTATGTTCCAGAACATAGCTCATACGTGTTATTACTGAAATTGCCGTACACTCTATTTCTCTTTGGGTGAGCACTTTCTGATGTCTAGTCTTTTTTGATAACTCCAAAAATACATTGGTGATAGCTTCTCGCTGAAATCCGAGTAAGTGAAAAAAAGCATTTCAGTTTCTTGCAATGTCTTAGTTTGTTTTTTGATGTTACATTACTTGTCTTACTAAATGAAATCCGAAATCATCCCTGATGTCCTCCTTTCAACCACCTATCCCAAAAACAGAAGGCGATTGGAATTTAGCGTGAGTTGCTGAAACAGAAACCATGTTTCACAATCGAGGTGAAGTAACAAATATGTTGTAAGAAGCTATTGGATGTTGCGGTTATAAAGGAGCAACACAGCAGTGATGGTATTCATTAGAAAGATTAAATCAGTGGCTAGCGTAGTACGTAGGCCTGTAACAGCCTTTTCTGTAACAACCTTTTGAAACGCTGTCAGATTTAGAAAGATTATGTTGTACATCGGCAGCGCAATTCTACCATTACTTGGCTGAAAGCACAAAGCATACCATCATGTAAAGGGATCTCGCAGCACCAATGTCATACGTTCAATTTGGAGTTTCCTTCAAAGGGAGAAAAGATTTCAATTCGAATTTCAAAAATCGCACTTAACATGCGGCTCAGCAACGTATTTCAGACGATCGGTGGCAGCCTCCGCATAGATTCTACGGTGACCACACACCACGACGTAAATTAGGCGGTAAACAAGCGCGCCGAATATGGAATCTCGACCTTGTTTTTCAAAGTACACTGCAGTGAGACAGTCTTTCCCGAAAATGAGCATAGCGTTGATTCGTGGAAACTTACGCTATTGAATGACTAGCATTAGTTCAAAAAATTAGCTTTGCTGTGCGAAGAATATGCGCATGTGGAACACAAAGAATTCCTTTCATTATTATTTGAGCCAACTTGTCATGTGGTCTGGTAAGGGCTCTTGTACAACCCGATACACGTGTTTCGTCCTTACAGACTCGTCAGCCGGGCAGAACCCGTCGCGTTTCGATCTTTTTACGTACAAACAACGATCTACCACATGACATGTTTGCTCAAATAATAATTAAAGGATTAATAATGAAAGGATATATATTGAAATTTGAGCGTGGTCTAAACAGTGCACTCGAAATAAAGGTATAATTATGATAAAAGTACCAGCCAAAGAGCAATCGAGGCGCAACACTCAGTGTTAGGTGAAGGTTTCACTTGACATAGAGTGCTTCGATGACTCTCTATAAAGAGTGTTAGGCTCCCGAGAGAACTGACTATAAAAATATCAAAAGACGACGGGTTCTGCCCGGCTGACGAGTCTGTAAGGACGAATCACGCGTATCGGCTGTATAAGAGCCCTTACCCCCTTATAAAGGTACAAGCCCTTATAAACGTACAAAAACTTCCCTTCAGCAGGAGCGTTACTGAAAGACTTATTGAAGAAATGACCAGTCTCGTTACTAGCGAGAGATTTAGGTTTTCGAATGATAGCTCACATTTTTATGAAAAGATCTTGTCCAGCAAGAGGAATCTTTCTTCATCAACGGAAAAGTAGCTTAAAGTGACAAGCTTAGATGCTACAACGATAGAACGTACTTATTCTACAAGTTTGTTACGGAAAACTTACTAGTGTTCAGGAGACGATGGAATATTTTCCAAAAAAAAATAGCAAAACTTCTTGCGAAAACGCCCGACACGTCTGGAACACAGTTTTATTTTGAATGCTGCAGAGCTATAAGACGACCTTCTTAGAAAATGTACAGTTCTCAATATTACGAGATCCAAGTTTTCGAATGTTCACTGAGGGTCTAACGAGAAGTCTTTGTCCAGTAACAGAGGTTCTTCCAAAGAATTCGTGTCCGATACGGAAATGTTCTCAGAATAATTATAAAGCTCGCAAACTTATTTCTCTTTGCTTCATTGAATCTCTTGACATTACTTATCATTAAACTACATTTGCTGCGTGTACTATATTATCTTTTAGGGCCAACCAGGTGACCAATTATGGTGTGATGATCACAAATGTCGCAGCTTATCCTCTGCTGCTTCTTGTTCTTAAGCTCAAATTAAAGTCTTCTCGAAATTTCAAAGAGGAGATGAGGCTCACCTTACAGGTAATTTGCTTAACCGTCAATTTGAGCATTCGATGCATGCAATGGCAATTTCAGGTAGCACTGTCTGTTGGAGTTGAAGTAATATTTTTTATTTTATGGGAGTTCATCCCTTATAAAGGCGTCTTGAAGCAGTATGTCTTTAACATCTCTGGCGTGTTGTATTACAACGCTGTCACGCTGCCTTATTTTGTTATGAACAAGTCAGTTATCCATTCTGTTCAAACCTGATATTCTTTGTAACTAAACCAAAATATTTCCGCTACCTCTATCTCACAGAAAATGTGGAGTGAAGAAAGCAATTCATTATGAAGAGAAGCGGAGGTTTTGTAAAAGAAAAATCAATATGCTTATTCAGAAAAGTGCACGAAGTGTTCAGACGGTTGATTTCCAATCAACAGTACAGCACTAGAGTTCATGTTTTGGGCAGAAAACACCGCTCCGATGCACTGATTACTCAGTCATATGTCTTAAAAGTATCAGGATTAATTCAGTCACGTTTTGGAGTTCGACGTCTGTATTGAAGGTGTCTCAGAAAAATTTTGATGATCAGTTTTTCTATAAACTTCGACCTTGATATTCAATATACGTAAGTGCTAATCATCACCCTTTTGACTGACGCAATCTTGAAGCAGTTCTAGCTATTGTTGTTGTTGTTGTCTTTCGATGGTTGACGTTCCAGCCACTTCGTCTTCCTCAAATCTGTTTTGTAAGTTCATTTCGGCTATTACCTGCATGCACTGTAATGAAATGTTTTTATAAAACGACTCTGAAGATGACGATGTGGCAGCAATATCAACAACATCGTTTACTACAGCAACAACAACAACAACAGCAACAACATCAGGAACAGCAGCCACTACTACTACTACCACAGCAGCAACAGTTGTTTCGAAGATTGCCTCATCTGCACAAGTGAAGTCTCCAAGATGACCTGAAATTTACTACTAAGTCATGATGTCGTTGAACTACGTTCTCTTGCTTTCCTCTATTTCTTCACCTTCATTTTAGAAAAGCAATTATTGTGGAAATAAGTTTGAAAGCTTATCATTCAGGTTACCATTGCTCATTGATCGTATGTGACGACTGCAGTACTGGGAGTGCACATTTCAATTCCTACTCGCCTTTTTCGGAAACTATTTATTACTCCTTCTAAGAGCTTTGCGAACTAGAGACAGTATCCACTTCCGTTATTAGAAGTAGAACTTCTGAGAATTTCTATAATTCCAGAATTCAAAGAGATGCGCACCAGCGACCACTGAACACGCCATTGAAAAGAAGAGAAAATGATGTTTCAAAACGCAATAGACTTATCGTTAAACTCAAAAGCTGTTGAGGATTGCACGGTCAAGAAAATGCTAAATGAAGGGCTGAGATATTCACAAGGGTCAGAGCTGCTTAATTAATTTCTAAGAAACTATGTAGTAAGCCTGGTAATTATTTTTTCGGTCATGCATGTGCTCTGTTTATGGGCACCTATACGGTACAATGCACGTGTTCCGGCCTTGATAGCCTCGTCGTTGAGCAGTGCCTTTCGTCTTATCCAATCCTCTTGAGGGGAACCCAAGCCCCTTACGCCGAGGAGACGTAGACGTACTATTTAGACGTGCCATCAAGTGAAAGAAACCACTAAATGACAGTGTTGCACACTTGGTTGCTCTTGGTCGACTTTTACGAACTGTTGAAAATATCACACCGTTCGTTTCGACTGTCTACTTGAGACCACGCTCAATTTTCAATATGCCTGTTAATTATTTTTGAGCCATGCGTGTAGTCTGCTATTAGCTCTTATATAGTGCGATACACATGTTTCGGCCTTGCCAGCCTCGCCAAATGCACAATGCCATTCGTCTTTGCCCACTTAGTGATTTCTTTCAATTGATGACATGTGTATACAGTGCGTCTGCATCTCCTATATGCAGGGGAGTTGGGTTCACCCAAGAAGACTGGATAAAGACCTGGCGAAGCTATTAAGGCCAAAACACGTGTATTGAGTGTATAAACGCATATAATAGGCTTAAAAAACATTAATTATCAATCACTTTGAAATTTGGGTTTGGTCTTAAGAAAGCACTAGAAACGGAAGCTATAGGTAGAGAATCATTACAACTTCCTAGTCTAAATTTCAAATGATTGAAAATTCATTGCTTTTTGCTCTAATAGAGTTTCTTTTCATAAAAGTTTGAAATAGACCAGAATTTCATGTGGTGTGAATCTTGAATATTGTGTATTAGGTAATTAAGCATTACTAATCATTGGAAATAAAGGCGAAAGGCAACAAAAACACCTTTTTTGTATGATTTCGCTGAAATGAGTAGAAGTTACTTCGCACATACCTCGCCCTGCACTTATTTGTTCTGCACTTCACGTATGAGTACGGTATGAGAAGTCAACTTTATTGTGAACTATTAAAGCAGTTGATTGTAAAAAAGAATGGTGTTGTGACAAAGTGGAAATAATCATCACCTTGTAAACAATTTCCTATACTCAGAATTCATTCAAACATCTAGTAAAGTGCGCCAGGAGTGCCCAAACGTGGGAACCATGATATTCCCATAGGTACTACTAAGTATTTACCTTCGTATCTATCTATCTGAAATTGAACTTTTGGAAAATTTTCGTTCCTCATCGTGGGATTCAACCAAAGTTGCAGATTAGTGTTAATGCTTATTAAGACGGATCTTCTATAAAGTATGTTAATACCATGTGGCTCAAGTAGCTATATTATGCTACTATGACCTACATAATGTTCTCTGACAATAAAAGAGTTTTTAAGGGAGCTTCCGCTCCATAACAAAGTGAGATATGGGTTTGAGTCCCTCCTGACGCAAAAGTTTTGCACATCACTCTACTTCACTGGGCATATCTAGAACGTTATACCATCTTTAAAAGCTGTTAAATAAAAAGAATTCGATTTGATCACCCAATACCCAATATTTGTTAGCGTGACTGGGTTCAGTGCCAATACCTACTACATGGGCCATACCGTTGACGGTTGGCTAATAACAGATAGATGCATTGTAGCCTGTAAAGAGAGTGATGACAAAACGGGTCTCAGTGGAGCAACGTGTTAGAGCACGGGCTTCTGGGTAGAGTGATACGTAGGTTTGAGTCCCTCCCGACGCAAAAACTTTGCACATCGCTCTACACCACTGAATAAAAAAGTTTTTTACTGTCCTCTGTATCAACCACCGCTTATGAAGAAGATGAAGAATATGTTGTTGACAAGGTGGACAGCCGTGGAGATGCAGTTTTGTCAAAAGTCGAATTATGGTATCTAGACACATTTACATTCTGAGATGGGTATGTTCAATTGACAAGTTGACTACAAAGGCCACTGACGAAAAGATAGTAGATGTCTACTTGATAATAGATGTTACCTGATATCGTTTACATGCAAAAAAAACGCAGCACAGGTATGTTTTATTTTGAAAAAAGGAGATCACAGTAACTCGTTATCAGCACCACCTATAAATTCTGTTAGCATCTGCCGGTGATAAACAAAAAGCATTTGGATGGAGCGCAGCGTCAGTGGTCGTTCACTGAGGAGTTTCATCATAGTACATACATTAAGGACTCACACTGACTAAAACTGCACCTACAACGTAGCATGCAACATTTAATCGATCACTTTTCACAGATAGGGAGAAGTATATAGCATGACAACAATACACAAAACCTATCTTCGAAACATTTCGGTGCCATGTGCTACGAGGTTGCTCAAAAGCTGCGAAATATTGTTGGAAGGAAACTGCAGACTTTCGTTTTATTCGTCACATCATTATCAAACGGCGGTGATGCATGAACTACACAAAGAATTCTTCAAGGAAAGGGAAGAGAAAAATGCGAACTGATTAGGGGAAATTGCAGTCAATGGCCAAAAACGATGTATGGTGAAAATTAGATTGAAAGAAGTATTTGTATTCAAGACGTTTAAGCTGCAATCTGTGCGTAGGACCTTCAGAAAAAAACGCCAGGATGATGATTTGCAAGTAATAGTAAAAACCTTATGAGCCCTTCCAGAAAAACCACAAACCAATGATTGAGCAAATCTCAATTTTACAAACACTTGCTATGTAGCCGAATCTGAATGAACAGACAATTTCTATCAACAGCGTTCCAACGCTATCTTATGGAGTCATTCATCAAAGTCGTTTATCGTAAGTTAGAGATTCGAATAACAAGAATTTCTCCTGAATTTCGAGAAAGCATAACGACATCAAACATAAAGCGTAGGCTACACGAATGCGAATAGATCTAAGCAAATGAACTAATTACAGAGATATATAAGCGGTTGGAGAGAGAAAACAAGAGCATGAATGAGGTCACAAGGAATTTAGCTCACTTTACGGGCTCTTATTTGCAGTACGAAAGCCCATAACGTAATGCTAACCAGCTAGGTTCATTCAGTAATGAGTCATAGATTTCGAAGTACGCTGCTCGTGAACGCACTCAACAGATTAATTTCCCCAATGATGTAGAGTGGTTTGCAAAAACGTTTCCGTCGGCTACGACTCGAACCCAGATTTTGCTGTTTCCTGGAGCGCGTGCTAAACCGTTCCACTACCGACGCTCGTTTGTCACACTACTCTTTCTACGCTACAACGCGTTATCAATCAACAGCCAACTGTCTGCGGTCTGGCGTGGGCAGTCACTTATCGACATTGAACCCACTTATGCTATCACTTATTGGCGTCAATAATCAATCAAAGTTCATTCAATCAATCAAGAAATCAATCAAGAAAAAAAGAAATCAGAAATCATATTTTGCAGATAGAAAGTTACTTGCGAGCAGACGTTTAGCTACAAAGACTCGCTATACTTACTAAGATTAAGAGAACAGTAGCAGCAGTTATTATAGCCTTACACAGTAATAAGTCCTCTTTAAAATTTTACTTTTCCATCTTCATAGTAGTGGAATTCAAGTGGATTTGATTACCAGCGCGATTATGTAGACATGATAAATTTGGAATGATGGCAAAATCAAAACACCTTATGCACTTCCAAATTCTTTGAGTACATTGCTGCAACTGGTTCGGGAATCATCATTCATCGTTGAGCCTATTAGAAGACAGCAAGCGATAAAAATGAAAGGTAACCACAAACCGGAAAGTTTGAAATAAAGAGAAGATACTATTGATCACTATGCATCAATAAATGATAGATCTTGAAGAAGTGAAATAGTTGCTGTTAACAGTAGTGAATAACGGACATTGTGACACTTATATCGAAACGGTCGATTATCTCAATTGTGCTATAATAGTCCTTTGTTTTCGAAAGCCATGACATATAAAAACCCTTCAAAACATGACAGTGCTTGTAACTCGGGTGGTGTCCTCGCAAAACGTTCAATTGTCGAGCGGATTTGACGAAATTCTGGCAGCAGCGTGTAGGAAAACTCGGGTTTGTCCTTGTCAAGAAAAAAATTTTTCCCTAACGATTTTGACAGCGGACCAGCAGCTTGAGACTTTTGTGCAACTCCCTGTAACAATTTACATAATGAATTCCTCTACCAGTGAAACACTGCTTCTAAATTTCTTTCCTTTCTTAAATTCACTCTCGAGAGTGCAACATTGTTTGTGCATTGCACACATATTCGTTAACTGAAGGTTGAATTAGAAAGTCCAATAGCAAAAATCATTGCTGACCTCGACTGAGCTGATCTACTAACTTGTTCATTATGAAGTAAGGCAGTGCAACAGCGTTGACCGGTAAACAAGGGCGCCGTATATGGAATCTCTATCTAATTTTCCTATTACACTGCACTGAGACGAATGTTCCCGAGAAGTTCGAGACAAGTGGGAACTTACGCTATTGAATGACTAGTATTAGTTGAAAAAAGAGCCCTGCTACGCGAAAAATATGCGCATGTAAACACAAACACCTTCCTTCAACAGGAGCGTTACTGGAAGACTTATTCAAGAAATGGCCACTTGTGATACGAGCTATAGACTTAGGCTTTCGAATGATCGCTCACATTCTTATGTGAAGTTCTTGTCCAGCAAGAGGGATCGTTTCTTCATCTCGTGCAGCTCAACGGAAAAGTAGCTGAAGTGAAAAGCTTGAATGCTACAACGATAGAACATACTTTCTTCTACAAGTTCGATACAAAAACTTACTAGTCTTCAGAAGACGAAGGAGTAGTTTACAAAAAAATAGCAAAAATCTCTGCGAATACGCGCGACGCGTCTGAAACACAGTTTTATTTCGAATGCTGCAGAGCTATAGGACGACCTACCTAGAAAAAGCACAGTTCTCAGTAATACGAGATTCCAGTTTTCGGATGATTACTATAAGTCTAACGAGAAGTCTTTGTCCAGTAATAGAGGTTCTTGCAAAGATTCCGTGCCCGGTAACGGAAATGTTCCCAGAATAGTTATAGAGCTAGCAAACTTATCTCTGTTTGCTTCATTGAATCTCTTGATAGTACTAATCATTATACTACATTTGCTGCGTGTTCTATATTATCTTTTATGGCCAACCAGATGACCAATTACGGTGTGATGATCAAAAATGTCATAGCTTATCCTCTGCTGCTTCTTGTTCTTAAGTTCAAATTAAAGTCTTCTCGAAATTTCAAAAAGGAGATGAGGCTCACCTTACAGGTAATTTGCTTAACCGTCAATTTGAGCATTCGATGCATGCAATGGCAAATTCAGGTAGCACTGTCTGTTGGAGTTGAAGTAATATTTTTTATTTTATGGGAGTTCTTCCCTTATAAAGAAGCCTTAAGGCAGTATGTCTTTAACATCTCTGGCGTGTTTTATTACAACGCTGTCATGCTGCCTTATTTTGTTATGAACAAGTCAGTTATCCAGTCTGTTCAAACCTGATATTAGTTGTAAGTAAACCGAAAGTAAACCGAAATGTTTCCGCTACCTCTATTTCACCGAAAATGTGGAGTGAAGAAAGTGATTCATTATGAAGAGAAGCGGAGGTTTTGTAAAGGAAAAATCAGTATGCTTTTTCTAGAAAAGTGCACGATGTGTACAGGCGGTTGATTTCCAATCAACACTACAGCACTAGAGTTCATGTTTTGAGCAGAAAACACTGCTCTGATGCACTGATTACTCAATCACATGCCTTTAAAGTGCCAGAATTAATTCAGTCTCGTTTTGGAGTTCGACGTGTGTGCTGAAGGTGTCTCAGTAGAATTTTGATATTCAGTCCTTCTATAAACTTCGACCTTGATGATTGGTATACGTGAATCTTAAGCATAACCTTTTTGATTGATGCAAGCTTGGAGAAATTGTTGCTGTTGTTGTTGTTGTTGTTGTAGTCGTTCGATAGCTAACGTTTGAGCCACTTCGTCTTCTTCAGATCTATTTTGTGAGGCCATTTCATTCATTACCTGCATGCACTGCATGAAGAGTTCTGTAAAACAACTCTAAAAAGGCGATATAGTCAAAATAACAGGAGCAACTTTTACTACCACTACTACTAATACCACTATCACTTTTACAGCAGCAAGAGCCGTTTCAAAGATTGCTTCGTCTCACAAGTGAAGTTTTAAAGATGTTCTGAAATTTTTACTAAGTCATGAATCCTTCGGACTATGTTCTTCTGCTCTTCTTTATTTATTGAACTTCATTCTAAAAAAGCAAATTTTGTGTAAGTATGCTTGTGAGCTTATCATTTGGGTGACCTTTGCACTATGATCGTAAGCGACGACTGCAGTACTGGGTGTTAGCATTTCAATTCCTACTCATTCCTTGCGGAAAATATTTATTATGCCTCTGTGAGCTCTGCCAACTAGAAGCAAGATCCAATTTCCTAACTAGAACGTTTCAGAATTTCTATAATTCTGAATTTCCAATAGATGCACAATCGCTCCCATTAAACGAGTCGTTGAAAATAAGAAAATAAAGTTACAGACGCCGTTGATCCATCAGCAAGCTCAAAAACTTTCAAGAATTTCAAGGTAAAGGAAAGGCTGGATAAAGTGCTGAGATCTTGATAACGGTTAGAATTACTTATCTGGCTTCTATGAAACTGAGTAGGTAAGCCTGGTAATTACTTTTCTCGGTCATGCAAATGCTGTGTTTATGTGCACCTATACGGTGCAATACACGTGTTCCGGCCTTGACAGCTTCGTCGTTGCCCAGTGCCTTTCGTCTTTGGCAATCCTTTCAAGGGGAACCCAACCACCTTACACAGAGGAACCGTAGACGTGCCATTTACACGTGTCATCGAGTGAAAGAAATCAGTACATTGCAGTGTTGTGCACTTGCTTGCTCGTGGCTGACATTTATCGAATTTTATGAATATCGCATCGTTCGTTTCGATTGTTTTCTCAAGACCACGCTCAACTTTCAATATGCCTGATAATTATTTTTGAGCCATGCATGTGGTCTGTTCTGAGCACTTATACAGAGCAATACTCGTGTATCCGCCTTGCCAGCCTCGTCAGTTGCACAGGGCTTTTCGTCTTTGCCCACTTAGTGACTTCTATCAATTGATGGCACATGTAAATAGTGCATCTGCGTCTCTTATATGTAAGGCGATTGGGTTCCCCTTAAGAGAATAGGCTAAGACGGAACAACTGTGCAACTGGTCAGGCTGGCAAGGCCGAAACACGTGTTTTACACTGTATATGTGCCCATAATAGACTCAGAAATAATAATAATCAGTAGGCACAATGAAATCTGAGGATGGTCTCAAGAATGCACCCGAAACGAATGCTATATGAAGATAAACATTTGGACTCACTAATTTAGATTTTAAATGTTGAAGAATTGACTAAGTATTCACTTGAGTAGAGTTTCTTTTCATAAAGGCTGGACATAGTCCAGATTTACATATGGGTTTTGAATGTTGTGTATTGAGTAATCAAGCAATACTATTCATTGGAAATAAAGGTGAGCAACTGAAACATAATTTTATATGATTTTGCCAAAAACATGTAACTTCTTCTTAGATTGAAATGAAATTAATATGATTTACTCTGCATTTGCATGCCCTGACACTTGATCAGTATGAAAATATACAACTTCACGTATGAGTGCGGTGTGAAAAATCAACTTAACCACGAAACTATAGAAGCGATTGATTTGTTTGTGAAAAGAATGGTGCCGTAACAAACTAGAAAATAATTACCACATACGAATTCCGCTACTCAGAATTCACTCAAACATTTAGTAAAGTGCACCAAGAGTGGAGGAACGTGGGAATCATGATGTTCCCATAGGTACTACTAAGTAATTACCTTATTGTTTGCCTAATAGAAATTGAATTCTGATAGATTTTCATTTCTCATTGAGAATTCCACCAGAATTGCAGATCAGTGTTGATGCTTATCATGAAGGATCTTCTATAAAGTAGGTTAATACCATGCGGCTCAAGTAGCTTTAGTTTGCTACTGTCACCTACATATTGTTCACTGACAATAAAAAAGTTATTAAGGGATCCTCCGCTCCTGAACAGAGTGAGATATGGGCTTGAGTCCCGCCTGACGTAAAAGTTTTGCACATCACTCTACATCACTGGATATATTTAGAAAATCATACCATCTCTAGAAACGGTTAAATAAGAAAAATTCGATTTGATCATCCAGTACCCAATATTGTTAGCGTGACTGGGTTCATTGTCGATACCTAATACGCTAGCCACATCGTTTACGGCTGGTTGCTGACAGGTAGATGCGTTGTAGCGTGTGCATAGTGATGACAAAACGGTCGTCAGTACTGCAACGGGTTAGAGGGTTAGAGCACTAGCTTCTCTGTAGAGTGAGACGTAGGTTTGGGGCTCTTCCGATGCAAAAGTTCTGCACATCACTCTACATCACTTAATAAGAAATTTTCAAAGGTTCTCTGTATCAGCCACTGCTCATAAAGAAGAAGATGAATATGTCGTTGATAAGGTGGCCGACCGTGGGAATGCAGTTCAATCAGAAGTTGAATTATGGAATTTGAACAACTTCAGATTGTGAGATGAGAATGCTCACTCAATAAGCTGACTACAAAGGTCACTGATGAAGAATATCATTGATAGAGTGTCTACTTGATATCGTACACGCAAAGAAAAGTAGCACAGACATATTTCATTTCGAAAAAGAAATTAAAACACAGTAACTGGCCATCAGCATCACCTGTAGATTGTATCGGCATCTTTTGGTGAAGAAAAAGGTATGAGGAAGAATCACGGTGTTAAACTATGCAGATTTACTGAGGAGTTTTGTCATGACACTTACATCAAGGACTCACACTGACTATTACCGAACGACAACGTGGCATGCAACATTTACTCCTTCCCTTTCTACAGTTGGGGAAGGAGTTTCCAGCACGTCAGCAGTCCACAGAATTTATCCTCAATACATGTCGCTGCCATGTGATACAAAGTTGTTCAATAGCAGCGAGATAATGTTGAAGGGAAACCGCAGGCTTTCGGAAAAAGAATACGAATTGGTTATAGGAAATTACAGTCAATGGTCAAAAAACACGATGAATGGTGAAGAACAGATTGAAAGGAGTGATTTGTATCCGAAATGTCTGGGCTGCAAACTGTGCGCAGAATCCTCAGAAAACAGCACAGGATGGATGATTTGTAATTACTAATTAAAATTTCATGAGCTCTTGCGGAAGAGTCAAAAACCAACACTTGAGCCATTTCCAATTTTCCGAGCATCCTGCTATGTAGCCAAGCCTGAATGAATGCTATCCGTGAGGCTCCAACGTTATCTTATGGAGTGATCTTCCAGAGCCGTTCATCGTAAGCTAGATATTTGGACGACAAGAATTTTCCCTGAATTTTAAAAAACTTGAAGACATTGAATATAACTCATGGGCTACATGAATGCAAATAGATTTAAGCAAATGAACTACATACAGAGCTAGACTAAGCCGGTGAAAAGTGAAAATAAGAGCATGCTTGATGTCACGAGGATTCCAATCCTCTCACGGGCTCTTATTTGCAGTATGGAAGCTCATAAAATAGTTTAATCATCTAGGTTTTTCAAATCAAATAATTCAAAGATCTAAATTAATAGAGGACACGATTTAAAAAACCGACGGCAACAACGGATTCCAACTACGTGATCATGAATGCAATAAGAAGCGAGTTGAATCTTTCATGACACAAGACTGCAGAATTAAGCCTATTTGTGACTTCACCTCAGAAATGTAGCAGCGAAAAACAATTCGTGCTGTGCATATAGAGTTAGACTTATTAAAGTACTACAGCTTGATCAGACTACGAACTTTGGTAACTAAACCTCTGAACTTACATGCAAGAAAGAGTGAACATCGTAAATTTTAAGCGACTGCGCTTAAGTTTTTGCACTTCAAGTCTTGATTTCGATTTGTAGACAAATTAAATCTCTAATAAATTGAGATTTAATTTTAAAAAAATCCTGCTGTAACCTATATATATATTTTCTGGGAAAACGTATGGTGTGCTTTCATATGACCAGGCAGGTGCCCTGACTTAAACACAAAGTCTTAATTCCATAACACATTTAGAGCTACGCTGAACTTTCGTTCCTGTGGCTCAAAGAGATTAGTATCAAACATTTCTAAAACATAGAAACATTTTCCTCATGCACTGGGGCTCTTTCCAACATTAAAAGTTTTGAACAGATCCTAGATAGCGCCTACAAAACATATAGAAGAAACGCTCCTTCATAAATTAATTTCATCGAACAAACAATCTATTCGTTTCAAATGTTTTCTTCAGACTACAGTTTGAAATTTGACATGCCAGATAATCATATTTGAGCCACGCTTGTCATGTGGTCTGTTAAAATGGACTGACTTATAGAGCTCGATACACGTGTTTCGACCTTGTGATCTCATCAGTCGGGCAGTTACTCTTTCTCAACAACACTGTCTGTTCAGTGATAATTTCACTGGACTTGCAGTGCAAATGTTCGCCGTCGCTACTCTTTGTGGGGGACTGCATCACCCATAGAGGATTGGCAAAACACAAGAGAAGGTAACTGCCCAATTGACGAGACTACAAAGTAGAAACACGTGTGTCGGGCTCTATAAATCAGTTCATCTCAACAGATCACATGACATGCGTGGCTCAAAAATAATTTTTTTAACAATCTTTTCCTTGTAATGACAGCTTTCTTCTCATTCAATTACTAACTGATTGAAAAAGCACGCTGCTCGTGAATTCACTCAGCAGATTATTTCTCATGGATTTGTTCAGAAAGTAATTTTGTTGTTGAACGTTTAACAGTGGACCACATCTTGCAGATATAAAGCTTCTTGCGAGCAGACGTTTAGCTAAAAGGGTTCACTATACCTACTAAGGCCTATCACAGCAGTACTAGCGTTATTTTAATATCACACAGTAATAATTCCATAAGATTTTGCTCTTGAATTATCAAAAAAAGTAGTAAAATTGATTACTTGCAAGATTGTGTAGACATAAGAAAATGTATTTGGAAGATCGACAAAATCAAAGCACAGCATCCAGCTTCAAGTTCATCGATTCAGTGAAAATTACATGTTGCAACTGGTCCGGACTTCGTTTTCATCGTTGAGGCTATTGAATGGCAGCAAACGATATAAATTCAAAGTATCCACAAACCGGAAAGCTTGAAATAAGAAGAAAGATACTATTGATCACTATGCTTTATTAAATGATGGATCTTGAAGAAATGAAATAGTCGCTGTTAACAGTGGTGAACTACGAACATTGTTACACTTATATCAAAACGGTCGACTATCTCATTTGTGCTATAACAGCACTTTGTTTTCAAAAGCCATGACATACAAAAACCCTTCAAAACATCACAGTGCTTGTAACTCGAGTGGTGACCTCGCAAAACGTTCAATTGTCGAACGGATTTGACGAAATTCTGGCAAAAGAAACAACGTATATGGAAAATCGGATTTGTCCTTGTCAAGACAAAAAATCTTCCGTAACGATTTTGACAGCGTAACAGCAGCTTGAAACTATTGTGCAATTCTCTGTAACAGTTTACATAATGAATTCTTCTACCGGTAAAACACCGTTTTCGAAACTCTTTCCTTTCTGAAATTCACTTTTGAGAGTGCAACATTGTTTGTGCATTGCACACATATTCGTTAATTGAAGGTTGAATTAGAAAGTCCAACAGCGAAAATCATAGCTGACTTCGACTGAGCTGAGTTACTAACTTGTTCATTATGAAGTAAAGAAATGTAACAGCATTATAATACCACAAACCAGAAGCGTTGGCCACAAAAGTCAAGCTTTATCACAAGGACTGATTTCTCAAATTAAGAAAAATATCACTTCTATTTCAACTAATAGAGCTATTTGAAAAATCGTTGTACGCGCAGCTAAATAGAATTCAAGGTATGACGACATGCCTTTATGGTGAGCCTCATATCTTCCTGCAAATTTCTCGGAGATTTCAACTTATATTTTAGAATAAGCACCAGCAAAAGGTAAGCGATGACATTGGACAGCATTACACAGTAATTTGTAATCTAGTTGGCACTTAAAATTGACTATCAAAGCTAAGGTCTCAATAAATGCTCAACGGAACAAACCATATTTTTAGAGAGGCTGAAAAGTAA
This sequence comes from Parelaphostrongylus tenuis, assembly GCA_019055375.1. Taxonomy (NCBI): domain Eukaryota; kingdom Metazoa; phylum Nematoda; class Chromadorea; order Rhabditida; family Metastrongylidae; genus Parelaphostrongylus; species Parelaphostrongylus tenuis. The sequence goes on from JAHQIW010002694.1 coordinate 856,545, forward strand.
AAGAACTTGGTGATTACATGAAAAGGATTGAAGATCACGCAAACTCTTCAATAATAGGTGTTCACCACGCTCTGAAATATAAGCGATGCCAACTTAGTACTCAGGCATATCAAAACCATAACGAGGTAGGAGAGAGTCACCAAAAAAGTGCTAATATGAAATCGAAGTTCAATTGAGAATGACGAAATACGTACGTAAGGACTTCATATTGATAGCTTTGCAGTAACAACGACTGTAGGCGTTTTCTCAATAGAAGGTCTCTACATTTTCTTCAAGGGAAAAGGTTCTGTGACATGACTTCAATACCACATAAGATGTTCTACTGACAATCTTGAAGACAATCTCAATTATACTCTTAAACTTGCTCTTTATTCATAGATGTGCTCATTTATTTAAATAACTGTACTTGTTTAATTGCGCTGAAATAAAATAGATCACTAAGAAGCCTTTGAGGCAAACTGTATTGCGCATTTTTCTCTTTGTATGATATGGAGCCCTGAGATTTTAGCAGCCTCTCCGTACTCGTCCTACCTGGCGCTGCCGTACCAGGGGCTCTTTCGGGGTCAGGGGAATGAGGCCCATATTTGTTGCTGTTTTTGGCATTTTGATACCCAACGAAGAGGGGTTCGACAAGGCGATACAAAATCGCCAAAACTATTCACTGCCACCCTACAAAACGTCATGCGAACATTAGAATGGGACGAAATGGGAGTGAAAATTGACGGTCGACAGTTAAACCATCTTCGCTTTGCTGACGATATCGTTCTCATAACACCAAACATCAGCCAAGCGGAACGAATGTTGACTGATTTCGATAACGTCTGTGGAAAGATCGGTCTTCAACTGAATCTAACGAAAACAATGTTCATGAGGAACGGATGGGTTTCTAATGCCCCATTCACGCTCAACGGAACGACAATTTCCGAATGCTCCAGATACATCTATCTAGGTCGTGAAATCAACATGATGAACGACCTAGCCCCAGAGTTGAGCAGGAGGAAACGAGCGGCTTGGGGAACGTTTAAGAGCATCGAAGATGTAGTGAAAAGGACAAAGAACATCCGACTCCGTGCCCACCTTTTCGACTCGACAATTATCCCTGCCCTAACGTATGCAGCAGAAACCTGGTCGCTACGTAAGCAGGATGAAAGATCACTTGGACTTATCGAACACGCAGTCGAAAGGTCGATGCTAGGAGTATCCCGTATTTCGCAAATGAGACAAAGGATCCGAAGTTCCGACCTCCGTCAATGATCGAAAATCAGAGACGCCGTTCTACACGCCAGGATATCGAAAATAAGGTGGGCCGGACACGTGATGCGCTTCAACGACAACCGATGGACGAGAGCCGTTACCGACTGGATTCATCGGGACGTCAAGCGCTCTAAAGGAAGACCACTGACCCGTTGGTCCGATTTCTTCACGAAAGCGATGGAAGAAAGATATGATGCTCAGCGAATCCCTAGAGCAAGGAGGTCCCACTGGGCTACTCTTGCACGCGATAGGGAAAAATGGAAGAGTTGCTGGTACCCGCTCGAGTCACTCGACGATCAACGGGACGGCAGGTGATACAGGTGATGATATGGAGCGAGACAGAGAAACTGTCGCATCCCGCCTACAGCCAGATTGTGCTCCATCCGACTTTGGACTTTTCCGTTCAATGCAACACTTTTTGAAGGGTCGTTGATTTGAATCGCTCCATGAAGTTCAATAAGCATGTCAAGAGTTCTCTAAGTCAAAATGGTCGACTTTGACTAGACGCGGAACTTGGCGGGCCGATGCACAAAGTCTTAAAAAACGATGGTTTTTATTTTGAAGAAGAGTCAAGATTGTTTTTGCTTAAAATTCATGAGTAAATTTTTGATTGTTCACAAGCGCCCCAAAACTTTTTTGCGACATTATACGAGCGCGGCCATGGTCGGGTGCATTCCGACTACATTATGATAATCAATTCGATTAAATTCTAGATTCGTTTCAACAAGATATATACAACTCGAGTGAGCAGGAATGTCAATGTTCAAAGATGCTCTGCAATAATACAACTCCGCCAGCTGGTAACAGCCTGCACGTGCATCGAGCTGCCATCGGCGATTTGTTACATCATGTGCTACAAAAAACGCGACTATTACAGATTACTCGTCGTCAAGAAGTAGATTACATGAAATGACTTCAATAGCTGGCATTCGCTTTGCATAAAAGGTGCAGCTCGAGCGGTGCTTTAATTTCAATAAATTCAATTCGATGCAGCAACGAGCACACGCGACGCAATGACGATTATCGCTGAATAACCAACTCGGATGAGCCACTTGTGGAAAAAACGAAAAGGTCAAAACACTACTCGAGTATATCTTATAACAGCGACCTCGTTTCAGCTTGAAGAAGTGAAATTACCTATTATTATTGCCCATGTTTAGTAGAAGTAGGCCTTTGCATGCAAATGATTCGTTGTAAAATCAAATAGAAGTGCAAAAAATTTATACGTAATGCCGATGCAATGAAAATTCTCCCGAAATCTGATATAATTCGATAAATTTTGGATAGATCGCTAACTAAGGAAAGGTGAAGTTAACCTTTCTATGTCTATTGTTGTTTAAGAAAAAAATTTTGAACTGTTTACAACTTGTTTAATGAGTATGCTTTATTTTCTCTTCTCATCTAAATATGCCGTATACTCTAGACACGTCTACGTGGCTCAGACAAGTATATATATGAATATAAATAAATAAATAATATATATATATATATCGGGGCTCTGTGGCCGAGTGGTTGTGATGCATGTTGTGGCGCTTGTAAGGTCAAACTCCACCCTCAATTCTCTCCGGCAGTCAACAACGAACGCCCTATGGAATGTCATAGTTAGGCTGTAGTGATCACTTATGGATCAGTGTGGAACTTATAAGGAGACGTGCCCAACCAGTATTCTACGACGTTAAAGAAGAAAAAGAAAAAACGAATTGGCTGCCAAAACTACTGGGATCCGCAAAGTGAAAAAAAAATGAAGACGGGTCAATAAGATGTCTATAAGTCTACTCAAGGAAACATTGATTATATCAGTATATGGTCAATCAATTGAAGAAAGGCATCAGATAACATAGATGTCTTTGTAGTATGGATCAGTGTGGAATGTTATTTATGCACTACTCTTACCCTAATGAAAAGAGATTTTCAAACTTGATGAATGAAGCAAACCCTCCAAATAATGGTACATTCTCCATTTCAGTCCATCAAAGATAAAAAAGAATGGAAGACAGAGCTGAAGGGGAACACTGTGCCGATGAAAGCGATATATCCGAGCACGAGGTGTGCCGAGCGACCACCTTAACCACGTAACCCCTTTATGGCCTAAAAAATTGTTTCTATGAAAATAATTAAGCACAATGAGTCGTTGAACTGCATTTTTTAGTAATAGCAGCAGAAGTTAATAATTACATGTACAACAACACTAAAACTCACCAGTAAAAAGATAATGTGCATGACTGAGAGTAGAGCCATTGTTAATATTATCAATTGAAAAAAGCAGTTTTTAAACAGCGAACTATGGCGATTGTGTAGGATCTTTCAGATCTCCGAAAGGAAAACGCTCCATCTGAACATCATTTGTGGTGTGGTGTTTTAGTTTTAGTACTTGAGATCTTGTGATAAAGCTTGACTTTTGTGGCCAACGCTTCTGGTTTGTGGTATTATAATGCTGTTACATTTCTTTACTTCATAATGAACAAGTTAGTAACTCAGCTCAGTCGAAGTCAGCTATGATTTTCGCTATTGGACTTTCTAATTCAACCTTCAATTAACGAATACGTGTGCAATGCACAAACAATGTTGCACTCTCAAAAGTGAATTTCAGAAAGGAAAGAGTTTCGAAAACGGTGTTTTACCGGTAGAAGAATTCATTATGTAAACTGTTACAGAGAATTGCACAATAGTTTCAAGCTGCTGTTACGCTGTCAAAATCGTTACGGAAGATTTTTTGTCTTGACAAGGACAAATCCGATTTTCCATATACGTTGTTTCTTTTGCCAGAATTTCGTCAAATCCGTTCGACAATTGAACGTTTTGCGAGGTCACCACTCGAGTTACAAGCACTGTGATGTTTTGAAGGGTTTTTGTATGTCATGGCTTTTGAAAACAAAGTGCTGTTATAGCACAAATGAGATAGTCGACCGTTTTGATATAAGTGTAACAATGTTCGTAGTTCACCACTGTAACAGCAACTATTTCATTTCTTCAAGATCCATCATTTAATAAAGCATAGTGATCAATAGTATCTTTCTTCTTATTTCAAGCTTTCCGGTTTGTGAATACTTTGAATTTATATCGTTTGCTGCCATTCAATAGCCTCAACGATGAAAACGAAGTCCGGACCAGTTGCAACATGTATTTTTTCACTGAATCGATGAACTTGAAGCCGGATGCTGTGCTTTGATTTTGTCGATCTTCCAAATACGCCAAAGTTGTGAGATGCCGTGTTCCATATGTTCTAACATCAACAGATAATCTAAACTTGAGACATACATTTGAGCATCAAATTCTAATTTTAGCTTCGCTCTCATCGACCCACTTGATTGGATATATACTGTGGCCTGCGTTCACATTAAGACTAAAACGCGTTGCAGACTTCCTTGTAATCAACTGTTTTCAAATTCTCTGTAAACTTTCAGTCAAATCTATGAGAATGTTAGAAACATTTCTTACATTGGCACGGCAGTAGCTTACTCAGGTTTTGGGGTACGTCTTGCTTCATCAGAGATACGCGCCCCCCTCTCCCCTCCCTCTTAATCCCTACTTTATAGCAATGATGGGGAGAGCTCGAAAAGGCCTTTAAACATGACGCAGATACGTTTCCACGAGCGGTAGGTCTGTTTAGTACGATTCCATAGTGGTGCATAGTTTGTCACTTTTTGACACTTTACTAATCCGTCTTGGCAATGTTTTTTTTTTTATTGCGCGGACCCCAACAGATCTGGCGTTCGGTACCCATGTTCATCTTTTTCTTGAAAATAGTAAAATACTGGTTGAATTAGTGTTCTTGCGGTCTCAAGAATAGCCTGGCAGTGGCGTTCCATAAGGCTTTGTTGTTTACTATCGTAGAGAGTTGGGGTGGCTATAGGCTCAACGTGCCCCGCGTCGAGCATCACAACCACTCGTCCACTGCGACCTATGCTAATTGCTCCCTTGAAATGGAAATCTGTAAAATATTAGAGACCAGAAAAGGTGAATGTATTGTCCTTCTCTTAACGCCATTGATAGTATCGTAGAAACTTCTGATTTATCACCAATTGATAAGATCTCTTCCGAAAAAAAACCACTGCACAAATTTTCCAGTACGAAGCTTTGTCGCTCGCACCGCCTGTTTTTGCTCCATATTACTCTTGAAAAGGAGAATCTAACAAAGTGCCTACATGCTCCTTACCAGTCACGCAGTCATTGATGTAGTCCAACACGATTACGCACTCATTATTGATAGTGGTCACTAGGTGAATCGAGCTGCTGTCAACTAAACTTACTCCATAAAATCGACTGTTTTTAAAACCTCGCAATAAACATTCAAAATAATTCCAAAAAAAAAGAATGTTTTTAGCCTAAACGAGGTTGGTACGCCAGGGCGATTAACCGGTGTTTCGGAGGTTTCGGCCTCCTCGTCAGTTACCCCCGCCCCACATTAACCTTTACTTTTTTCCAGTATGTACCAGAGCTACTCATGAAATCGCTTTCTTAAAAATACGTATATTGCATATTTCACATGATGCCGTTCTATAACCTACTTGACAAGAGTTCAGTTATAAACAGTTCGCCGACTTTTATCTCAGCTTAGTTTAGTTTGCCCAGATGGAAGTGTGAAAACCTTCTTAAGTTGTGTGGCACAAATGACTCAGTAAGACAAATCCTCTTATCATTGTAACTCCTGCTTTTGGTCCTTTTTTCAGTCTGACACCCTTGAAAGCTTTCGAGATTCGGAGAGCTGCAAAGCCATTGAAAGAATGTAAATGAAGGTTTTGGTGGCTAATATTAAGGTGAAGCGGAATTGAAATAAATCGAAGTTACTGAAAGGGAGAACGATCGTGTTCAACAATGTTTTTACTACCTAAGCTTATCAGCTAGAGCTTAGAGAGAAAACAACTCTGAAATGATCCTTATCATTAAAATAACCGAATTAATGAGCAAACACAATTTGACTGTAGTTGCTATAACTCGCTCATTGTAGTTTTTGCATATGCTCTGCACACACTACACTCTAGAAGTATCTATGGCAATATGAACAGTTTTCATGGCCATCTTTTGCTACCAAGCAAATCAGCTGGTCAAATTATCATTTCTCCATATTTCAAAACTCGCCTATTATGAATGGTTCTCTTTCTTCGCCAAAAATTTTTTTACTTTCTCTTTTTCGAAAGCAGAAATTAGGTGATTTTGGGCTAAAAAGGGAGCCATCTGTTCTACGCATTCGGAGGACTGGTCAATGGTGAATGGACACTATAGCATTCATTCGAAGCAGAATACCTCGAAGCAGGAGAAAAAAAGGATTACATCACTCAAGTGGCTCGGCGGCTAAAGATGTATCTTGACTTCTGTCAATATTGAGATTCAAAAATAGTACGCTGGGGTACGCTGTGGGGCTTCTGCCACTAGTGATGCAGGCGGTACCGTCGAAACGTACGTTTTGCACTGATATACCAACTTTGAAAAGGCTCTAAACGTTCTCCCACATTATATGGCAAGTGACTCTGCTAAGCTTTAGAAAATTAGTTGAATGAAATCTTGGCGTATACAAAAAGTGCGGTGATCTCCCATTTTGTTATGTCGATATTGCTATCTGTCCTGCCAAACCTTATTTGTTCCGATGAGGAATATCAGAGACTAGGAAATAGAAAGTACAAGTTGTCGGAAAGATGAAAATGTAGGAAGTAGAAGCTAGCGCTTGAATTCGTCTTACAAGCTGGACTGGATCTACAGCTGTATAGCTATTAAGGAGTATGAAGTTACTTTGCCAAATTACCTTCTCCGGAGCTAATATGAATCAAAAACAGGTCATATGAGCACTAAAAACTTTTCACATTGTCCTAGTGTTCTTCTTCAAGCGCTCTCATTCGATGACTACAACACAGACATTTCCCATCAGGACAACATGGCGCAAGGGCAACGACAAACACATTGACCTTCTTGCCCCTACCATTCCCACTTCGAGAGAACAATTAATCATCTTCTTTGTAACTAAAGTAGAACAGATATGCTTCTTATGACAACGTGCGTTAGTTTCAATATAAACGTTGGCTACCATGCTGTTTCCGACGTAGCGATAATTTAGGGATGCTGTGAACAGCATCTTTCTGACTTTGAATCTTTGTTTCAGAAGCGGATTATTTTCTTGTTCTTGCAATCTTGGAATTAACCGATATAAGTTCACCATGTCGACTTGCGACGGAATGATGGGGAGGGGGTGAATCTTGCTCTATGGCTGCGTGTACCTTGTATCACCAAATAGCGTGCTCCCTAGTAACCTCTATAGATTCAAAATTTTTTATTCGGCTGAGTTGATAAGGAGATCAGCCGCATGTACGACTGAGATATGGATTTGTATTAAGAACAATAAGAAGTTCTACACGGTTACTAATGTAAAATTTTATCAGCCTATCCAGTTCAAAATCACATACATAAGAAATTAAGGTGTTTAGCATTTTTCGTGAATCTTTGTAGCAAATGGACCCTCATAAGCGAGAGTCACGGCAGAGAGAAGTATTGAAGTTCACACGAGCGTCACTCAACGTGAAAAAAGTAGAAATGGCTCAATTCGATGTTATCGGTCTTGATCACGCTGTTGTTTTTTTTTTCTTTGTTAACAGAGTACTATAATAATGCAATCTAAGGAAATCATTTATGACCACGACTAGTGAGTTTACGAAGGCTTGCATTGTTACAGCACTATGAGCCATCTAGGCATCAAACAACTGAGTCTGAATAGAATGGAAGCGCAGTGAATATACGCCGAGTTAGAGGTTTTCGATGTTTGATTTCTGAGAGCAATGCATCAGCAAAAACGAAAACGGCGGAATCGGTTGCCATTCTTGTACAATTGCGAAAAGAGAAAACTGATCAAGGACTGTACGTGAAAGAATATTGAAATACGATATGACAAGGAATCTGATATATATGTGATACATCGAATACATATACAAATACATTGTCTCAAGTCTTGATCGTGTCTCAGCATACCTGAGGTGGCATTTTTGAACCTTGAAGACTTGCTTGACCGACGCGACATTGGTGATAGTAGCATGTATTAATATATTGTAAAAGGAGTTCTGCTGTGTTTTCTCATTAAAAAATTCTATTTGTGCATCAATGAGGTCTGTAGCAAAGACAGATCAGTTGAGTCCATTGGGACGTTCGGGCGATGCTTGCCGATCTCCTGTAGAATGTGCCAAATTTTCATCGAACCACAATCAACTCATCAGCCAACATGTGAGAACTCATCAATGGATTTTCTTCAACTCAAATGACGACTGCTTGACAATTTACTTTTTGTAGATGTCCGTCACTTGGTTTGTCCGTAGATCGCTCTGTTTCTTCACAGAATGCCTTGAAATAACACTGAGGTTCACGGACATCTCAAATTTCGTCACCATACGCCTTGAAGAATTATCAATGGATCTCAGAAGTACTAGCACTCAATTTGTCAGAAGTGGAGCAACGAACAAATTTCTTTCTGAAACAGTTCCATTCTGAAGGCTGTGGACAAAAATGTCGTTCGTTGAACGAAAAACGAACGTTTTGCTGAGCTTAAAATCGCACAAAATGCGTGAATAAAAATCATTTTCAAGCAGTACGATAGAACTTTTTCTGCAATCTATTACAACGACGTCCAACCTGTGAATAAGGCAAAGCCACTCAAACGTCAGTCATTACAACTATTAACCCCGTTACTATTGCGACTATCATCCTCGCGTTGGTTAATCAAGATAATCCTATAAGATGTTTATACATGAATCAGTAATGCCAAGGTTCATAAATTCGATTTTTCGATTTATCATAGCTACATTTTCATTCTATCACATTATAAAAAAAATTAATCATGAAGTAATAAAATGCTGAAATGTTCGATTACTGACCTGAATATGAAGTCCGTTGAGGTTTGGTAACGATAAGCGATGATTTTCAAGATCACTGACCTACGATGGTCACCATAAAAATGTCAATATAAGAACGTCAACTCAAAATTCAGAAAGATATTAACCACGACTGGTTAAGCCTATACAAAATTGGAGTTTTAGATAGTGGTACTTCTTGTGCAGGCTAAAAATAAGCGTTCGCAACAGGGTGCATATCACCAAGGAGCACATTTTAATGACTGGCGAATGATCAACTTTCGTTCTATATAAAATAGCAATGTGGGAAACTGGGACTTCATTCCATCGCCGCTTTCTCTACAGATGCGAATAGATGCGAAAACCATCACCCACGTGGCGACAAAAATTGGCCATGGGTCATCGACTATGATCAATTTGCCTCTGAGAGACGATTATGTCAAAGCATCGATCGAATAAATGTCTTTTTAAATCGACTTTGTATAAGCACACTGAGAAAAAATTGAGGAAAAAATTTTGAGGACTGCTTAAGATTAACAGTGTAAAGCCCCATTGACCGGTACGGTACGGTAGATTCTTGTCGCCATTTGGACCTTCGCTACCACATCAAGTTGAAAAGAAAGTATTGCTCAAATATAATTTCCACTTCTCGCGGGTGTCATCATTTATAGGACGGATATTGATCAGCCGCTACCCAATAAGATCTTTTTGGCATTACTGTAACCTGCTTCAGGTCATTCATTAGTATACACATGGCGTACCGCTGTCTCAAAAACAGACTTTCACGAAGCCTCGTAAGAAGTAATCATTGTCTTCCTAGGCTATAGAGCTGACAAGAGGTTGACATAGAAAGATAGCTGTGGACATGGGCTCAGATTTGCCCTGATGACAGCGTAGACGTCGAAACGCTGATAAAATGAATAATCTTGTACTGTCCTTGTTCTAAATCGACGATCCAGCAAAATTTTTGATCATTATTGCCGCTTAATGGATGGATCCGAGATGATTCTGAAAGAAGTTTAGCCTTTAATCACTTTCTATGGTTTCATAGCGGATCAGTTTTTTTAACTTTACTGATCCGTCTTCACAGTGTTCTTCCACTGTGCAGATAACAGTTCCTCTTGTCTAGCATTCAAGCTGTTTCGTTGTCTTCTTCGTCAGCGTCGTAAAATTCCGCTTGAGCATGTCTCCTTGCAATGTCGAGGATACCCTGGCTGTAGTGCTTCAAAAGGCGTTCTTTGCTGACTGCCGGGGAGTGTTAGGAGCTGGATTTGGCCAGCACGCGCCTTGACAAGCATCACGGTCACTTTTCTATCGTACCCTTATAGCGGGGTATGAGAGGTATCATTACAAAGATGCTGAGTTCACGCAAAACTCAAGAGTTAATGTGCATGTGAGCGCGGTGCGTCGCACATACACCGAATTTCATGTTTTATTTGTATCTTGTCATTGGTTCTTGTATAGTCTCCGATGAGCGTATGTGGGGACAATGGCTAGAGGTGCGCTGCGTCGCACACGAGGTCTACGGTTCGATTTCGCCCACATGGCTCAATAAGCCATCCATCTCTCCGGGTCGACTAATTGGTATCAAGAAAGTTATAGACTTGTCTAGGAGGATAAACAGCACTAACTCGGTACAGCGTGAGGTATCGTGAGTCATTGTCAAGGCCAGATCTGCATTCAATCACCTCACAGGAAGTCAAAAATTGTACACGAATTCATGGCGAATCACTCAGGGATTGATCAAAGCCGAGAACTTTATCCTATTTTATAGTCTCTGAGCACTCTTTCCTTCTATGATACTACGAATTTCTCAGCGCATTTCCTCATTACTGGTATTCCCTGAATCACAAAAGTCAAAGCAGAAAACTTCTCAAACTAGACACTATCGCTTTCTATGCTCAATGACTTGCGAATATTGTTACCATTCACGTAAAATTGAGCCTGTAGATAGCTGAGAATAGGTAGGTTTAATGTCAAGGTGCGTGGACTTTTGTGACCGTATCATTTCCTACAGAGTACAGGCTAATCAATTCATATAACAGTCCATGTTATCTTTCCTTTGACGGCAATTATCTCACAACAAGAAGGTTTCTCATCGTTCATAGCGTTGTAAAATCTTGAGAAAAATTCCCTCAATGTACTGATTGCTGGTGTGAAGCTCCAAGAGGGTTTATGTTCTTGAATTTCAGGCCATCCCGAAGGTTTTTTAATAGAATTTGGGCGAACATGCGATACACTTCCAACAAATGCCGTCGCCATCTTTGCGGATATTATGTCCCGTTATCGAATCTTATAAAAAAAATCTCAATACAGGAACATGATTCTCTGATCAGGGAGACCGCCTCGTACCTGTATCATGGGTTTTCAATGAACATGAAGAACAGCATGAAGAATGAATTTGATAGGACAAAGGAGGCAGCATGGAACGCAAACCTCAACACTTCCGTCACATCTGCCATAATGCAATTTTACGTATGCTGTCAAGATTTTTAACCATCATATCTAGGCTTAGTCTTCATCCTATTATGCATAGCCCGATATTTTTTTCCATTTCTTGGGTTACGAAAGCATTGTCTCTAATTCATATGAAATGCTGGCGTACGCCACTGCCGCATACCATGGCAGTGACAAAAGTGTTGAATCGCGTTAGGCTTGCACTCTGCTGCCTTCCTTCTTCTGCAAAATTCATTCTTCATGCTATTCTCCATGTTCATTGAACGCCATGATAAACGTATAAACGTATACGTTTATTCCATAAACGTGGGTTTCCTAATCAGAAAACCGTCCACTTTAATGTCATCATCTTAACACTTTGAAATCCTTACCATCATAGTCTCTGTCCACTATACATGTAATTCAATATCTTCCTCATTTCGCTGAGCTCATTGAGCATCGCCTCGACATCACTGATATTATTGGCAGATAATGACGATGTCATTCGCGAAAATAAGACTCAATAGGAATTCCCCATCAAGCGAATGCCATTTTCGCCCCAATCGAGCGTGCGATATTCATTGTAGCGCAGCACTGAGGAGGGAGCTCAGAGGACTTGCAGCATCAGCAATGCCTTTGGCACAGAAACTGCTAACGAATGCAAGCGAAGGTTGACAAAGTCTCCTATAGGTAATGGGTTCCAACAATGCATAAGCCTCAAGTACTTTTGTACCATCAAAACAAATCATAGCAATCATCGAATCTGCCCTTTCGAGGCCACCTGAGTATTGCAGGAAAGCTCAATCATTTCAGGAAAGCTTATTATTTTTACCATTTTTAGTAGAATACACAAGCATTTACGGTCTTATCACGGTCTAAATCGCAATTACTCTTCCACCAGCCTATATGGCTATATAAAATCATTTCCTTTAAGTCTTTAGAAGTTTCAAGACTTCACCAATTAACAAACCGAATCACCTATTACAAGGGGAAAAATGAAAGACCGCCTCATTTGCTGTAGTGAAAATATTATAGAAGTGCTGTAAACATTTGAAAACTGAGATTTACGTTAGGCTACAACTTCACGTCGCCGCTTATCAAAAAAGCCTTTCTTGACGTTGCTACAGAGGAAGATTTCTTGCATTGCAGACCTGATACTTGTTGTCGGACAGACCTCTTTCTGATAAAAATATTACGTGTTTTGAGCTGATAGGCCTAGTGGTATACAGGCGCATGTTTCATCCTATTGGGACTCATCAGTACCATCCTCCCTTTGTTCAGCCAATCTCCAGAGCTCAGATAATCCTAAGCAATTGACGCCATAAAAAAAATTTTTTTGGTTTTTTTACTCTGTATCAATTCCTTTAGAGACTTATCTGGCCTTACGGGATTGGCAGAACCGAGGGAGGGTGGTACTGATGAGTCCCAATAGGACGAAACAGGCGCCTGTATAACACTAGACCTATCAGCTCAAAACAGTTAATCTCCTTGTCATATTATATCATTTTGAGCAGGTCTATAAAAAGCGGTCGATAGAAGAGACCTCTTTCTTTGAACTATGAGTAAACAAGAGCGTAATTTTAAGAGCGTAATCGTTGCTGAGTCCGGCAGCGTGCTTATATACTGAAAAGACCGTTTCTCTGCAACGCAGCAAGTCGAATGAGTTGAATTCCCATCTGCGACCAAGGTAGGTCTTGGCTGACTCACGTTCAGTTGGCTAAGGCGGCCGATAGACCCTGCACCGCTCACGTGGCTGCATCAGCCAGCCGCCACGTGAATTGGTCACAGTTCCTATGGTTGCAGATGAGAATCCAACTTATTACCTGCTACATTTCAGAGAAAAGGTCCATCCAGGATATAAGCGCAGCGTTGGAATCAGAAACGATTGCGCTATCGAATGACTACTAACAGTCTGAAAAAGAGCACTTTATGGCGAAAAATATAAATATGCGCGTCTGAGATATAGATTGTGTGAATTTCACAGCGTTGTAAAAAGGTGTTTTGGAAAACCAGCGACGTGGAGTTGTAGCTCAAAGCCTCATCTTTTGAACGGTTACCAACGCTCCTATGAAAAGTTTCTTTTCAGCAAATGAGGCTTACTTTTCTTTCATCTGGTTTTAATCAAAAGAAACCATGATTTCATTGCGATAACCGGCAATACCATGATTTCTTCAGTTGAAGAAGTTTACACAACGCCTGAGTAAGCAAATGATTCTTTGTCTTGTTGGATAAAAACCTTTTCGGAGGAAAGATTCCACATCAAGAAGGAACGACTACAAAGTGAAACGTGTAGTAATTTTTTTTAGGTGCAGCGCAATGCTAAAAGATGCATGCCGTCTACAACACAATGCGTCGGTTATATGAGGTTTCCGAGATGTTATATTGCTTTCAAATATGATGAGCCATTGAAAACGAACTCATCTTTCAATCCGTTGTGATCCTCGGAACCCCAGCTTACGGCGACGTAAGCGACTCCAACTTCTTGTAAAAGCGGAGAGATGCAGAGAGGCTCTTCCTTCTAAGACTGCAACGCTATAGACATATATTCTTGCTCAACTGCGTCTGATAGGCATGTTAGTAACTTCCAACATTTACTACTGAAATGCCCACTAGAAGGACCCGGACAAGAAGTCGGGGTAGGAGGAGTGGAAGAAAACGGTGTAAACATCACGACTGTCGACGAACGATACGCAGCCAAGCAAGTTGGATATTCAGAATCACTCACCTCTCCGCCCACCTGACAGATTATGACGTGTTTGTGCGTGGTGTTCGGCCTTGGCAATTTTTCAGATATTGATTTGTCCTCCATTTTGGATGACGGCCATGTGATTAGGCTGCCGTATATAATTTTGAACGGTAATCACTAAATCCGTTGGAGCGCCGTGGTCGAGTGGTTGCTATGCTGGTCGCAGCTCGCGTGGAGTCGAGCTCCACTCCGTAACTTTCTCGCGCACCGTTCTAGAAGAAGACGAAAAACGAATCAAATGATGGAATTACTTGGATCAGCACAGCGAAAAGGGGAGCGTTGTGATGACGGATCAGACAAAAAAAGTCGCTAATGCCTGAACTGAAATAATGCTAGGATCAATTTCCATGACAGACTTTTTGACCCTACAATTATCAAATAACTCATACAATTATCAAATGAAATATCATAGATGATGGCGGAAATGTGCAATAATATAGGCGATAAATTTAGACCTGGTTAAATTCGCTCATGAGATTTTTTGGAAGTCTATCATCTTACTCTTGGGTGAAAAGACGAAGACGAGTAGAAGTTCATATCTAAAATGCTTGGAAAGTCGTGGAAGACAGTGAGAATTTGGAGGTGGTAAACATCGACCGAAAGAGGCAATTTTATCGTTGTTATTACTGATCTGCACACAGTTGCGATAACGAGCAAATGGCCGTGTATCATCAACTATGAAACAAAAGGATATAACTTTCGGCGCTGATAAACCCTGAAAGATGCGCCATGCATTCGTCTTCAATTTTTAACTCCGCTTGAGATGACTGAATGCATATCTGGCCCTAACAATGGCTCGCGGTGGCCTCCCGCTGTATCGAGTCAGTGCTGCTTTCCTCTTAGACAAGTCCGCGACTAGTCCAGTGCAAATCAACCGACTCTGCAGCGATGGTTGCTTTGGTGAGCTATGAACGCGAGATCGATCCACCAGCCTTGTATGAGACGCAAAGCACCTATAACCACTGCTCCACATACTCTCTTCGTCAGTAACTATATCGACTAGTTTCGTTCTTCAGGGCTAACAATAGAGCACCTAATTTGTCAGGTTAGTTTTTTTGTGCTGCTTCTAACGGTTTCTTATGCTTGTACCGAATTAAATACTCTTGCAAAACCTTTCTGTGGCAGACTTATAAGACACTAACAGACACAAGACAACATAACATATAACAATATAAGAAAATCGGCAAACATGGATCAAATTTCAAATCAACATCGCGAAACTAAAATTCCTACAAATTCGAGGGTCCATTAAGCGGCACACCCTATGTATGATGCTTTGTTGACTATAGTTTTTGCAGTATTTGGATTCTCGTAAATAGCTGGTTCAAGGACTAATAGAACTTCTAGTGGCCCCTGTCATGTTGATAATTAATTGCTAGGACCACTGGGTATGACCGCTAATTACAATCTGGCAACCCATTTAGCCGGACACCATGTTCGCGTCATGCACGACTGAATACAGCGACAGTTTTCGTGTTCCTGCGGATTTCACAACCTTCTGACAACAAACAATAATTTTTTTAACAAAAACGTTGAGGGGCGTGATTGAGAAACAGCCGCAGAAACAACACTGGTCTATCGTTCTATGGGTACGAATGATTTTCATCTTTGGTATCCGCTACTATGGTCTCAAATACAGAGACATTGTCGTCAGTTTTTGGAATAATTTTCTAACTTATTCCAAATCTATTATAGCGTTTCTGCTTGGCCCGCATTCCATTCAACAGTTATGACAATAATAGTAAGCTAAATGATAGTTAGGTTCAACGGATGGGCTGAACCGAGGGATACTGCTCTACAGAGGAGTCCATAAGGAAGAATTAGGCGCCTGTCTAGCAATATATGAGTGTCTTTATCAGACTTCACAAATGGCTTGAAACATGTTGTGTGATAATCAGATTACTATTGATAGTTATATATTCGTGAAAGTGACGATAATCAACTTCCTGGCAAAAGTCGTACACTATAGATTATAAAAAGCACAAAACGCGCTTTTGCTATCAAACTTTTTGATTAGCCATTTAATGAATATACTTATAACGTGATAGAAAGAGCCCACAGAATTAAAAAGTGTAACAACCATGCAGTCCGGATAGGGCTAAGGGCACCACTCAAGTTATACTGCGTAATTCAAAAGACATCGTGGTCGAGTGGTAGAGGTGCTCGTCACAATCCGCGTGGGGCGAACCCCATACATAAAGCTCCACGGCGATCAAAAGGAGCTCACTATGGAACGCCACAGTCGGGCAATCCTAGAGACAGAAAGCAGACGGGCTCATCTGGTAATTGCTGCGTTTAAGAAAAAGGGCGAAAATGCGATTGAATGTTATAAGAAGTGGGACCCGCACAGATGTAGACGGATCACTGAAGAGCCAAAGATTTTGTACGCTATGATACCTGATCGACATAGTTTATGACACACGGATATTTGCTCTTCATTGTTACAGCGTGCAGGTCAGTAACAACGATAACATAGTCTTTATCTGCCGACATTTGCACTTTGACATTCTCCACGTCTTCTATGACTTTTCCATATAATTTAGATCCGTACTTCTACGTATGTTAGTCTCTCCATTGAACAATAGCATGAAACATTGCACATTCCTGCCATTACAAGTGATTTATCTGGTCAATGCCAAGGTTGAGAAGTTGGTCCTTAGAGCTGATCCTAGCACCGTTTGAATTCAGGAATTAGTGACTAATGTTCAAAATAATATACGGAAACTTTATCACGTGGCTGTCAACGAAAAGAAAAGAACAATCAATACCTCAAAAAATTGCCAAGGACTCGCACGACGTGCGATCACGTCATGACCTGTGAGTGGGCGGGGTGTCGGATGATGCTGAATATCCAGCTTGTTTTGTTGCCTATCAATCGTCACGTTTAGCGATCGTGATTCTTTCGACGTCTTCTTCCACTTATCGTGCGCTGATTTCTTGTTCGTCTCCCTCTGCTGGGCATGTTCGTAGTAAATGTTAGGAGTTACTACTAACATGCCCATCAGACGCAGTCTGGCAAGATAGATCTTGATCGCGTTGCAGTAATGGATAAAGAACTCTTTCTGCTTTCTCCGCTTTCTCAAGAAGTTAGAGTTGTTTTTGACGTCATAAACTGCGTTCCGAAAATCGCAACGAATTGAGAGGTGAGTTCGTTTCTAAGTGTTCATCTCATCTAAAGACAATACAAAGCCTCAAGAATTTCGTAAAAACGTGGGATAGAACAAGCGTAGATCCATTGCATTGTAGCTGCATCTTTGACGATTACGCTACACCTAAAAGCAGATACCACATGAAATTACTCTGGAAGTCCTCTCTTCTTGGTTGCGAAATCTTTCTGGCTAAAGATGTTATCTAATACAACAAAGATTCAATTGCTTATTCGGGTGATGAGTGGACCCCTTCAACCAACCGATACGAACTCTATTGTACTATTCTTTACAAAACAAATGTCTACTAACACACTCTCCTTTGCTGAATAACAGAAAGTTATGGAATCGTTATTCAATGATGAGGTTAATCTATAGTCGTTGGGAATTATCTCATATTTAATTTAAGCCAATATGTCATGTGGTCTGATAATGAGCTCTTGTATGGCCCGATACACGTGTTTCGATCTTGCGATCTCGTCAGTCGGGCAGTTGCCCTCTCTCGTCTTTTGCTAATCTCTGTGGGTGCTCCAGTCCCCACAATAAGAGTTAGCGACGACGTACGATTTACACTCTATGTCCATTAAAAAACTCACCAAACACAGAGTGTTGTACACTTGAATGCTCGTGGCTAGTATATTCAATATATCATATCTTTTGTTTCGAGTTTTTTCTTAAGACCACAGCTCAAATTTCAATATGCCTGACGAGATCGCAAGATCGAAACACGTGTATCGGGCTCTATAAGTCAGCCTTCATTGACAGACCACTGACATGCGTGGCTCAAATAATGATTATCAGGCATATTGAAATTTGAGCTGTGGTCTTAAGAAAACACTCGAAACAAAGATATGATATATTGAATATACTAGCCACGAGCATTCAGTGTACAACACTCTGTGTTTGGTGAGTTTTTAATGGACATAGAGTGTAAATCGTACGTCGTCGCTAACTCTTATTGTGGGGACTGGAGCACCCACAGAGATTAGCAAAAGACGAGAGAGGGCAACTGCCCGACTGACGAGATCGCAAGATCGAAACAAATAGCCCGCATCTTTCGGAAGTCTCCATAGCGTCGCATCTTATGTCGAGGGATCGCTTCTTCAAGATCATGACACGCTTGCATGTAAGCAACTATTGAGTTACGATGTGAATGACAAGTCATACAAAATAAGACCGATGCTGGAAGTTGTCATTAAGAATTGTAAGGACCCATTCAAACTATGAGGAGACGTGTGTATCGATGAGTCGATGGTGCCATTCAGAGGACGAATCAAATTCCGCCTGTATGCACCTTGCAAAGAAACAGATATGGAATAAAGCGATTTAAACTTTGTGGTGAAGGAGTGTACTCCTACAAAACGATAGTGTACATGGGTGCTGGAGCAAACCCGACACCAAACAAGCCACTTGCAGATTTTGTGATAAAGGATCAAATGAAGGATCTTCTGAATGGAGGAAGGCACCCCCTTGCCGATAACTGGTACTCCAGCGCCGCTCTAGCTGAGAATCTGCTGCAAAGCAATACACACTTTATTTAAACATGCAAAAACAGCAGGAAAGGCTTGCCTAAGGAGGTCATGGAAAGAAAACTGCGCAACTGCGAGTGGAAAGTTATGTAGAATCAAAATGGCGTTGTGGTTCTGCGATTCAATGACAGAAGAGACGTCACAGTGCTTTCAACAGCTTGCGGCACTGCTAAAAATCCCTGTGCGGACAAGTTTGAAGTCGTCGAGATGTACAACAGGAAGAAGTTGCTGCTAGACTAGACTGACCAGATAGCTGCCAAATCACCATTCCTCAAGAGGACTATTAAATGGTGAGAACATTTTGCTCGTTCTTAGCTTCGTAATTCGGTCAGAGAAGATTTTAAATAGCTAGGCGCTATTTCCACTGTAAGAACTTCTATGGAAATTTTGACGATGAACTATTTTTTATAGCAATAAACTTTGCACATAATCAAAGTTTATTGCTAGAAAAGATAGTAAAAAAATTTCACTGAGAAGTTGTAACAACGCATCGTGAAGGCGAAACGGCAATCTTTTTGTTCAGTATAACGTAGTAATGCGCTTCATTCAGGAACCAGACTTACTATCAAAGTGTCGTTAATCAGGTTATCGAATTATTAATAAAAACGTCAATAAATCAGGAAAAAATGCTATATATAATCGGAAAAAACGTTTTTCCTTGTAGTTTGCGGTTTATCGTGGAACCATAGAAAATTTTTTCAGTGCATGAGCAATTTTCAATGCATTTTTTCTTACTATGAACCCTTTATAGATTCTTTTTTATAACATTTTTCTATTTTGCACCACAATTATTATTCTGTATCGATAGTTATCTTGGAATCAAAATTTTACTTGATAATGACAAGAAACACCTGGTAAAATTGATAAAAAACAAACTCTGACTGTAAAACGTTTCGCTGTAGAACGGGCTATAGAAGTCTTTTGACAAAGCAAACATGATGGAAGATATAAAAACGTGGGTGAAAAAGACAGAACTGAAGTTATATATAAGCTGAAAATAAGTTCCTTTACACAATAATTGCTTCTCTCGTTGAAAACGAATGATTTTTCGATGCGTGGGTTTTTCTTCAAAACATAAAACTCTTATCGAAGTATCTCATGTTAAATTCCATCATTTCATCACGATAATGTCCCCTTAGTACCTCAGATTTTCAAACAAACTACCATATTTCCACCGCAGAGCTGATTGTACAGACTCCGCCCCGTCGCGCCGCCGCGCCTCCCGCCGCACACACGGTGTGCGACCGCCGAAGTTGGACCTTGCCGTTGCCAACGTGTTAAAACCGTTTAAATCGCAGGTACTTTTGCACCAACTTAATAGCTATTCAAAAACATTTGTTCTGAGTTCCTTAGGAGTTTCT
The DNA here is from genome assembly GCA_019055375.1 of Parelaphostrongylus tenuis. Taxonomy (NCBI): domain Eukaryota; kingdom Metazoa; phylum Nematoda; class Chromadorea; order Rhabditida; family Metastrongylidae; genus Parelaphostrongylus; species Parelaphostrongylus tenuis. Next base: position 876,843 of record JAHQIW010002694.1, read on the forward strand.
AGGACCTTCCCAATTCACGAACTGAGCACAATACCTCCAATTCTAAGAGATCATTTCATCGATGAGATTACTGATTCCTAAATCAACATTAATTTCATTGCGATAGCCAGCAACCTATGATTTGTTCATGCTGCAGGTGTTCACTCATCACCCGAATAAGCAACTGGATCTTTGTTCTACTAGATAACATTTCATCCGAAAATATTGCTCAACTAAAAGCGGAGGATTTCCACAGTTATCCCAAGTGGTAACTTTTAAGTTGCAGCGTAATGGCTAAAGATGGATGCCGTCTACAAGGCAGTGGGTTGGTGCTTGTTCGATCCCAGATATTTAAAGAGTTATATTCTCTTTAGTTGAGGCGAACAGTTAAAAACGAACTCACCTCTCAATCCGTTGAAATCTTTGAAACTGCAGCTATGACGTCGAAAACAACTCTATGTTATTGAGAAAGCGGAGGAATGCAGAGAGGGTTCTTTATCTATTACTGCAACGCGATCGAGATCTACTTGCCAGACTGCGTCTGATGGACATGCTAGTAGTAACTCCTAACATTTACCACGAACATGCCCAGCAGAGGAAGACGAACAAGAAATCAGAGTAGGGGAAGTGGAAGAAGACGTCGTAAGCATCACGACTGTCGACTATTGCTAAACGTGATGATTAACACGCAGTCAAACAAATTGGATATTCAGCACCACCCGACGCCCCGCCCACTCACAGGTTACGGCGTGTTCGCACGTCGTGCGGGTCCTTGGCAATTTTTGGGGTACTGATTGTTCCTCTATTTCGGGAGATAGCCAAGTGATAAAGTTTCCGTGTATATTTTTGAACAACAGTCGCTAATTCCTGGATTTAAATGGTCTTAGGATCAACTCTGAGGACCGACTTTTGAACCCTGGCAAAGATCGCATAAATCACTTGTGATGGCAGGAATGTGCAATCGCATAGGCAATATGCTCAAACCGAATAAAATTCGCCCACGAGATTTATTGAAGTCTTTCATGGTAATGTTCAATGGAGAGACTAAGATACGTAGAAGTACGGGTCTAAAACATATGGAAAAGTCATAGAAGACGTGGAGAATCTCAAAGTGCAAATGTCGGCAGATAAAGACTATGTCATCGTTGTTACTGACCTGCACACTGTTGCAATGAAGAGCAAGTATTCGTGTGTCATAAACTATGTGGACCAGGTATCATAGAGTGCGAAATCTTTGGCACTTCAGTGATCCGTCTTCATCTGTGCGGGTCCCACTTCTTATAGCATTCAATCGTTTTTTCATCCTTTTTCTTGAACGCAGCAAATACCATATGAGCCCGTCTGCTTGCTGTCTCTAGGATGGCCCGACTGTGGCGTTCCGTAATGAGTTCGTTGTTGATCGCAGCGGATTTGTGTATGGGGTTCGCCGCACGCGCATTGTGACAAGCATCTCAACCACTCGGCCACGATGTCTTTAGAATTACGCAGTATGACTTGGATAGTGTCCTCAACCCTATCCAAACTACCTGGTTGTTACACGTCTTTGATTTTGTGGGCTCTTTTTATCACATTATATGCGTATATTCATTAGATGGCTAATAAAAAAGTTTTATAGCAAAAGCGCGTTTTGTGTTCTTTGTAATCTGTAGTAAACGACTTTTGGCAGGAAGTTGATTATCGTCAATTTCACGAATATATAACTATCAATAGTAATCTTAATGTCTCATAACATGTTTCGAGCCGTTTGTGAGGTCTGATATGGACACTCATACATTGCTAGACAAGCTCCTGTTTCTTCCTTACGGACTCCTCTGAAGCGCAGTATACCTCGGTTCAGCCCTCCATTGAAACCTAATTATCATATAGCTTACTATGATTGTCATAGCTGTTGTATGGAATGCGCGCAAACAAAACCGCTGAAATAGATTTGGAATAAGTTGGAAAATTATTCCAAAAACTGACACCAATGTGTCTGCATTTGGGACCATAGTAGCGGATACTGAATATGATCATACATATTATTCGTGCCCATAGAACGATAAACCAGTGTTGTTTCTGCGGTTTTTTCTCATTCACGCTCCTCAAATTTTCGTTGAAAAAATTAGTGTTTATTGTCAGAAAATCGTTAAATCCGCAGGAACACGAAAACTGTCGCTGCATTCAGTCGTGCCATGATGCGAACATAGTGTACGGCTAAATGGGATGCCACATTGTAATTAGCGCTTATACCAAACGGTCACACCAATTGTTTTTTAACTTGACAGAAGCCACTTCTACTAGTTCTTGCACCAGCTATTTAAGAGATTCCAAATGCTGCAATAACTATAGTCAACAATGCATCAAACATGGATATGTCGCTTACTAAACCCTCGAATTTGTAGGAATTTTCGCTTTGCGATATTGATGTGAAATTTGATCCATGTTTGTCGTTTTTCAGATCAGAAAAGTTTCACAAGAAGGTTAACCTCGGTACAAGCATAAGAAACTGTCAGATGCAGCACAAAAAAAAACTAATCTGACAAATTAGGTGTGCTGCAGTGAGCTTTGAAGAACGAAGCTTTTCGATATAGTTACTGACGAAATAGGGTATGTGGGAGCAGTAGCTATAGGTGCTTTGCATCGCACACAAGATTGGTGGATCGACCTCGCATTCATGGTTCACCACGTCATCCATCACTGCGGAGTCGGTTGATTTGTACTGGGCTAATCGTGGACTTGTCTGAGAGAATAAGCAGCACTGACTCGGTACAGCGGGAGGCCACCGCGAGCCATTGTTAGGGCCAGATATGCATTCAATCATCTCAAGCGGAGTTAAAATTGAAGACGAATGCATGGCGCAACCTTCAGTGTTGATCAGCGCCGAAAGTTATATCCTTTAGTTTTATAGTCAATGACAGACGGCTATTCGCTCTTTATTGCAACAGTGTGCAAATCAGTAACAGCGATAGCATTGCCTTTATCTGTTGACGTTAACTCCTCCAAATTCTCCTCTTCCACGAGTTCCAAGCATTTTAGATACGTACTTCTACGTATCTTAGTTTTTTCACCAAACAATAACATGATAGAGTTCCAATCTCATGAGCGGTCTTGACGAAGTCTAAATATATCTTCTATACTATTGCACATTCCTGACATCACTAGTGATTTATTTGGTAGTTATCACTGTAAAAAGTCCGGCCTGGAAATTGATCCTAACAACATTTCAGTTCAGGAATTAGTGACTGTTCTCCAAAATTATATCCAGAAACTTTGTCACATGGCTGTCACCCAAAATAGAGGAACAATCGATACCTCAAAAATTGCCAAGGACGCGCACAACGGGCGATCACGTCATAACATGTGAGTGGGCGGGGTGTCGGATGATGCTGAGTATCCAGCTTGTTTGGCTGCCTATCAATCGCCACGTTTAGCGATCGTCGACAGTCGTGATTCTTTCGACGTCTTCTTCCACTTCTCCTACTCTTATTTCTTGTTCGTCTCCATCTGCTGGGCATGTTCGTAGTAAATGCTAGGAATTACTACTGACATGCCCATAAGACGCAGTCGGGCAAGAATGGATCTAGCTCGCATTGCAGTCATAGACGAAAAACCCTCTCTGCATTTCTCCGCTTTCTCGAGAAGAGAGTAGCTTACGACGCCGTAAGCTGCTGCTCCGAGGTTCTCAACGGATTGAGAGGAGAGCTCGTTTCTAACTGTTTATCTTATCTAAATACAATATAACGCCTCAAGAATCTCATAGAAACGTTGGATAAAGCAAGCACCGATCCACTGCGTTGTAGGCTGCATGTTTGACCATTACGTTTACCATTATTGAAATCAGTTAATACACGGGATTACTCTGAAAGTCCTCTCTTCTTGATTGCGGAATCGTTCCGGCTAAAGGTGTTTTTATCTAGCGCAACAAAAAATCATCTGCTTGCTCGGGTGATGAGTGAACCCTTTCAACAAACCGATATGAACACTATTGTACTATTCTTTACAAAACAAACGTCTACTAACATCCACTCGTTTTCTGAATAAAAGGAAGTTACGAAATCGATACTCAATGCTGAGGTTAATCGATAGTCGGTCTTAAGAATTATCTCATATTGAATTTGAGCGAACATGTCATGTGATCTGTTAATGAGCCCTTGTACGGCCCGGTACACGTATTTCGGTCTTTCAGCTTCGTCAGTCAGGCTCTTCGTCTTTAGTCAATCCCTTCGGGTGCTCCTACTCCTCTATAAGAAGGTAGGCAACGACTAACGATTTATACAATTGCCGTCAAGTGAAAAATCATAAGAACGGGAATTTTCGACGCTCCACTGATCTTGGCTGGTATTTTTGTAATATCATACCTTTTATTCCGAGTGTTTTATTCAAACAACGCTCAAATTTCAATATATTTCATAATTTCACTATCAACAAGAGTCCACTTTACTGCTCATTCGGTTGTCTGTTATCTGAGTATCATGTTATGTTACCGGCCCATAATTTTATATCGATCTACGTTTCGCTTCTAGATCTCGAATGGGCATTTGTTTTACAGATCTGAGCTGCCCAAACCGGCTAGAAGCTGAGAATCCTGATAAACTTTTTACTACACCATTGAACTGCCGTTTTGTTGGTGTATAGATTTTTTTACGTAGCAAGTTTCATGCGTACGCTACTGCCGCATAACACGACACTGACTGAGGTGTTGAATCAAATGAGGCTTGCGTTCCACGATGCTTTCTTTCCTCAGTCAAATACATTCTTGATGTTGTTCTCCATGTTCAGTGAACGCCCATGATACATTTATGAGGTGGTTCGCCTAATCAGGGAGCCATCCAGCTCACTGTATTCACCTTCGCCCCTTGAAATCTTTAGCAGCATGGTCTTCGTGTAATTGGCGTATAATTCAATATTTTTCCTCGCTCCGTTGGCTCATTGAGCATCTCGCTTCTCTCTTTCACCTCATTGCTTCTTTCGGCAGAAGTTGACGTTGTCATTCGCGAAAAAAAATACCTAATTAAGTCTTCTATAAACTATGTGCCATTTTCAGCCTATTTAAGTGTCCGATATTCACTGCAGTGCAACAAAAAGCAGTGTGGGCGATATGGTGTTGCGTTGCCGTAACCCTTATCCCATGAGTATGGTCAAAGTCGATGGCGAAGCTGTACTTGTGTGCTGGGTTTTAGACAGCAGTGAGCTAACCTTCGTATATATGACGGACATGCATTTTGGCCGGTGAAAGCTGATAGATTTGCATTCACTATCGCTCTTAAACGCTTTCTAGTCGATAAACTTAGAACAAGGGTCAGTATGTATTACTAACAAACTTCGATGATCTTTGACACGGCTTGGTTGTGACTAATGCAGCAGGAACACCTCAGTTCTCATTTGTTAGACTGGTTGTTCCTCATTCACGGTGTTCGTGAAGTGTTTATCTTGGTAATAGCCTGCCAAATGCATTCAGAAAGTATAGAAGACAGTAATCACTAAGATATCCTCTAAAACACTTTCTTACATATGACAACTGTATGCGACGTCCTCTACCTGATTTAGATATTTTCTTTCTGACGGCAGAGTGTTATATAGAGTGTTAGTTATGAAAATACATGTAAACTGGAGGCTTTAGCTCAAAGGACTAGTATAAGATTATGCCGTCCTGAATAGGAGCTATGCGTCTCTTTGTGTTTTCTATCGAAACGATAAGTTCACAGCCAGGTTTCTCACACTGGGATTTTGCAGTCCGAGAGGGATTCTCTGGAGTAGGACAAATTGAAATAGAACAGTTCCGCCATCAAATTTATATAGCGAAGGGATGTTCTGAACCAACTCTTTTGATGAGATTTGAATGCGGAAAATAGTACCCGCAAAAATGGCGACGGCACTTGTTGGGATTTCATCGTATGTTCGCACAGAACGTTACAAAGGACGCTCGGAGTAACCTGAATTACAAGAAAAATGTCCCTCTTCAATTTCAGCAAAGTAGTCAACATCGACGAGGACTTCTTTTTAAGGACGTTACAACATATGAAAAACCTTCTTGTTACAGGATACTTGCTCGCCAAAGAAAAGCGAGCCTCGGATGAATTAAAAATTGATTAGCATAAACTTTGTATGAAATTATACGGTTTCGAAAGTCTGCGCCCTTGCACGTCAAGCGTGCTTGTTCTCTGTCATCTGCAAACACTTTGCTCACGTGAGCAGTACCAATATTTACCAGTCATTCAGCATTTTGGTTGGCGAAAAGTAAGAGAGATTTATGCATTGCTGAAATTTGTCCCTCAATATTAGATATTCTTGAATAGTCGTTATGCCGGGCACCATTTTGATATGCGTCTCACACTTTATATTTTATTGTTAATATGTATCACTCGCAGTTGATCCTATGATTATTCTGGACTACAAGAAAGGAAGCTGATTGGTGAAAAAGGATCGAGGTCTTAAACCGCGAATTTAAAATAGGTAGCATAGCAACACAGAGAACTCGCAGCATCAACAACGCGTTTGACCAAGAAACAGCCAACGAACGTACGTGGAGGCTGAAAAATTCTCATATAGGTAGCGCAGTCCAATAATGCATAAAGCGCAGGTACTTTTGCACCACACTCAGAGCAAATCATCAAAGCTGACTCTTTTAAGAGCATCCGAGGTATTGCAGAGGAGCTCACTATAGACCATTTTTACTAGTCTCACCACTCTGAGCGAAACGCGTAAGTGTTTGCGGTTTTAACACGTTGGCAACGACGTTGGAATCCTGCTCGTCGCACCGCCGCGCCGCCACATACGCGGCGGCAGCGATAGCGTTGTGGTAGTTTTCTAATGAAATGTGGATATTTAATCGTTACCAGAGAAAGTTTCGTCCGCAGTAAATAATCACATATGAGAGAAGAAACGTCCGTGAAACTTCTTGTTTTGGGAACAATGGCAATTTTTCCTTCTAAAGCTTCGAATTTTGAGAGAAAAAGCAGATATGTAGTACAATATGATCTTTCGAACTGTTATGAATATCGCTATGTTATCATATATATTTATCCATATTTTGGTCATATTCATCTTTTATCAAAAACATCAACAACCACTCATCTTCATACAAAACTACAAATGAATTTCAAATGAATGATAAAGGAAATGAATCAATGAACATAAAACTTCTTGTGTGCCTGAGAACAAGTGGTGACTCATGACACTAAGAGCACTACTCGAGTGAAGGGTTTATAGGCGACGCACAGCAAATAGATTTGGCGGTATTGCCTATGTCTTAAAGGTCTCCCTTTTTGAGCAACAACACATTCTTGCTGGATTCCCACTGTTTGGAAACCTTACCTTCAGTTTAGTAGCGAGTAAAGAGCCAAGCCATGGTGCTGATGAGAACTGGCGGTAGGTTCTTCCTTTGTTCTGTTCTAATCCTGTTTGAAGAAAGTGTTGTTCTGTTCTTTATCAACGATATAGCATGGAGGATTTTGAAAAGAAGAACTGGTGGAACGACAGATTTATCCTCTTTCAATTTATATGGCGGTAAGAGGACATTGCTAGTGAAGAAATCGAAGTAGTAGTGGTAGATGACTTTCTCCGTTGCCCTTCTAGAGCATGCAAGGTCTCGTCGGAGCTTGGAGTGCAATCATTTTCGTCTTGTAATTGACGATTCTTCATTGGGCTTTGTCAGTGCTGTTCATAGCTCCTGCAGCCTCTACCAGAACTGCCGCTCGTCTCTCTCTGAAATCGTTTTTACGTTTCTCTGATGCACTTCGCTAGTTCGGGCGTGAGAGTTCGCTTGCCTACAGCTTGAACGATTCCACGCTGACGTGTCAGCTCGAGTGTCTGTGGGCACAGGAGTTTCTGCGTAATATTGGCATTCTCGGTTTTCAAAGCATCAGCGTGGAGAAGCAGAATGAGCCTGCTGTATTGTTCGTCGATGTTGGAAAGCAATACCTTCCCAAAAGCCGACAAGTGACTTGAGTACATTTCAGTTTATGGTATTTCTAAGACTTTGTAGTTCAAATTTCGCAAAGGAAAATTACGTAGAGGAGAAGATGGTCTGGGTCCAGTGTAGAACTTAGGAACATCAGCGATATCGGTCACCCTAAACCTTCGATATACCAAGAAGTTGTCTATTTCGTTATGAAACCCTCCATTGGGAAAGTCGCACGCCCACCATCAAGAGTGAGGCAATTTCAATTGTGAGATACCATGAATGATTTGTGTCGTCATAATCAATTTAGATAACCTCTCAACCTGCTTATTCCATTCTACTCCGTGGATCCCCACGTGACGTTCTTTAGACGTTCTTCCAGGTCCAATTTTCGCGTTAAAATCTCCAGAAATGACCTTGGAGAATGTACGGTTTTCTCTGAAGACTTTTCAGAGCCTATATAGAGCGCTTTCTCTTCGACATAACTTGATGTTGGTGAATAAGCAAGGAAGATGATCAAAGCCGGCATTGATACACATTGTTTTAACCGTAAACGTCCCACATGGGCTGTTAGTTGTTCAGATGAATCAATGTTCATGGTCCAAATCGATTTGACGAGAACGTCAGCGCCGTTGACACCTCTGCGATCGCATGTTCCAAGAAATAGTTCTTCTCCGGTGTCATAAACACTGTGAAAATGTTGGCGTCTTCTCATCTCAGCCAGACCAATGACGTCGTACGCTAGCTTTCTTGCTTCCATTAACAGATCTTCTAAAGCAATTCGTACGCTTGAGTTCGTACATTATAATTGATATCTTCACTTTAGTCTGTTTCAATTTTGGCAGCCTATTTTGATCCTGAGATCTTAGCAGCCTCACCGTACTTGTCTTACACGACGCTGCCGTAACGTGGCTCTATCGGGGTCAGGGGAATGAGGCTCATTTCTAGCGATGTTTTTAGTGGTTTTCATGTCAAAACGCATGGCTTGCTAGGCTGTACACGTGAGGACTTGGTAATCACAAGTAGATTTCCAGTCTCTCTCGAGAAGGTTACTTATTGGAGGCCCCTCTTATCAGGAAATCATGTACTTCCCACCAGTTTGGTTGCACGGTTATGGCCGATATCACTTGTAGAAATAGAGCTCTGTCAAGAAGGCAACGCAGAAGCAAAGAGCTCATTCCTTGAATCCGCATGCGCCTTTAAGAAGTACACGGTCGCCTATATTTCGCGCTTAATTCCCTTATCGATCACCTGGGAACGCTCCACGTGCTCTCGCACTAACCGGGCGGGATCCCTCAAAAAGGGATGTCCGTGGATATGTAAATATATATATGTATATACATATATATGTATATATATATATTATTCTGCGCAAAACTTTTAGCGCATTTTTATACAACCAGCGCAGGTGTACACATTAGCTTTCTTCTAGATAACATATATACACCTATGTAATACTTTCATACCTGCGGCTTAGGAAGATTAGTATCAAACTTTTATCGAAGATAGGAAAGGTTGTTCGCTTATCATTGTCGACAAGTCGACTAACATTCTCAACTGAAAATCCCTCAAGACTCCACGATACGATCTCTGCTTATTTCCTTGCATATCATGGAATAGCTAGTATTCTAATTCTAGATGACCAAAAGGTCACGTAATGAGTTATAGAAGCCGCTAGTGTATTCGGAAGGCTAATGGCTCGTTTTTTCGACCATGGATGGCTCCCGAACTGTGATTTGCCATTTTTTTTCCTTCTTCTTCTTGCTATGTGTTTTGTTCTTCTTGTGCTTTGTCAGTCGAATATAGACAAACACCTGCAAAAGATTGGCAGAAATTTACGTCCTCTACGGCACTTTATTCGCCTTCGATGCCTCGTCGAACTCGCCAGTTTCCGATCCTATTGCTTGCTCTCTTGCTTACACTTATCCGTCCACCTTTACATTTATAGGAATAGTCTAAATTAATGCCAAGCTCTCTCAGTAAGTGATCTGCGTTAGTCTCTACTGCCAAATCAATCCACTTCTTATCACTGTGCTAGGTTTGACCTCATCAATACGTTACGGCCTATCCGGATGTTGTGAAACTAACCTCGCTTTCTATAAGGTCACTCTAAAGTGCTTGTACTCGTCACTCTATTGTAATCTCATAAGTAACTCAGTTTAATGTCCAAGTAAGGTTCCATTGATACAACTATAACCGAAGTCATCGACTTATCATATCCTATGTATATAATGTCATAGACTAGTTTCTTACCAAAACTCACAAACAATTAGGAATTTCGCTTCTCATTAAACTCTCCATATAGAATTTGGGAGCTTATTCCTCATCTCTCACATGACTGCTTCTTGATACTCTGTTATTGTACGTAAAGTATTCGTTGACTTTTAGGCACATCGAGTGATGTCGTTATTAGTTGACGTTATTTTATGTATTGCACATAAGGGTTTAATTATCCAAGTTCGAGGCAAGTGTGTGAAGCCTGAGTGGCAGAACATTCTCAACGACTTCAATAAAAACCACTGAACCGTCACTGTAATCTCGTTGCTAACACTGGAAAACTTGAGGAGTTAGTAGATATCGGCTAGGAAAAAAGTATAGCAGAAACGTCCCTAATTAAGTGCCACATCGAACAAACAGTCTTCCTTGTGTATTCAGAGCTTCTCTTCCAATCAGTTGTTAATCGGTCGAAAAAAGCACACTGCTGCGCATTCACTCAACGGATAGACGCTGATAGAGTTTCATTCGGAAATTTTTGCTTACTAGAGATAAACCCTGTCTTAGAGATAAAAGGCTACGTCCAGCTAGGAGTATACCAATGAGGGTTTTCATATCTACAAAGGGCCGTTGTATCAGTATTGCCTTCGTTATTATAGTCCCACACCATACATATTGTCTTTTCAGAAATTCGCTTTTACTGCTCGTCTTCTAAATAGTGGAATCGATGTTTTAGTGGGACTGTGTGAACATAACAAATTTAGAATATCGATAAAACCAAAACACCGGATCCACGTCCAAATTCATTGAGCTAGTAGAAAAGAAACATTGTTGTAACTGGTTTTGGATTGTCAATCATCGTTCAAGCTAATAATTACAGCAAACGGCAGAAATGATAGGTAATCACAACCGGAAAGCTTGAAATAAAGAAAAGATACTATTGATCACTATGCATGAATGATTGATGGATTCAGAAGAGATGAAAAGATGTTATCAACAATAGTGATAAGAACATCGTCATAGTTATGTCAAAACGATAGCAACTATCTCAAGTGTGCTATAACTGCTGTAACTCGGCGATGTCCTCGCAAAACGTGCAGTCGTCGAATGGACTTGACGCCATTATGGCAAGTTGGACTACATGTGTGAAAAATAGGATTTTTTCTCGCCAGAACAGACACTTCAGCGTTGCAATTTTGGCAGCGGAGCAGCAATTTGAAACTTTCGTGGAGTTTTCTGTAACAATTTACATCACGAAATCTTCTACCAGTGAACGCCGCCTTTAATTTTTTTGCCTTCTCTGATCACTCTTTCGAAAACGCAATATCATTTGGGCATGATACATTTTGCCAACTTGAGGTTGAATTACAAAGTCGATTAACAAAAATCATTGCTGACTTTGATTGAGCCGGCTTACTGACTTGTTCATTATGAAGTAAGGCAATGTAACAGCGTTGTTGTACCACAAATCAGAAACCATGGACACAATGATCCACAAAGCTCCATAACGAGGGCCGAGCTCCCACATTAGGAAAAATATCACTTCAATTCCCACAGACAGAGCTATCTGAAAAAGAGTTGCATGCGCAGCTAAAAAATGAAGGTATGGCGACATACCTGTATGGTGAGTCTCATATCTTCCTGCGAATTTCTTGAAGATTTCAACTTATATTTTAGAGTAAGCAGCAGCAAAGGGTAAGTGATGACACTGGACAGCATTACACAGTAATTTGTGATCTGGTTGGCACTTAAAACTTGTCATTAAAGCGCAGGTTCTAATAAATGCTTAGCGCAACGAGACATATTTTCATCGAGTGGATAGAAATTGAAAGAACATGGTGATTACCTGGTAAGGATTAGAGAATATGGAAAACTCGTTAATAATACGTATGTACCACTCTCTGGAATATAAGCGATACCAACAAAGGGACTTAGGCATACCAAATCACAAAGAAGTAGAACAGAGTTGCCAAAAAAGTGCTAATCTGGAATTGGAGTAGAATTGAAAATGCAAAATGCTACATAAAGATTCCATGTTAGCAGCTCTTTAACCACAACAGCTGTGGACGTTCTCTCAATAAAAGCGCTCTACATTTACACTAAGGGGAAAGTTCGTCGGAATCACTTCACTACCCGATAAAATGTTTTATCGAAAATCATGAGGATATGCCCATTTATTCTGCAATATTAAATCTTTACTTATACATGTGTTAATTTACTTGAATAGCTCAGCTTGTTATACCACGTTGTGAATGAGGTATTCACTGATTTGCTTCCATAATCTAGAATCCTTCAAGGCAAACTTGATTCCATACTTTTTATCTGTACGGTATGCTACGAGACGGGAAAATTACAAATATGTGGTGTGTGTTGCTTGATTTTCGTTAAATATAAACAGTTATGTTCCGTGTAAACACTTGATCACTTGCATATCATACGAGCGTCCCCGTGGTCATGTGCATGCCGACTACCTCATGACAATCAATTTGATTGAATTTGAGAATCGTTTCAACAAGATATATGAAGCTCGAATGAGCAGGAATATCAGTGGTTAGAGATGTCATACAATAATACAATCATGTCAGCTGGTTTCAGCCTGCACGTGGGCAAGAAACCTCGTTGAGCGCGATCGGCAAACTGTCACATAATGTGCTACCAAGGAAATGTTGCTACTGCAGTTATTGCGGCGAAAAAGTAGATCACATGACGGGATGCTGATAGGACATCCATTTTTATAGAAAGGCGCGTTTGAGCGGTGCTCTACTTAACTAAATATAGCTCGATGCAGCAGCGAGCACCCGCATGCAAAGGCGATTATTAGTGTATAACCGACTCTGATGAGGCAGCTCTGAAGTAGACGAAAAAGTCGAAAAATTGCTTGAGTATATCCTAATATATAGGAGTCGTTTCAGCTTGATAAAGTCAAACACTGATTATTCTTATCTATGTCCAACAAAAGCGGATTATTGGACTTTGATCACCGCATTTATCCAATAGTTGCGCGATCGAAATCGCCTTTTTTCTTCACAGATTGTGCTGGACGCCCTCAAGAGAGTTAGAGAGAGTAGAGCCCTCAAAAGAGTTAAAGAGAGAAGAAGTAACCGAATTTTTCTAGTGTTGTTCTTCCATCACAAATAGGTGTTCTGTTTTCTATTGATTTTCGAAATGCTAAATGTTTAGATATCTTCGAATGAAAAGACTCACCAAAATTACTAGGCGACTCAGAATAACGTCCACTTCCAACGGAAAGAATATGCAAATGATTCGTTGTAGAATCAGATAGATGTGCAAGAAATTCATACTCAATGCCGTTGCAATGAATATTCCGCCCGAAATCTGAAAGAATTCAACAAATTTCGGATAGACTGCATGCCTATGGGAGAAGATGTTCACTCGTCTTTCATGTCCACTCAGGTTTGAGGAAAAATTTCAGCTGTGCTTGTGTTGCTTATGCACTGTTGTAACTCTAATACAAAGAGAAAATTAGATCTTATTTTCCTACTGATGAATATAGTAAAATAGAATGAAGCAAACCCGCCAAATGATCGTACAGTCCCTCCACTTCAGTCCCTTCAAAGATAAAAATGATTGCGCGGCAAAGCTAAAAGAGAACACCAAGCCTAAGAAAGCTATATATCCGAGCACGAGGTATGCCGAGCGACCGCCTTTACCGCATAACCTCTTTATAGCCTAAAAAAAACCACCCCACATTTCTACATAAATATAAAGAGTCGTTCAAAGCATATATATATGAAAATAACCAACAAAAATTATCAATTGTATGTAAAACAGTATTCAAAATCTCACCAATAAAAAGAGAATGTGAATGAAGGCCGAGAGTAGAGCCATCGTCAATATTATCAAATTGAAAGAAAACAGCTCCTGAGGAGAGAAGTATGACAATTTTGTTGGATCACGCACCTCTTCGGAAGAGGAACGTTCCATCTAAACACTAATTGCGGGTTACCTTCAGTTTGAATACTTGAAATCGATATTTTTCTACACGTTGAAACATAAATAGAGGAATTGATTTCAAAAAGAGCGGAGCCGGTAGCATGATTGCATGATATTGTTGGCTTCGTCAAAAATTAGTCGCGCTAGTTAGCTGATAAAGTAGATCCTTAAGGGATTCAGAAGCAACTGTGTGAGATATACATCTCTTTTATATGCGAAAAGTTCATTTAGTGAGTTATCTCACAAGAAAACAGCATTTAGTAAGAGAAAGGTCAATCAATCAAATAATACAGATATAAAAGCGTCTCAATACTGTGTGTATGTAATGGCACGATTATGAATGTATACATCATAAATGTTATAGTTTTAATTTACTAGCTGTTCTTCTCGTCCATAGGTTAACGTCAACCGGCGAACGTAATCGTGACTATTGTCATCTTTTTTCACACCACTCACCATCACCTCTACTGCGCATCCCGCCCACGTACGAGAAGAACAGTGGAATGAACTTCAAGAGAATGCAAGCGTCCTCTAGGAGCATCATCCAAAGCATAAGCGAACGTAATCGTGGCTAACGTCAACAATCTGTATCACCACCATTAGAGACGATTACAAAGAGAGAAACGAATGGAAATTAGGTTGGAGCTCGCATCAGTGAAGGCGGGTCGTCTAAGTAATCAAAAAATTCAAGTAGGCAAATAGTTTACCAACTTATTCCACATCACTCACCATTACCTCTACTGCGCGTACCACCGTACTTCTTGCATTAAAAATTTTCTCTCACTCGTCATCTGCGAAATTCTCCGAACAATTCGGTTTAGCTGTGGCTCTATTCAATGAATCGTCTTTATTACGAATGATGAATAATGCTTGTTGAGACGACTCTCTTAGCGATTTTTGGGTTAGCCGATATAAGATTTATCATGCCGTCTTGCGACGGAATGCTGCGCGGAGGTGAACCTTGTCCTATAGCTGCGTGTACCACTATTTGGCGCGCTCACGAGTAACTCCTTAGACATGGAAATGTCAGCCAGTTGAGGTGATAAGGACATCGCCCGGGGGTACCAACTGAGATATGGATTAGCACTGAAATCTTGAAGGCTCTTATAAGCAGTTGTCTGGAAGAAGAATAAGGGTTCTAGAACGTTACGTATGTATATTTCATCCGCTTATCCAATACAAATTACATACTACAAAAACGTGTTTAGCTTTTCCCTTGGGATTTTTAGCAAAAGGGCCCTTGTAAACGACTGTCACGCGTAGAGAAAAGTAATGAGGTCCACGTGCACGTCACTCAATCATAAACGAGAGTAAAAGCGACTCGATTCATTTTCTTTGATGCTATCGCTCTCGAACACACTGACGTCTTCTTTTTATTTGCCAACAGCAATCACTCCAAGGGAGGCTTTTATGATTGCAACCTAGTGCGTTTACGATGGCTTATATTGTTAACAGCCATTTAATCATCAAAAACAGAGCGCGAATAGAATAGCATCGCAATGAATATGCGCTGAGCTGCAGGTTTCTGCTGTTAGCTTCTGTGAGTAATACAACAGCAAAAACGGCATGATCGTTTGCCGTTTTCGTTCACTTGCGAAAAGAGAACTATCCAAGGACTGTTTCCAGGAACGTTAAATGTGAACAAGAAAAGAAATCCGATATGTATGATGTGATATGTCACATACATATGCACGTACACTGAGTCTCAAGTTTTTTTTTGCATTTCAACATAACTGAGGTTACATACGTAAATCTTGAAGAGTTGATAAGGCTACGTGAACCTGGTAAGGGTAGTATTCATTGGTAGGTTGTAGAAAATGTTCTGCCATTTTTTCGCAAAAAGAGATCTATTCGAGCATCAATGAAGTCCAAACAAAAGACAATTCAATTAAACCTATTTCCGCTTCAAACAGCGTTTGTCGATCTCCTTGAGATTGGACCAAATCGTCACTAGATCACAACCAATTCGTCAGCCAACATCCGGCAACTCATCATGGATCTTCTTTAACATAAATCACGACTGTTTGGCAATGGCTTTCTGTGCACGTCTCTCTCTCCGCGTTTATAGGTCAATCGATCTGCTTTTATAGGGAATGTTTATAACGATCAATGAGTTTTACGAATATTGCAGATTTTGTCGCCGCAGCCTTGAAGACTTGTTGCTGAGCCTCAAAAGTGAGGCGTTAATCTTATAGTGCAAGAAGAGCGGCAGGCAAATTTCTTTCTTGGACAGTTAGATTCTGAGGGCTGTGCAGACAATTGATATATTGATCAAAGCGTGAAGAACACGCTTTTCAATGAGTTCAGATTCGCACAAAATACATATGTAAAAATCATTTTTTTAGGCAATACCACAAAACTTTCCTGCAACCTATCGCCCAACCTCTGAAGAAAGCGGAGTAGCACAAATGTCAACCATACTATCGCCACTAATACTGTTACTACTGCTATTATCGTCCTCACGTCGGCTACTCAAGACACCTTATAAGATTTAGATGCACAAATTAGTAATGCCAAAGTTGATGTTAAGTCGACCTTTTGAATTCTGATGGGTACATTATCATGGCACTATGCCATGAAGAAGATGAATTAGGAAGTAATGAAAGGTTATAAACTGTTTGAAATTTGAACTGACTCTCATTCATGAGAATTCACTGAGGTTTGATAACGATAAGCAATGATTTTCAAGACCATATTACTACAAAAATATTGATTCTACTAAAATTCAACTAAAAAATTCAAAAAAATTCAAAATTCAAACTCATTGATTACTGCTGAGTACGCCTGATCGAAATCGTCTTTTTGGACAAGGACACTACTTATGCAGTCTAATAAGCGATCATCTGTGACAGTCTACATTAACATCAAAAAGCACTTCGCAAAGATCAACTTTCGTTCTATATGATATGTTAACGAGGGAAGTGGAAACTTAAGCCAAACTGTGAAAAGTGTGTTTTTCACGAGATCTAAAATGATAAGACCCACGATCACCTGCATGACGACAAAAATCGACTGTAGAGCATCAATTCGGATCATATCGCCTCTGAAAGAGACGATGATGTCCAAACATTAGTCTATTGAATTTTTTTCATGTGAACTCCGTATTAGCTCAAAAGCATTGCAAAAGAACCTTGTTTAGGAACCGTTTACAATCTTGACACTTCAATATCCGTCTTCACAGTGCTTTTCCAGTGTGCGGATCCTGATACACCTAGCATGATACACCTACACCAACATTCAATTCATTTCATCGTCTTCTTCCTTAAACGTAGTAGAATACTGGTTGATCACATCTCTTCGCATTATCGAGGAGAGCCTGGTTGTGGCCTTCCATAACGTGTTGTTGTTGACTGTCACAGACTGCTGGGAGTGAAGCCGGTCCCACGAGCGTCGCGACGAGCATCCAAACCACTCGGCCCATGGCACCCTCCCCACCCCCTTGCCTATCATCAACAGTGAAATTCCCGATTACCGAGTTAGTGTGAGTTTGCGATATGCCTGAAAGAGCAGCAGATAATCTGCTCTGGGTACAGAGTTTCACGCATCACAAAAATGCTGCTCACAGCTTCTCTCGTTCTCGCTGAAGTCGAAATAGTACGGTGTTCCAAGTTGACATTAAAATTATGGACGTTGTCTGAACGGCAAGTCTATTCGACTTATATAACAGAAGCTGACTAATTTTCTCTTGAGATGAAATTCTTTGCAATTATAAGGGAAAATGTCAACGTATCTGTCGTTTCGTAATGCCATTTTATCCTAATGGGGAAATGTGTATGCCATATAATGAGAACACTTGAAGGACAGCACTGAGACAAACTACTCATAGTTGGAAAGGTTTGTTTGATATAAGCTGCGTACTGGATAATTGAGCAAAGTAATTGCATGCTCTTTATCAGTCATGCAGTTGCTATTTCAGTCGAGCTAGTGAAGCGAATCTAAGCGCAAACTCCTATTTCCTACTTCTAATAATAATATCTACGCGACACATCGGTAGATCACAACGTTTTCTGCACGCCCAAAATTTCATATATATTATCTTCTATGAATCTGAAGAGAGTCAAATGCCATATAATCTGTGAAAAAGTTCAGAGCCTTTTCGAGGTTGGTTCGTCACTGCCACGCATGACGTTTGGCGGTGTCGCCCGCCTTCATTAGTTGCACACGGCCCACACTAAGCCCCTACTTTATGGCAGGGACGCGGAGGACGTTACGTTATAGCACATGATTTTCTGCAATCACCACTTCCAGTGTCAAATGCGTGACTAATTAGGAAGAGGATGGAGCGCGAAAGCAAATGTTCTTTCTGTGCAATTTTCTTCCCCATTACTGGTAAGCACTGGATATATCTCAAGCTACTGAAATGAAAGACAACATTGAGTTCAAACAAGACAAAGATCAATAAATGTAAGCAAGAATCAGTGGAAAAATCAATGACAGAAATGAGTAGCAGAGTTATAAATGTGAACTGTAAATGCGAGTAGTACTTCTTCCAACTGTTAGTAAAAAGGCGTCGAGTTCGTGTTCATCAACTGCGTCGGTTTGTGAATAACAGATGATGACAGTTTGCCAACAAAAACGAAAATTATTAACTAGAAGTAATTGAATTTCTTGACAATACCTTAGAAAGTAAGCGCCATCAACCTGGACACATTTCTGCAACGTCATCGTATGTTTACGAAAGGTGAATTTTTCTCGAGAGTTAACGTCGCTCAAATTGTCACCAGGCCAACGGATAACTTTAACTTCATGTCCAAATCGATTAGCACCAAAGGCTATGCTCATCATCTTTTGAGATCCTGGAGCGGACCGTTTCATTGAGACGTGCTGTCAGCAGCAGAAGCGATCAACGAAAACCGCTACTGTGAGCACGCGAGCCCCTGCAATCGGGCCCTGTCACGCCGACATCATCGCAATCTCTTCATGCTTCAAAACACTACAGGCTGCATGAGGCCAAATTGCCAAAGAGGAAGGTTGACCGAATAGGCTACGAGTTGCTGGATCATCCGCCGTACAGTCCCGACTTGTCGCCGTCTGACTATCACATCTTCCGGTTGCTGAAGCATTTCCTGAGCAAGGAAAAGTTCCAAGAGATTGATCAATTGCGTCGAGAGTTGGCAACCTTTTTTGAATCTTCATAAGAGCGATATAATTGGTTGCCTAAAAGATGGCAGATATGTGGGTAATGGCGCATACTCTGAATAGTAATCCTCAAGACTGATCATCTATCAACCTCTTCATAGTTGGATGAAATGATGCAGTACAATAATACAGTCTAGTGATTCAACACAAACAATGTAACAAATGTAGAGTCGCAAACATCCTCACTCAAGCGCTAACTTGAGCGGCTGATCTTCAATGAATAATTGAAAGACCTAAAACGACGATGAGTGTTTTAGCATTCGTTTCTTACGTTTCCCGCTGAGGTTATGAAAGTTCTTGACTGAGTGAAACGCGCATTAACTTGAACATTCGAGGCTGCGGGGAAGGCGAGCCTTGCCGAAACGTTAGCCAATGTACGATTATTAAATTGCTCGTGTTGCAGTACTACATTGTATTATTATACTGCATCACTGATGTTCAATAAATAATCTTATAACACTTTTGAAAATGAAAAGAAAAGCTCAGAAAACTAATCTTTATTTAAAGCTTCACGAGGTTGGTATCTTTTTCCCCAATCGATTGTTCTTCTTTCCGGTCGATGGGTTTTCCCGTTTGCTTGTGGCTGACGTTTCGGCGAATACGCCTTCTTCAGAGCCTTACTATCTAGTCCAGGGAGGGAAATCTTATAACACCTCGGAACTGTCTAACAGAAGAAACTAATGAATAGTGTTGCAAAGCAATTATAATAACTTCTAGTTGATATGCGGTGTTTAACAATTGTTACTGAATTATTGAGCGTCTACTTTTTCTACAGTAGAAAGTTAACAAGGGAGAGTAATTGTTGACGAAGTGAACAATGTCGTACGATTGTGTATTCGATCTCGTTCTCTCTTAGAAAATTTTTTCTAATTCTACCTTTGGATCTCTATATGTTAACGACCAGCGGCGAGATCTCAATTTTTCAAAACAAAGGACAGCATAGAAAGTGGTGCTTAGATGGAGTGTTTCTCTTTCAAAAGCTAAATGATTTGACGAAATCGTTACATTCCTCTACTCGGGATCTGTTTCATTTTCATTTGATAATACTGACGATGGCTCTGCTCTCGGCATTCATTCACACAATCTTTTTATTGGTGGGTTTTTTGAACCTTACTTCACATGTAATCAATGAATTTTGCTGATATTTTCCATAATGTATTCTTAAGGATTTATTGTGCTTATTAATTGAGTAAAACGATTTTTTAAGCTATAAAAGGGTTATGCTACAAAGGCGGTCGCTTGGCATACCTCGTGCTTGGATATATGGCTTTCTTAGGCTTGGTATTCTCCTTCAGCATTACCGCCCAATCTTTTTTATCTTTGACGAAACTAAAATGGAGCGACTCTACCTTCATTTGGAGCGTTTGCTACATTCCATTCTATTATCAACATTTTTGAGAAATCAAATTTGAGATTCTGGTGATATGAAGACTGTAAACAACAGCCCGTGCTCACACCTACTATATAGGCCTTCAAGCCATCTTAAACTTTTCTATTTCAGCTCACCATAAACTATGATGATCAACCTATCTACCTCTGTATACATTATATATATATATATATATATATAAAGAATAAAGGATAAAGCTCTCGGCGTTGATCAATCCCTGAGGGATGCGCCATGCATTCGACTTCAATTTTCAACTTCGTTTGAGGTGATTGAAAGCATATCTGGCCTTTACAATGACTCGCGGTGGCCTCCCGCTGAACCGAGTCAGTGCTGCTTATCCTCCCAGACAAGTATGAGACCTGCCTGGTACCAATTTACCGACCTCGGAGGGATGGATGGCTTGGTGAGCCATGAGCGCGAGATCGAACCATTGACCTCGTGTGCGACGCAGAGCACCTCTAACCACTGCGCCACATGCTCTACTATATATATATATATATATTATTATATATATATATATATATATATCTATATATATATCTATATATATATATTATATATATATATATATATATATTATATATATATATTATATCACCTCAACACTGCGACTATATCCTTAAGGCAGCACAAATTTTTGAGCTTA
This sequence comes from Parelaphostrongylus tenuis, assembly GCA_019055375.1. Classification (NCBI taxonomy): domain Eukaryota; kingdom Metazoa; phylum Nematoda; class Chromadorea; order Rhabditida; family Metastrongylidae; genus Parelaphostrongylus; species Parelaphostrongylus tenuis. The sequence continues at coordinate 898,044 of JAHQIW010002694.1, forward strand.
TCCTTACGCTTGACATGTAGTTCGTATAATGAGTGTTAGTAATCATTCCAAGTCTGAAACCTCAAACCTTTTGTATACGTTCATAAGATCGATTGTTTTTGAAACCTCGTAATGAACAATCAAAAGAATTCTAAAAAAGAATGTTTTAAGCATAAACGTGGTTGGTACGCCAAGGCCATACACCGGTGTTTCGGAGATTTCAGCCCCCTCGTAAGTGGCCCCCGCCCCACATTAAGCTCTACATTATAGCAATGAGGAAGGCATTTGTGGTGATGGTACAGTGTACAATGACACTGGTCCATCACCACCTCTCAGTTGATGGATCTCGGTTGGTAGAACAAAATGGGCTTAATGTGGAGCGGAGGTCACTGACGAGGAGGCCGAAACCTCCGAAACACCGGTGTATGGCCCTGGCGCACCAACCTCGTTTAGGCTTAAAACTTTCTTTTTTGGAAATGTTCGTATATGTGTTTGGTTAATTCAAAAGACTCTTTTATAATGCTGAATTCAAACGACATTGCTACACACGCGCAAATTGCTCGCCGAACAGAGCTCTTTCTTTACACTATAAGTAATCATTATATAGCGTAAAATTTACTGATTTCAACGATGTGCTTGTAATCTGATTAGGTCTTCTCTGCAACAAAACAGAGAAAATAAGCTTGATTCACATGAGCGACAAGGTGGTCTTTGGGCAATTCACGTTTGACTGACTGAGGCGGTAGTGGAAGTAGCGCTAGTAACCATCAACTTTTGATCAGTATTATGCTAGCGCGATCTTTATTATTTGATTAATAATATTTCCCTTCTCTGAAAGATACTTATAAATGTTTATAATTGTCTGCAAATAAAGGTCATGGATCAAAACAACGAAAATCTTGCAAGATCTGAGCCACATATGCTTTCAAAACATGTACGACATACTCAAAGAAAATCGGAAAATTGGGCATACTTGTCAAGCTATCAAAAAAGGGATAAAACTCGTTTCTCTGAAGAACAGTGTACAAAGAAGATGGGTGAACCTTTTCTTTCATAGACGGCATTCTATCCAGGTTTTATGCTATTCTTTCAGATCTTAAGCGAAATTTTCACTGCAACGGCGTTGAGTACGAATTTTTTTTTGAATTTTGCACTTTTATTTGATTCTACAGCGAATCATTCGCATATTCTTTCTCTTGCAAGTGGGCATTATTCTGTGTCGCTTAGTTATTCTGATGAATCTTCAAAATCAACCAAAATTCTAAGAACATTCAGCATTTTCAAAATCATTGGAGTAACCAAGCGTTCACTTGTGCTGAAAAGATAATTTGGATATTTTGGCTATTTTACGAGAAAAGAGAGCTAAGTCCGTTGAAAAATTCAGATTTGCTGTTCAGCACAGTCTGTTGTTAAAAGAGGAAGGTGATCCTGGTCGGACAAATGCTTGATATTTGAATAGATATCAATTTATTTGACCGCCTCTAGCGGTGGTATGATTAATCCATATATACCCGATGATGTAGAGTAGTGTGCAAAAACCCTTTGCATCATGTGGGGGGACGGTTGACTGTTAACAGATAGATGAGTTGTAGCATAGGGAGTGTGTCAAGAACGGGCGTCATCAGAGCAACGGTTTAGCACGCGCCACCCGATAGTGTGAAATGTAGTCTCGAGTCATCCTCAACAGCATCGAGAGAACACTAGACGAAGGGCAGCCATGCAAACAAGCACAGTTCCAAAAAGGATCTATTACCATAGACCGCATCCATACGATCAAAAGAGTCATTGAAGTTTCACCAGACTACAAGCTACCGCTCTGTCTCCCTTCCATCGATTTGTAGAAAGCCTTTGATCCACTGGAAACAAAAGCGCTTATAGAGGCTCCGCATAATCAGGGCGTGCCTACTCGTTACATAACAATGTTCGTGAGCTATATAACGATTTCACGACCAAAATATCGGCATTCTGCAACAATATTACCGTCTACGTATGAATAGGGGGTTTGACAAGACGGTACAATTTCGCCAAAATTATTCACCGCCACCCTCCAAAATGTCATGTGAACATTAGAATGGATGATATGGGAGTGAAAGTTGACGGTCAACAATTAACCATTTTCGCTTTGCTGAAAATATCATTCTCATAACATCAAGCATCAGCCAAGCGGAACGAATGTTGACCGATTTCGCTAACACCTGTAGAAAGATTGGTCTCCAACTAGATCCAACGAAAACGATGTTCATAAGGAACTGATGGGTTTTGAATGCCCCATTCACGCTCAGCGGAACGCAAATTCTCCGAATCCTTCAGTTACGTCTATTTAGGCCGTGAAATCGAAAGGATTAACTACCTACTCCAGGGTTGAGCAGGAGGAAACGAGCAGCTTGGAGAACGTTAAAGAGAATCGAAGATGTAGTACTCCGTGCTCACCTTTTGACCCGACGATTATCCCTGCCATAGCATATGCACCAGAAACGTGGTGGCCGCTACTTAAGCAGGATGAAAAATCACTTGGCGTTGTTGAACATGCAGTCAAAAGGTCGATGGTAGGGGTATCCTTTATCTCGCAAATGAGAGACAGGATCCGAAGTTCCGATCTACGGCAACGATCGAAAATCAAAGACGCCGTTCTACACCTCAGGATACCGAAAATTAGCTGGGCCGGACACGTGATGCGCTCCACCCACAACCGATGGCCTTGAGTCGTTACGGACTGGAGTCCTTGTTATATCATGCGCTCTACAGGAAGACCACGAACCCGATGGTCCGATTTCTTCACGAACGGCACAGAGGAAAGATATGAAGTTTCGCGGATCTCTAATGCAAGAAGGACCCTCTGGGCTACTCTTGCACGCCATAAGGAAAAATGAAAGTGCTGCTGGTACCCGCTCGAGTCACTCGACGGCCGACAGGACGACAGGTGATGCAGGTGATACAGGAGTACAGTATTCGACAAGACTGCAAAACTCCTAGAATGTGATGAGTGGCGCTTGGTGTTCGTCACTGATATAAAATTGTCTTCCATTTACACGTGGTATCTGTTTTGATTACGTGCACTGTCACAGTCGGGTGCACATCGACTGCATTATTACAGTGATTTTTGTTGGATTTTAGAATCATTTCAACGAGCTATATGTGCCTCCAGTGAGCAGTATTCGCGCTGGTTAGAGATGGTATGCACTGACACATCCAAGTCAGCTGGTTTCGGCCTGTACATAGGTAAGCAAGCTTAATTAATCCTTTAATTTTGATTTACAGTCATGTGCGATGGGTAAACGGTCACACAATGTCCCAGGTAACGAAACGTCGACTACTTTGCGTTCACTGCAGCGAAAAAGCAGATACTAATAAATTAATATCTGTCATCTGTTATGTAAAGAAGCGTATCCAAGAAAGGTCTTTTTTCGAGTGGTAGTACTATCTCACTAGATGTGACTCGATGCAATAACTAACACCCGCATCTTAAAGACGATTATCTGTGGATAATCTACTCACATCAGGTCAACATTCAAGAAGGCAGCAAGATCAAAACCTTGACAGAGTATATTCATAAAAAGCCTCGTCTTAGATTATTGAAGTGAAACTTACTATTGAATACTTAGTACTTATTGAAGTGATTGATTCTGTCTGTGCCTGATAGAGGGGGTTTTCAGACTTTGTTATTCGCAATTGTCAAATACCCCATGATGTGTAGTGATGTGCAAAACCTTTGCGTCAATTGGGATTTGAACCTACATTTCACACTATCCGAAGGCGCGTACTAAACCATTACACTACCGACGCCCGTTCTTGACACACTGTTTCTATGCTACAACTCGTCTATCTGTCGACAGCCAACCGCTAAGGCAAAGGTTTTTGCACACTACTCTACATCATCAGCTACATATGGAAACGTCATACCCCCGCTAGAGGCGGTCAAATAAAATGAATTCTATCCGGAAATCAAACAATTGTCCGGTAACTCTCTTTTTTCGTAAGGTAGCCAAAATATCCAAATTATCTTCTCAGCACAAGTGAACGCTTGATACTTCAATAATTTTCAAAATGCTAATTGTTCTTAGAATCTTGGTTGATTTTGAAGATCGACCAGAATAACTAAGCCAGACAGGGTAATGTCCACTTGCAAGAGAAAGAAAATGCAAATGATTCGCTGTAGAATCAAATAAGAGTGGAAAAATTCATGCTTAACGCTATTGTAGTGAAAATTCCGTTTAAGATCTGAAAGAATTCCATAAAGTTTGGACAGAATGCCTATCTATGAAAGAAAAGGTTCACACGTCTTCCTTGTTCACTGTTCTCCAGAACAATGAGTTTCATCTCTTTTCGATAACCTGACAAGTATGTCTGATTTTCTCACTCTCTTTGGATATGTCGTATATGTTGGAAACGTATATGTGGCTCTGATCTTGCAAGATTTTCGCCGCTTTGACCCATCACCTTTATTTGAGGACAGTTATGAATGTTTATAAGTAATCTACAAAGCGGAGAAACAATTATTAATTAAACAATATAGATCACGCTAGCATAATACTGATCAAAAATTGATCGCTACTAGCGCAACCTCCATTACCTGCACACCCACTCAGACGTGAATTGGCCAAAGACCACCTTGCTCGCCCAGTGAATCGAGCTTATTTCCCTGTTTTGTTGCAGAAAAACGGTCTAATCAGATTATAAACGTATCGTTGAAGTAGATAAATTTTACGCTATGTGATGATTACTAATAGTGTGAAGAAAGAGCTCTGTTCGGCGAGAAATATGCGCTTGTGTAGCAATCTCGTTTGATTTCAGTGTTATGAAAGGGTCTTTTCAAACAACCGATCACGTAGACGGACAGTTTGAGATCTTAGATTTTGAATGACTACTAACACTCCTTAGGCAAACTATATGTCAAGCGTAGGGGATAGGCTTAAAAATTTGTGCTGCCTTAAGGAATTGAACATTATATATATATATATATATATATATATATATATATGTATTTATATAAACATATATCTGTGTTTGCACATACATATATGTATATGTATATGTATTTACATAAACACATATGTATATATATTATATATATATATATGTTCACATAAATTCATAAATATAATTAGTCAGAATTCTTTTTATGTAACCACCACTTGCAGTGGTAAGATGTTATAGTATACCCAATAATGCGTCGTGGCTGTGCAAAAACGTTTGCGTCAGGCGAGTATCGAACCCAGAAAGAGTGAGATCAGGGTTCGATTCCCGGCTGACGCAAACGTTTTTGCACAGCACTCCACATTATTGGGTGTACATATATATAATGTTTTATGGTAATTACATATATACGTATATATATATATATATATATATATATATATATATATACGTATAGTCGCAGTGTTGAGGGGATTTATATAACAAAATGTATACAAATATAGATAGATCGCCCTTTTTAGTTTATGGTAAGCTGAAATAGAAAAGTTTAAGATTTTATGAAGGCCTATATAGTAGGTGTTAACACGGGCTGTTATTTACAGTCTTAATATTAACAGAATCTCAAATTTGATTTCTCAAAGATGATGATAATAGAATGGAATGTAGCAAACTCTCCAAATGATGGTATAGTCGCTCCATTTCAGTTCCGTCAAAAAGAAAAAGAATGGACGGCAAAACTGAAAGAGAACACCAAGCCTAAAAAAGCGACTTATCCAAGCACGAGGTATGCCAAGCGACCGCTTTGTCGCATAACCCCTTTATAACCTAAAAGAAAATCGTTTTACTCAAATTGATAAGCACAATGAATCTTTAAGAATACATCATGGGAAATATCAGCAAAATTCATTGATTACATGTGGAGCAACGCTTAAAAAACCAACCAATAAAATGGTAATATGAGTGAAGGCCGAGAGTAGAGTCATCGTCAATATTATCAAATTGAAAGAAAACAAATCCATTGAATCGACTGTTTTTTAAAAACCTCGTTATAAACATTTTAGGCTAACGTTTTAGGCTAAAACCATTCTTCTTTTTTTTTTGGATTTGATTTTGAATGTTTATAACGAGGTTTTAAAAACAGTCGATTCAATGGATTAGTTTTGGTCTACCAGCCGAAACATCGACTGATGGTGATGGACCAGTGTCATAGTACACTATGCCATCACCACTTACCACATACGCCTCCCTCCTTGCTATAATGCAGGGCTTAATGTGGGGCGGGGGTCACTGACGAGGAGGACGAGCCTCCGAAACACCGGTGTATGGCCCTGGCGTACCAACCTCGTTTTAGGCTAAAACCATTCTTCTTTTTTTTTGGATTTGATTTTGAAAGAAAACAGTTCCTGAGGAGAGAAATGTAACGGTTTTGTCGAATCATGTAGCTCTTCGAAAGAGAAACAATCCATTTAAACACCACTTGCTATGTTGTCCTTAGTTTTGAAAACTTGAGATCTCGCTGCTGGTCAATAACGTATGGAAATCCAAAGGTAGAATTAGAAAAACCCTTCCAAGAGAGAATGAGATCGAATACACAATGGTGCGACATTGTTCACTTCGCCAACACTTAGTTTCCTTTGTTAACTTCGTACTGTAGAAAAAGTAGGCGCTCAAAAATTCAGTAAAATTCGTTAAACACCGCATATCAGCTAGAAGTAATTAATATTGCTCAGCAACACTATTATCTAGTTTCTTCTGTTAGACAGTTCGGAGGTGTTAAGAACAGTATTTATTGATGTTAGTGATGCAGTATAATAATACAATGCAAGACTAGAACACAGACAACACAATAATCGTACATTGGCTAACGTTTCGGCAAAGCTCGCCTTCTCCAGAGCCCAGCAAGTTCAAGTAAATGCGCGTTTTCACTCAGCCAAAAACTATCATAACCTCAGCGTAAAACGTAAGAAACAAATTCTAAAACACTCACCCTCGTTTCAGGTCTTTCAATTATTCCTTAAAGATCAGCCGCTTAAAGTTAGTGCTTGAGTGAGGCTGCAGCCACTGTACAATTATTGTATTGTTTGTGTTCATTTACTACACCGTATTATTGTATTGCATCATTTCATCCAACTATGGCTAGTTTAATAGATGACCGGTCTTGGGAATTACTACTCAAAATGCACCATTAGCCACATATCTGCCATCTCTCAGGCAACCAATCATATCGTTCTCGCAGGGATTCAGAAAAAGTTGCTGATTCTCGACACAAATGATCGATGTCTCGGAACATTTCCTTGCTCAGGAAATGCTCCAGCAACCGGAAGAGGTAACATTCAGACGGCGACAAGTCGGGACTGCACGGCGGATGATCCAGCAACTCGTTGCCCATTCGCTCAACTTCCCGTGTGGCAATTTGGCCCATGCAGCCTTGTACTGTCTTTATGCAGGAAGATATTGCGATGATGTCGGCGTGACAGGGCCCTATTGCAGGGTCTCACGTGCTCACAGTAGCGCTTGTCGTTAATCGCTTCTGCCGCTGACAGCACGTCTCGTATTACGGTCCAGTCAGGGAGCTCAAAAGATGATGAGCATAGCCTTTGGTGCAAATCGATTTGGACGTGAAGTTGAGGTAATCCGTTGGCCTGGTGACAAATCGAACGGCATTGATTCTCGATAATCCACCTTTCGTAAACGACGATGACGTTGCAGAAATATGTCCAAGTCGAGCGAGCGGCTTTGTTAAGTAATTTTAAATACTTCTGGTCAATAAATCTCGCTTTTGTTGTCAAAACTTACGAGAATACCTAATAAATGAGGTATCCCATAAGTAAAAGGACACAGTACGAGAAAGATCAGCCAGTCAAATAATGAAGGCGTAGAACCGTTTCGATGCTATGCGATTGTAATCGCACAGTTATAAACTCATACATGAAAATGTCTTAGTCTATATAGGCCATTTTTTCGTCCATGTGCAAGAAGAACTATGGAGTGTACTCCAAGAGAATGCAATCGCCCTATTGGAAGGCCATCTAAGCGATAAGCGAGCGTGTCTGTGGTTAACGTCAAGCTACTGCATTTTCAGATGGTGAAGAGTTTGAAATAATGGACTAATTCTCAAGTACAACCATCACTTTCGACGTATATTACCACCATGGATGACAGTTAGACGAGAGAGGAATAAATGGAAACTATATTGTGGCTCGTATTATTAGTGAAGACGATAAGTAATTTATGAACCTTTTCACATAACTTAACATCAGATTTATTGTGTACACCATGGCAAATCTTGCATTCTAATCATTCTCTCCGCACTCATCACCTCGAAGGTGTTTGAAAATTTTGGTTTTGGTTTCGGCTCTGTTTAATCGCCTTCATTATAAATGATGAACATTGCTTGCTGACACGACTTCTTTGAGATTTTGGGTATAGCAGATTCACAACGTCGAATGCTGACTTGGAATGGCTGAGGGGTGAACCTGGTCGAGTATATCACTATTCTCACTATTTGGCGCTATCTCCAGTAACTCTTAGACGTACAAATGTGGTCAACTGGGGTGATTTGGGCGAGCAAGCGCAAAGGGATACCTACTGGGAGTTTGAAGGTTTCCTATGAGCAGCGTCTGGAGAGAAACAGAGAATTCTACGGGGTTATTGGTGCAGAAATTCATCTGCTTATCCACTTAAAAATAACGTATCAAAAATATCAGGTGTACAACTGCCCTCGTAGATTTTTTTTAGCGAATAGGCCCTCGCAGGCGTCTCTCAGGCACGGTGAAAAATAGTGTAAGTCACATTCACGTCTCTCCACAATTAACAAGACTAAATGTGGCTCGATTGGTATTATTAGATGTAAGCAGAACCAAAAATTTGACAGATTTTCACGTATTCGTAATGACACATCGTTTTTTCTCTTCGCTAATAGCGTGTTATAATATGTTTAGTCAAAGGAAGGCAATTATGACCTCAACCTAATACAGTCAAGGGGCTCATGCATCTTCAAGGCAAACATGTCTCTTCTTATTTATCCAGAGATTTAGTCAAGTAATTGGTAACAATGTTAACAGGCCTCTGAGTAAAATAACCGAGACTGAATGGAAAAGCAGCCTAATGAAATTACTACATTCTGGTTTAGAGAGTTTAGCTGTTTGACATCTGTCAGCGAAACGACACCAGAAACATTGTCGCTCTCGTAGAATTACAGAAAGAGAAAGTTATCCAAAGACTACATCCGCAGGAATGTTGAGATACGAATAAAACTTTTGGCCTTGGAACCTGATATTCGAGTGATCAAACACATACACAACCGCATTAGGTCTTCTCAAGTCTTCTTCGTACCTAATGGGTATACTATTTAAACTCAAATAGTCTAATATAGCGTACTTTTGAACTTGCAAGAAGGCAAAATTGTTGAAACGTCAGCTATAGAATCACCAATACTATTGCTACTACTTCTGCCAGCCTTGTTTTGGATAATCATGAAAATCATCGAAATTTACATACATCAACTATTAGTGTTGAAGTCCAAAGAGAAGCACTCCTGTGGTTATATTTCCACTGTACATGACGTCAAAAGATACATTAAAAAGTGAAGAAAGATTGAAATCGTTCAAGATTTGCCTCGAATCCGAAATTCATTCGGCTTTGGTAACAATAATCAACAGCTTTCAAGATCATCGACCTAGTATGAGGTAAATATAAAAATGATAATTTGGCTATAGTTTCGAGTAAAAAACTGAATAAGACATTGATCACTGCCGACTAAGCCTAAACAGAGTCGGCTTTTAAGATAGCAATAGTTCTTGTACAGAGCAATAAACGATCACCCGTAATAGGATACATCACCAACAAAACCACATTATACTGGGTCGCAGTTGATCAGAATCTGTTCTGTATAAAACCTCTACAAATATTGATAACACTATACATCTAGGCTTTGAAGAAGGCGGTGTCGCCAAAACGTGAGCCACCTATTCGTACAGCGATCTAGAATCAGCAATCAGCAACGACAACGACAACGTCGCCTACCAACCTCGCGCCAGCTAAACAGTCAAGTTTTCATACTTGAGTTGATTATTAACTTTGAAGCTGAGATTAATAGAAAGGGGATCTCTCCATCTATTATTGTAACATTATCCAAATAATTAAGCAGAGTAATATGAAAAAAAAAGATCTATGGCATTGGTAAGCGAAATTTTGCTCAAGAAAAACCACTTATCGTATTATCCAGCCTTAGGACTACAGATGTTTTCTGCGTAGAGTGATGTATGGGATCATGGATCCGCCTCCCTTCACTTCTATGTCATTAGGCCAAATCGAACAAGGGTTTGTCGCGCTAGGTATAGTGATTCTCTTTTTTCATCAACTCTCGTACAAACGCTTGTAGCTGTTCGATACATATATCGGGCAAGCGCCTTTAGTATATGAGGGATAAGGAGAGAGGTAATGCACTAGGACATTTTTATTTATTAGTTTCCCATATTTTTATAGACCCGATCAAAATGATGTGATTTGATGAGGATGTGGCGTGTTTTCAGCCGTTAGGTCTAGTGCTATACAAGCACCTGTTTCGTCCTTTTGGAACTCGTAAGTAGCACGCTCCCTCGGTTTAAAGAAAGCGAAGTTGAGTAAAAAATCACCGCAAGTCAGGTGACGGAATTGCCGGCAGTCAAGGTTGTGACTCTAGAAATCATACCTCCTTTCGATCTCCTCTAATTTATTTTAAGAGCCACAGCCTCGACTGCCGGCCACCAATGTAAGGTAGTTCTATCATCTGACTTGCGGTGATTATTTACTCGGCGTCGATTCCTTTCTAGAGGCTTATTTAGTCTCAGGCGATGGTAGAATCGAGAGAGGGTGCTGCTGATGAGTCCCACTAGGAAGAAACAGGTCTTCGATGCCGTATCGTAATGAACCATTTTCATTAAGGTTTTCAAAAAGCAGAACCAATCCTTTGTAGGTTTTTCTCGCGTGAATTTAACATACTCTAATTGTTTTCTCCAAAAGTTCAAAGCATTTATCCATTTCCTCTTGTGTAGAGCACATGATAAATTAATCGTCTAAATATCCTCAGTAGAGTATCGAACGCCAATGTAGAGCTGGAGCTTTCACTCTTGACATGAAAGCGATGGCTAAGCTGGGTGGTAGTCTTCGCTCCATTACCAACCTTCTATTGCGCATATTATCTCTTCGGTCATCTAAATATCGGAGAGTTGAGGCTAATTTCAGAAGTTTCATAAGCTGTTGTATAGAAAACATAACATTTTCTTTTCGTATTTCCTCACAGTAGACCATCAGTGGCTTTGCAATGAGACGTCATTCGAAGCCCTTGTATCATTCTTTACTTGGCCTCATATTATCGCATTTGTTGAAGCTCATACCATCCCATCTTCCAAACACCAATATGTTCCTAAAGCTCCTCAAAAATTCACGCCCAAACCATAGGAATGTAAAGAGTCATTTGACAGTCTGCGCTTTATACAGACGTTTGGAACGACGTCGCAATACAAGTAACTCATAAATTACTATTAAAAAATGTTAATAAAGATATACACGTTTGGTCTGTCAGTTCAACAACTTGTAACAGTGAAGTCATGCTCAGCTAATCGACAGTCAGGTGGTCAAAAAGACATTATGCTCAAATTAGAGGTTGGCAGTAGGGCAAAGATAAGCTCTTGGCTTAGCCATCGCTTTCATGTCGAAAGTGAAAGCTCTAGCTCTCGGTTGGAGTCCAATACTCCACTGTCGATACGTAGACGACTGCTATGTCATTTCCTCTACACAGAGCAGATGGACAAATGCTTTATTCTTCTAAATGGATCACCTGTGTCACCCGCATCACCTGTCGTCCTGTTGATCGTCGACTGACTCGAGTGGGCACCAGCAACACTTCCATTTTTCCCTGTCGCGTGCAAGAGTGGTCCAGTGGGTCCTCCTTGCTTTAGGTAATCGTTGAGCATCACATTTTTTTTCGTAGCCTTCTCGTCAAGAAATCGGACCATCGAGTCGGTGGTATTCCTGTAGAGCGCTTTATATCCTGAGTAATCCAGTCGGTAGCGGCTCTCATTCATCAGTTGTCCTTGAATCGCACCACATTCCCAGCCCACCTAATTTTCGATATTCTAGCGTGTAGAACGACGTCTTTGATCTTCGATCGTTGGCGTAGGTCGGAACTTCCGATCCTTTCTCTCATTTGCGAGATATGACTCCTGATCGACTTTTCGAGTGCGCATTCAATAACGCCAAATGAGATCTCATCCTGCTTAAGTAGCGACCACGTTTCTGCTGCATACGTTATGGCAGGGATAATCGTCGGGTCAAAAGGTGAGTACGGAGTCGCATGTCCTTTGTCCTATCCACTAATCCTCAATGCTCTCAAACGTTTCCCAAGCCGCTCGATTCTTCCTAGTCAACTCTAGAGCTAGGTCGTTCTTATGTTGGTTTCACGGCCTAGACAGACGTAACTGGAGCATTCGGAGATGTTGGCTTCTTTCAACGTGAGTGGGCATTCAAATTCACTTTCTAAATGAAAGCTTAGAATACCCAATATGTGGAGTGCTGTGCAAAAACGTCTGCGTCAGCCGGGATTCGAACCCAGATCTCACTCTTTCCGGGAGCGTATGCCAACCGTTGCACTACCGACGACGCGCCAGACCGTCGACTGTTGGCTGTTGGCAGACAACGCGTTATAGCGTAAAAAAGAGTGCTGTCCAAAATGAGCGTCGGTAGCGCAAGGGTTAGCATACTCTCCCGGAAAGAGTGAGCTCTGGGTTTGAATCCCGGCTGACGCAAACGTTTTTGCACAGCCTTCCACATATAGGGTATACTATAACATCACACCACTGCAAGTAGCAGTCAAAATAAAAAGAATTTAGACTGATTATCGAAAGCTTAGAATACTTGAAGTTCACGAAAGAAAAACCCACAAAGAACTGGCTCCTCTTACTCAACGTTCACAATCACTTTAATGAAAATCACTGCACTGCCCCTCCTCTCATCCATTATATACTAAAAAGCAAGAGTTTGAACGAAAGATGATGAAAGAAGGGAATCATTTAACTTATCGTGACAAGTAGCCGTTTCTAATGAGTACAAGATAGCAACCGCTAACGTTAAGTTCAAAAGGGAAGAAAAGCCTTGCAACGAAAACAATATTGCGCCATACCGAGATGATAAAGTGCCTCTTTTACTACCTTTCATAACAGACGAAGTAGTCGCCCCTATTTGGAGATGACTAGGAAATAGTTAATCTGTTTATTTGTGGAAATTCTTCCAAAAACGCTGCGTCGTCAATTGGTTTGGAATCGCTTATATGACCGTTTATGTAATACGAAAGGTTGCGTGATATGTCCCAACGGTAGATGCGGCGATTGCATGAGCATGAATACAATATACCAGAACATTTGTAAGGCATGTGGTGACGAATGTTGTCGAAATAGGCAGAGCACTTTATATCCGTATAAAAAAACACCTAGACTGGAAGTCAAGTAAAGGCTCAATTAAACCTACAGGTGCACACAGGATACAATGGGATAACAATGGTGACTTCGCCGTAGTAGTTGAAATTCTATGGCGTGAATCGAAAGCACCGGCGCGAAAACCCCTCGAAGCCTTCTGGATAAAATTCAGAAAAACATAAATTGAACGAGAAAGGGAGACTGTCGCAGTCAACCAACCACATAACACTATATAACATCTATGTCAGGCTGATAAAGTACTTCAAATATTAGTTGACACCCTTGTTCAATTTGAGCTAATGACACTCGAGGGAGGTGGATGAGCTCTCACGACACACTGTGCAAAGAACACAGGTAGTTTTTAGACTAGATAACACAATGAGTGGTTTCTTTTGAATAAAGTATCGCTTACTGATGCCATAACATCTGTTTTTCCACGACATTATGCGTAATTATATGAATAATGTTGCGATGATAATTTAATTCAGGCTCTGAGGAGCACGACAACGGCGAAGCGTCAGCTCCAATATTCAAAAAGATCGATCGATTGTCCAAAAGTAAGTGATGCCAAGTAAGTAAGTATGTGATGACTGAGTAAGTGATGCCAACCTCACGGAAGCTCAAAATAAGATTAGCTCTCGAGCTGTTCTTTCATGTCTCTCAGGTTTAAAATATTAACGTGTGGATTCAAGAGGAGTCGGTCTTTCAATCTTTTTTATATAATTGGCACCGCATGAAGTAGGAACGTCAGTCGAGCGGTGCTTCCGTCTTTAGATTCGACTAGATGCGACAACATCACACAGCATGACGACAATAGTTGGCTATAGACCATCGACTCGAATTAATGAGCCTCTGAAAGAGATGATGACTTGAAGGAGTAGTCGAATGAATGCTTTTTTATAGCAACTTTGTATTAGCCCATTAGCATCAAGAAAAATCCTTGTCCAAGTTGTGCATATAACCAGCGATAGAATTTCCGTTTGCCATATCAATGAAGTGATCTCGGGGATATGCGTAAAAAATACAGCAGATAATTCGCTCTCAGAGATATACGCGCTAGAAAAATGCTGTTCACAGCTTCTCTCGTTCATCTCTCCACTTACGCTGAGAGCAGTACGGAGCCCACGTCCCACACTGAAAGTGATAACGTTGTCATGAGCAACAGGTATTTCTATTTTAATTGAAAAAAGGTGGCTAAATGTTCTTATGAAATGGATTTCTCTAATATAATAGGCGCAAGAAAAGGTTATTAATGTTGTCCTTCCTTTGACGCCATTGATATCTCAATGGGGATTTGTTTTTTGTAGTTGGGATCTAAAGAGAGCACTTCAAAAGAATGTGGGTTGGAACTACTCACAGTGGAAAGTTTTCGGTACACGTATCATCTTTTCTAATACATATTAGTCTTTGAGAAGTGAATCTGACAAAATGAGCACACGTTCTTTCTGACTCATTCAGTTGTTGATTTAGTCCAGCAGGGAGGAGATTCTAAACAGTATTCCTGCTTTATAATTTTCCGTCTTTTCTACATCTCCTACTTTCTTATTCCTCATCTATAACATTCCTCAGTGGAGCAAACCAGATTTCTCAGAACGAATAGTAAGATGGGTGCATTACATCGGTAGATCAGCGCACGTTCTCTGTTCGCCAAAATTTCATTCCGTCAATTATTGAATGCTCAACGGAGTTAAATGCGTGACTATTTAGTATGAGAATGGAGCGCGATAGCAATAGCGTCTCCTGCAGTTCTTTTCCTATCTGCTGGTGGACTACGGAAATAACTCATGCTACTGAAATGAGAGAGGATTTTTAGCTTATTTGAACTAAGGATCAATTGAATGTAAACGAATGGGAATATAGTTCACAAGAGGGGGGAGAATTTAGAAAATGATAGAAATGCATCTCACCTATTATTGAAATGCACTGAGATATAATCAAATACCATAGGAAAGGAGGATTAGTGTTACGTCATTTCCATAGAGATAGCAAAGATTAAATCGAGCCCCTTGTAAAACCTGTATTTCTTGTCAATGTGGGCCAGAGCTAATCAGTGAGTTTTCCTTCTTTGAAAGAACGAAGTGCCTTTTTTTGACATGAAACCGTTTAAATCCTGCTTGATCAAAATGTAGCCATGAGCAGCTTCTCAACCTAAATCTACGCTCTAGCCCACATAACTCAATGCTCCAGGGAAAATCGTCTTGACCATTATTTAACGACCTTCATAACGAAACGGAAGTCCTCATCCTATAGCAAAATTTTCAGGAAGTTGGAAGCCCTCCATAAATGATCCCTATGAATAAGCGACTCAGTTTTAAGAATCCTAAAATCTTCACACCATCAATCCATTTCCATTTTGAACAACTAAGTTAGAATGAACATACAAAATTTCACAGGTTGTATGGCTCATCAAGGTGGAATTTTCGCATTACTATCAACTTTTTTAGTTGCTTTTCCAGTACGAGGTCCAGAAAAGCTCTTTGAGACTTGCATAGGTGCAAAACATTTAGGGGAGTGGAGGTGGAAGACATATTAGCAACAACGGAATTTAATGGAATAGAATCAAATCGAGGTTGCCAAAGGCGGAAGAAAACGTGCTTTAATGGCATCCATTCTTGATACTTAAGCTCATTAAATCAAAATGGTGAGAAAATTGAAAGTTCGTATTTGTTCTTATCAAACGGAAGACATCAATTTGAGTGCATTTATCAATAGATGCTCTCTATAATTTTAGCTGATGCTCGGCCGACGACCCACTTTAGTTACACCTGTGAGTTCACTGGAAAATCTTGATACATTTTGGCCCACCATGCAAGCCAAGTAATTGAGTCCCAGCTTCCTTCTCTTCAAAATATTCAGCCTTGAATGAGTACTATAGTGTCCAGGTGAACAGCCCTCCAGATGTGTCAATCAAGTGTCCCTTTTTTAGTTCAAAATTCGTTTCTGTGTTCTCGTTGGAACGAAATGGGTGAATTGTTCATAGATTAGTTCACATCGTTTCTTTCCGTGTTTCAGGCGTAACATAAGATGAAACGGACATTAGCACAGATATTGCACAGCTACCGTGTGCTCCTCCTTGGTCGAACGGATTTCGTTGAGCAACAACAGAAAGGACATGTGCTGATAAACCGAAAACAGTTATTGCAAAGCGTAACATAAATCATCGCGTTGCGAAGCTGCAGTAGCGGTATCACTCTGCATCAAAGGCGAATACAATAGGCATGTAGGATTCAAAAGATGGAGTGACATATGGCCTATTTCTTGAACTTGGATGTTGACAGAAGTCGAGATGTAATTTCCAGGCCGTTTCCTCACCTTGGCAATTGCCAATAGAATATTAATGAAAATGGGTAAAACAATGAATTGTTGATCTCGTGACGATTGCTTATCAAATGAATAATAATAACTTCCTTCTCACAAAGTCCTTTTGATAATGCAATATTCAAAATTCTTGTTATGAGTTTATGAAAGCAGTTAATATTCAGAGAGAAGATCTGCCGGCAGCAGTAGCTCTAGGACTGCCTTAAAAATTGCCTGATTTCATTAATTTCATTTATATTAACTTCATTAACCTTCTTCGCGTAGCGGTTTTCAAGATATCCTGAGGAGCGTAATTGCTGATTAGTCTAGCTTCGCAACAAAGTCGATCTCATAGCTCATCCGTACTGCATATGACCCTACACAACTTTTCTACAGAAACAGGTTGCACTGATGAGATACTAGAGCTCATTACTACGAGCGAGAGGGCGGTGGAGAAAAAACCAACATTCAATCAGAAAAATCGCACGCCACATGCGAATCGCGCTGCGCTATAGGCCAACTACGAGGTCAGTCCACAACTACTCACACAACCTGGCCAAGAGAGATCGAGCGCAGTTTGTGGAGCTAGTTTTCAATAAACCTTCTGCATTTAAAGAATCTTTTTGAAGAACGGACCTGTATTGGAATCGCTGAAATTTACATTACTGAATGGTTACAATATTCAAAGGAAAAGCTCAGTCAAAAAAATGCGCAGAACCAGGTTGAAAGTGGAATCCAGTTTTAATATAGCTTCCACTATGCAGTAAAAAGGCTTTCTTAAAAGAAGCATACAAATGACTTCGAGTTTGAGTTTCTGAATGCTACTAATAGTTTAAGAGAAAACCTTAGCCTAGCGAAAAATGCACTGAAACGTGCCGAGTGTGAAACTCCATGTTGCTTTGCTGCTACAATGCAGTAACGAACTTGTGCATGACACGAACGTAGCAATTGTATTGCCGAGACCTAAGCCCTTGAATAATCATTAGTAGTTTACTTCATGATATTTGTCCGGCAGGAAAGTCCAGTGCTTCCTGATAGCGGAATTATGACTCCCTGTGAAGCCTTTTTACAGTAGAAACCTTCTTGAACTAGACACTATTAATTTTTATGCTTGATGGCTGTGAATATCGTTGCTACAGACGTACATGAAGAGCTTGTAGATGACTGAGAACGGGCAGATTTGGTTTGCATAGATGTAAATTTTTGTAACTAGGAGAGAAGGAAAAGTGCACTCTCTAATCAATCAATGAAACATCCATTGTTATATTTTCTTCGACGGGCATGTATCCTGCCACAAAAGGTTTTTAATAGCTCATAGTGTTGTAATATTTACGTTGATGCTTGAGAAGGGGCTGTTTTCTTGAAGTTTGAGCTACTTCGAACGTCGTTTGGAAAACTTCTGTGCGAACATGCGATGTAGTCCCAAGAAATCCCTTCGCCATCTTTGTGGCTACAATGTTTCTTCGATGTAGGAAGAGGGCTTCGACAAGGCGATACAATTTCGCCAAAATTATTCGCTGCCACCCTCAAAACGTCATGCGAACATTAGAATTTGACGATATTGGGGTGAAAATTAAGGGTCGACTTTTGCTTCGAATGCTAATGAAATGAGTGAGGATTTTGGATTCGAATAACACGTGGATCATATAATCATGTGGCCAGCACTGTAGACTAGGAGATGTGGAGAACTTTATAAAATAATAGAAGAACCAAACCAATATTGTTCTAAATATTGAAAAACCTAGTGTTCGACGCAAAAGCAAGTTACACTGGGTCTAGTACACAGCATCTTTGATAGTGCTGACATCGAGTAATTCAAAATTATGTCAACTGAACCCTCATTCTTTGCTATTGTGTACCAGAGCTACTCAGTTAGATTGCCTCCTCGAAAAAAACAGGATACCATTTTTTGAATATGATGCCGCTTTTCTTTGGCATATTTGGCAAAAACGTAGTTATAAACAACTTGTCAACGTTTGTCTCAGTGTTGGTTCAGTTCACCCAGATGGTAGTGTGGGAATCTCTTTAAGTTGTATCACTCAGCAAGCGACCTTCGCTTAACGGTGTATTTTCTGTTTCTCAATGATTCTGCACCTCTTCTGTCCACAGTTCCGGCTAGTTTATCACTTAAAGACCCGAAAACCTCTGTCGACAGAAGAGGTGTAGAACCACTGAATAAAAAGAAAGTCAAGAATTTGGTGGATAAGATTAGAATGAAATCCCAAGACCGACTATCTATTAACCTCGGCATAGTTTGAATAAATGAATAGTTTCTTCTGTTTAGCCGTTCCGAGGTGTTATTGATGTTACTTATTGAATATTAGCGAAGCATACAACAATACAGTCAGTAATGCAGCTTGAATACACAATATTCAAGGTGGCTAACGTTTCGGCGGGTCGCCTTCATCAGAGCCTGGAAAGATCAAATTGATCCACAACCCACTAAGCCAAAAACCTCCATGACCCTAGCAGAAAACGTTAGAGATGTGTTTTGGATCGCATAGTAAAAGCTTCATTTTAAAACACTCACCGTTTTTTGATATTTGGGTCTATCAATTATCAATTGAAGACAAGCCGCTTAAGGTCAGTGCATCAGTGGGCTGTGCCTCACTCGGGCCGGAAAAATCAGCCTGAGGTATGGTTCGAGGTCACGCGTGATTATGAGACACTCCTCTTTTCGGTTCATTTTCGGACCTCTGTTATGTATCCAAAATGCTTCTAATGTTTTACGCGCAGATGTTCTTGATTCCTGTGCGAGGATCGTGAATTTGACGCCGAACATTACTCCTGCATGTTTTTGGTCCCTATGCGTGCCTAGTGGGGTTTTTGAATCACAGTTGCGTAACCCAGCTAGGTGCTCTTTTACACGGAGGAATAGTGGTCTACCCGTTTCGCCAATGTACTCATCGCCGCATATCTCGCAAGAGATTAGGTAAATTATACCCGATCTCATACAGTCGCCGTCTCTGCCGTTCGGACAAACTTTGCAATCATTGGTTTCGCAGAGGCGGTCATACAATCGGTTGCGGACTAATTGACGCTTTAGTGTTTTTGGGGGTATTTCAACTATTGCTACCGAATTATCCAAACCTGCTCTTTTTAAGCATCGTTTAATAGCTGTACTTGTTTCGTTAGAGATAAAAGGCAGGAGGAAAGGAACCTTGTTTTCGCCAGACTTATCGTTTGGGAGCATAGAATTTCCTCTGAATCTAACCTGAGAATGAAATGGAAAAAAAAAACAAATCGAAGTTACCAGAAGAGAAGAACAAATGTGCTCAACAACCATTTGTTCTATCACTTAGCATTTTGAAAACGAACTGGTGGCAAAACAGCTACAAAATTACTACTTCTATCAGAAAGGCACAACTAGTGAGTTAACACCAGCTTGGATATAGTTGTGAGTAGTCGCTCTCTGTAGCTGTCGTTCATGCTCTGCATATGTTAGGCTTTAGATGCACCTGTGAAAATAATGGGGAGTTTTCGTTATCATCTTTGTCCACAACGTAAACCAAGTGATTAAGCTATTATTTCGTCCTATTTTTACAAGACATCTCACTCCGTATTAGTACCATAGGGTCCATGCACAGCTGAACAGTACTACCCAGGTGCGTCCATTAAATGGCTCCGTCTCAAAATTTGCTTTCCTAAATTTTTTAAAATAGAAAAATAGGTGAAAATCCAGTTCATCTCGCCTTTTTCAGCGCTCTCAGTAAGATTTGCAATAAAAAGGGTACGCGTAAATATTTCGCACAATCGTATGCTCGCCCTAGGTTGGGCGAATTTTTCATACAGTAGCAGTGAGATTATTGCGCTTAAAAAATTGAAAACAAATTGTTACAAAAGCGCAACTTAGATCATCAAGTTTTCAAACTTTGGAAGTGTGCCACTTTGTGACAGGTGCAAAGATCCTTCATGTTGGTATAGGATATAGAGAGATAGTATGACATATGAACTTTTTTTCACAAGAATATTGGCAGAGTCGAAGTTCATATACACTTTAATGCACTTGTAAGCCTTGGCAAATTATAATGAACTAATTATGGAAAAATGTGAGAACAACTCGCTTTTTGACAAGATTTTGTGATAGGTTATTTGAATCAGTTTGCTCTGTAAGATCCTTTGTGAAGTCGAATCTATGGATAGGTGATTTTTTGAAAAGGACCACGTTATAAGCTTGTAAAAACAATCCCATTTGAAGAAATGAATTTATGAATTTACTAACACTAATCGCTCAAAACCGACTATCCTCCATCCTCAGTATTGAGAAAATAATTTGGTGTGTCTTCTGTGGGCAGGGTGAAGATGTTATTAATAGGATTTATTGGCAACTGAGGGAAAGCTGCGGCCCTGTTTGTTGGACAGAAAATTTCCATTAAATTGTTAGTGATCACTTGAAAACTTGTATCCTGATGATTTCAAAAGCTTGCTTAGTTTCTGATGAAGCGTCCATGCAGCGCTGTAATAGTGAAAATAAGATTATGTTTTGTATGTGGCACGTGGTATAGTGTGTATTTCTCGCTGGATTGAGCCTTTCCCTTAGACTTTCCATGATAATTCAATAGTGTAAATTTTAGCGGCCTCAACAATATGTTTCTAACTTAGAAAGGTCATCCGGTGCTCTACAGCAGGCAAAATAAGAAAACGCTTTATACGCGCTTTATATAAGTAAACTACTAATGGTTATTCAAGGGCTTATGTCTCGGCAATGCAATTGCTACGCTTCTGTCTTGCAAAAGCTTCGCTACTGCAATGTAGCAGCAAAGCAACATTGAGTTTCACACTCGGCACGTTTCAGTGCATTTT
Source organism: Parelaphostrongylus tenuis (assembly GCA_019055375.1). Lineage (NCBI taxonomy): Eukaryota > Metazoa > Nematoda > Chromadorea > Rhabditida > Metastrongylidae > Parelaphostrongylus > Parelaphostrongylus tenuis. Next base: position 919,490 of record JAHQIW010002694.1, read on the forward strand.
TCGCTAGGCTAAGGTTTTCCCTTAAACTATTAGTAGCATTCAGAAGCTTTAACTCAAAGTCATTTATATGCTTTTTTCAAGAAAGCCTTTTTACTGCATAGTGAAAGCTAAAATAAAGATTAACCCCACACTCAGCCTGGTTTTGCGCATTTTTTTACTGAGCTTTTCCCTTGACTATTGTCATCACTCAGTAATGCAATTTCAGCTATTCCAAGACAGGTCTGTTCTTCGAAAAGATTCTTCAAATGCAGAAGGTTTACCAAAAACTAGCTCCACAAACTGCGCTCAATCCCTCTCGGCCAGATTGTGTGAGTAGTTGTGGATTGACCGCGTAGTTGGCTTATAGGGTAGCACGATTCGCATGTGGCGTGCGATTTTTCTTATTGAATGTCAGTTTTTCCTCCTTATCGAAGAAAAGCATAGAATCTATAGTATTGATAATCCGAGATTTTCTCGACACGTTCATATGCTTTTCGTATTGAGCTCAGGCTGCTAAGCTTTAAGCATGTTTGATTGGCAATAAAATGAGATCTGTAAGCCTACAGAACAATAAAGCAAAATCTTTTCTACAACTTTGATACAAAGAACCTGAAAATCTTTGAGAAGAAAATTTCAAGTCAATAAAGAGAATACGCACGGTGAAGCGCGCTGAGTGTGAAACACAGTTCAATTCTCACGATTTCAGAGATGCATGAATTTTTAAAAACAAACATAATTTCGAAATCATCACTTGCCATTGATTACATATGGTTTGGTGGAGAATCTTCATTCAGCTAAATGGGCCAAGGCTTGCCCATAACAGAAAAGTGCCGCTTTAATATTTACAAACCAGTACAAAATATTGTCAGTAGATTGATACAGTAAATGACGTCTTTGCGCTATCGAATTCTGCAAAGCGTGGAATATCCAAATCGATTCGCACTCCACTCGGTCAAGTACTTTGCTAGTCCGACAGAAATAAACGTGATTAACAAAAAATAACTTATTTTCTAGAACACATTTGGTTGTTTGCAACTCTTCCGTTTATTCTTTCAATCCAAACAGAACAAGGAACACTCGACCGAAGAAGTGAGAGTCGATGGAATATTATTTTGTACACCATTCAAGAAATCGTTTTTGGTGAGCAATCGTGAGTCAATTTGGATTTACAGGCATAATAAGTCAGCCGCTGTAGTATTCCTGTGAAAATATTGAGATTCGCGAAGTAATCCGCATAAAATAGCCTTAGCGAAACGCTTAAACACTTTCGAAGAAAGCCTTAAATGATGCGTCAAGATTGTATATGTGTTAAATGAATCAAGGGACATCGTTAGGAGGCATGATCCTTGACGGCGCCCTGTCGCTCGTAGTTGTGGGCTCAAGTTTCTCATCAGTGCAACCTGTTTCTAAAGAAACATTGTGTAGGGAAGTATGCAGTATGGATGAGCTATGACATCGATTTTGTTACGAAGCTAGACTAATCAGCAATTACGCGTTCAGGATATCTTGAAAACCGGTACGCAAAGAAGATTAATGAAGTCACTATAAATGAAATTAATGAAATCAGCCAATTTTTAAGGCAGTTTTAGAGCTAGTGTTACCAGCAGATCTTCCCTCTGAATATTAATTGCTTTCATGAACTCATAACGAAGCATTTGAAAATTGAATTTCAAAAGGATTCTGTGAAAGGAAGTTAGTACTATTCCTTTGATACGCGAACGTCACGAGATTAAAAATTCAATGTTTTTACCCATTTTCATTAATATTCTATTGGCAATTGCCAAGGTGAGGAAACGGCCTGGAAATTACATCTCGACTTTTGTCAACATTCAAGTTCAAGAATAGGCCATATGTCACTTCATCCTTTGAATCCTACATCCCTACTGTATTCGCTTTTGACAAAGAGTGATACCGCTACTGCAGCTTCGCAACGCGATGATTTATGTTACGCTTTGCAATAACTGTTTTCGGTTTATCAGCACATGTTCTTTCTGTTGCTGCTCAACGAAATCCGTTCGACCAAGGAGGAGCACACGGCGGCTGTGCAATATCTGTGCTAATGTCCGTTTCATCTTATGTTACGCCTGAAACACGGAAAGAAACGATGTTAACTAATCTATGAACAATCCATCCATTTACGAATTTTGAACTAAAAAAGGACCACTTGATTGACACATTTGGAGGGCTGTTCACCTGGACACTATAGTACTCATTCAAGGTTGAATATTTTGAAGCAGAAGGAAGCTGGGACTCAATTACTTGGTTTGCATGGTGGGCCAAAATGTATCAAGATTTTCCAGTGAACTCACAGGTGTAACTAAAGTGGGTCGTCGGCCGAGCATCAGCTAAAATTATAGAGAGCATCTATTGATAAATGCACTCAAATTGATGTCTTCCGTTTGATAAGAACAAATACGAACTTTCAATTTTCTCACCATTTTGATTTAATGAGCTTAAGTATCAAGAATGGATGCCATTAAAGCACGTTTTCTTCCGCCTTTGGCAACCTCGATTTGATTCTATTCCATTAAATTCCGTTGTTGCTAATATGTCTTCCACCTCCACTCCCCTAAATGTTTTGCACCTATGCAAGTCTCAAAGAGCTTTTCTGGACCTCGTACTGGAAAAGCAATCAAAAAAGTTGATAGTAATGCGAAATTCCACCTTGATGAGCCATACAACCTGTGAAATTTTGTATGTTCATTCTAACTTAGTTGTTCAAAATGGAAATGGATTGATGGTGTGAAGATTTTAGGATTCTTAAAACTGAGTCGCTTATTCATAGGGATCATTTATGGAGGGCTTCCAACTTCCTGAAAATTTTGCTATAGGATGAGGACTTCCGTTTCGTTTTGAAGGTCGTTAAATAATGGTCAAGGCGATTTTCCCTGGAGCATTGAGTTATGTGGGCTAGAGCGTAGATTTAGGTTGAGAAGCTGCTCATGGCTACATTTTGATCAAGCAGGATTTAAACGGTTTCATGTCAAAAAAAGGCACTTCGTTCTTTCAAAGAAGGAAAACTCACTGATTAGCTCTGCCCCACATTGGCAAGAAATACAGGTTTTACAAGGGGCTCGATTTAATCTTTGCTATCTCTATGGAAATGACGTAACACTAATCCTCCTTTCCTATGGTATTTGATTATATCTCAGTGCATTTCAATAATAGGTGAGATGCATTTCTATCATTTTCTAAATTCTCCCCCCTCTTGTGAACTATATTCCCATTCGTTTACATTCAATTGATCCTTAGTTCAAATAAGCTAAAAATCCTCTCTCATTTCAGTAGCATGAGTTATTTCCGTAGTCCACCAGCAGATAGGAAAAGAACTGCAGGAGACGCTATTTGCTATCACGCTCCATTCTCATACTAAATAGTCACGCATTTAACTCCGTTGAGCATTCGATAATTGACGGAATGAAATTTTGGCGAACAAAGAACGTGCGCTGATCTACCGATGTAATGCACCCATCTTACTATTCGTTCTGAGAAATCTGGTTTGCTCAACTGAGGAATGTTATAGATGAGGAATAAGAAAGTAGGAGATGTAGAAAAGACGGAAAATTATAAAGCAGGAATTACTGTTTAGAATCTCCTCCCTGCTGGACTAAATCAACAACTGAATGAGTCAGAAAGAACGTGTGCTCATTTTGTCAGATTCACTTCTCAAAGACTAATATGTATTAGAAAAGATGATACGAGTACCGAAAACTTTCCACTGTGAGTAGTTCCAACCCACATTCTTTTGAAGTGCTCTCTTTAGATCCCAACTACAAAAAACAAATCCCCAATGAGATATCAATGGCGTCAAGGGAAGGACAACATTAATAACCTTTTCGTGCACCTATTATATTAGAGAAATCCATTTCATAAGAACATTTAGCCACCTTTTTTCAATTAAAATAGAAATACCTGTTGCTCATGACAACGTTATCACTTTCAGTGTGGGACGCGGGCTCCGTACTGTTTTCAACGTAAGTGGAGAGATGAACGAGAGAAGCTGTGAACAGCATTTTTCTAGCGCGTAAATCTCTGAGGGCAGATTATCTGCTGTTTTTTACGCATATCCCAGAGATCACTTCATTAATATGGCAAACGGAAATTTCATCGCTGGTTATATGCAACACTTGGACAAGGTTTTTTCTCAATGCTAATGGGCTGATACAAAGTTGCTATAAAAAAGCATTCATTCGACTACTCCTTCAAGTCATCATCTCTTTTAGAGACTCATTAATTCGAGTCGATGGTCTATAGCCAACTATTGTCGTCATGCTTAGTGATGTTGTCGCATCTAGTCGAATCTAAAGACAAGCACCGCTCAACTGAAGTTTTTACTTCATGCGGTGCCAATTATCTAAAAAAGATCGAAAGACCGACTCCTCTTAAATCCACACGTTAATAATTTTAAACTGAGGAACATGAAAGAACAGCTCGAGAGCTAATCTTATTTTGAGCTTCCGTGAGGTTGGCATCACTTACTCAGTCATCACATACTTACTTACTTGGCATCACTTACTTTTGGACAATCGATCGATCTTTTTGAATATTGGAGCTGACGCTTCGCCGTTGTCGTGCTCCTCAGAGCCTGAATTAAATTATCATCGCAACATTATTCATATAATTACGCATAATGTCGTGGAAAAACAGATGTTATGGCATCAGTAAGCGATACTTTATTCAAAAGAAACCACTCATTGTGTTATCTAGTCTAAAAACTACCTGTAATCTTTGCACAGTGTGTCGTGAGAGCTCATCCACCTCCCTCGAGTGTCATTAGCTCAAATTGAACAAGGGTGTCAACTAATATTTGAAGTACTTTATCAGCCTGACATAGATGTTATATAGTGTTATGTGGTTGGTTGACTGCGACAGTCTCCCTTTCTCGTTCATTTATGTTTTTCTGAATTTTATCCAGATGGCTTCGAGGGTTTTTCGCGCCGGTGCTTTCGATTCACGCCATAGAATTTCAACTACTACGGCGAAGTCACCATTGTTATCCCATTGTATCCTGTGCACTTGTAGGTTTAATTGAGCCTTTACTTGACTTCCAGTCTAGGTGTTCGTTCATACGGGCATAAAGTGCTCTGCCTATTTCGACAATATTCGTCACCACATGCCCTACAAATTTTCCGGTATATTGTACTCATGCTCATGCAATAGCCGCATCTACCGTTGGGACATATCACGCAACCTTTCGTATTACATAAACGGTCATATAAGTGACTCCAAACCAATTGACGACGCAGCGTTTTTGGAAGAATTTCCACAAATAAACAGATTAACTATTTTCTAGTCATCTCCATATAGGGACAACTACTTCGTCTGCTATGAAAGGTAGTAAACGAGGCACTTTATTATCTCGGTATGGCGCAATATTGTTTTCGTTGCAAGGCTTTTCGCTCCTCTTGAACTTAACATTAGCGGTTGTTATCTCGTACTCATTAGAAACGGCTATTTGTCATGCTAAATTAAGTGATTCCCTTCTTTCATCATCTCCCTTACAGACACTTGTTTTTAATATGTGATGGATGAGAGTAGGGACAGTACAGTAAATTTCGTCAAAATGATTGCGAACGTTGAGTAAGGGGAGCCAGTTCTTTGTAGGTTTTTCTTCCGTAAACTAAAAAAATCCACTCATTCCTTTGAAATTTGATTTGAATGCCAATACACGCTCAACGAAGTGCACATCTCCGAATGCTCCAGTTACGCTATCTAGGCCGTTGAATAAACATAATGATCGACTAGCTCTAGAGTTGATTAGGAGGAAACGAGCCGCTTGGGAAACGTTTGAGAGCATTGAGGATGTAGTGAAGAGGACAAAGAACATCCGACTCCGCGCTCACCTTTTGACTCCCCTGCCATAACCTATGCAGCAGAAACGTAGTCGCTACTTAAGCAGGATAAAGGACCACTTGGCGTTATTGAATGCGCATTCGAAAAATCGATGCTAGGAGTATCCCGTACCTCGCAGATGAGAGATTGTGCCCGAAGTTCCGACTCACGTCATCGATCGAAAATCAGAGACGTTGTTCTACACGTTAGAATATCGAAATTTAGGTGGGCTGGACACGTGATGCGCTTCAACGGCAACTGATGAACGAGAGCCGTTACGGACTGGATTCCTCAGGATATCAAGCGCTCTACTGTAATACCACCGACCCGATGGTCCAAATTCTTCACGAGAACACTAGGAAAAAATATGATGCCCAACGATTACCTAGAGCAAGAAGGACCCATGGGGCCACTTTTGCGCGCGATAGGGAAAAATGGAAGTGTTGCCGGCCCACGGTCGAGTCACTCGACGATCAACGTGACGACAAGTGATGCAGATGACACAGCGATCCATTTCGATGCATAAAGCATTTGTCCATCTACTCTTGTATAGAGCAAATGACAAAACAGTCGTCTACGTATCAATGGAGTATTGGACTCCAACCGAGAACTGGAGCTTCCACTTTCGACATGAAAGCAATGGCTGAGCCAAGAGCTTATCTTTGCCTTATTGCCAATCTCTATGATCACCTAATTGTCGATTGGCTTGACATAACTTCACTGTTATAAGATTCTGAACTGACAGGCCAAACGTGTTTAATTTCATTAACATTTTCTTATAGTAATTTATGAGTGGCTTGTATTGCGACGTCATTTCAAACGCTTCTATAAAGCGCAGACCGTCAAACGATTCCTCATATTCTTATGGTTTGGATGTGCATTTCTGAGGTGCTCTAGAATCATATTGGTGTTTAGAAGATGGGATGGTATGAGCTTAAATAAATGTGATAATATGAGGCCAAGTAAAGTAAAATACAAGCGAATCGAATGATGTCGCATTGCAAGCCACTCATGAATCACTGTCAAGAAATGCAAGAGAAAAATGTATTGTTTTCTATACAGCAGCTTATCAAACTTCTGGAGTCAGCCTCACCTCTTTGATATTTGAATGACCGAGGAGATGATATACGCAATAGGAGGTTGGTAATGGAGTGAAGACTAGCACCCAGCTCATCTATCGCTTTCATGTCAAGAGTGAAAGCTCCAGTTCTAAATTCTGAAGAGACAGTCAAGAATATATAAGATTCACGCGAGAAAAACCTACAAAGAATGGCTCCGCTCTCGAAAGACCTCAGTGAAAATGGTCACCTTACGATATGGTATCGAAGACCTGTTTCTTCTATTGGGACTCATCAGTAGCACCCTCTCTCGGTTCAACCAATCACTGAGACTAGATAAGCCTTTGCAAAGGAATCGAGGCCGTAAAAAATCACCGCAAGTCAGATGATCGATTTACCTTACATTGTGGTGGCCGGTAGTTGAGGCTGTGGTTTTTACAATGAATTAGAGGAGATCAAAAGGAGAGGTATGATTTTCAAAGCCACAACCTCGACTGCCGATAATTCGACCACCTGACTTGAGGTGATTTTTTACTCAGCTTCGATTCCTTTATACCGAGGGAGCGTGATACTTACGAGTTCCAAAAGGACGAAACAAGTGCTTGTATAGTACTAGACCTAACGGCTGAAAACATGTCACATCCTCTACACATTGCATTGTTTTGAGCAGGTCTATAAGAAAAATGTTGGAAACCAATATTTAAAAATGTCCTAGTGCATTAGCTCCCCTCTTATCTCTAATATACTAAAGGCGCTTGCCCGATATATGTATCGCACAGTTACAAGTGTTTGTACGGAAGATGATGAAAAAAGAGAATCACTAAACCTAGCGCGACAAAGAGCACTTCTGGTGGGTACAAAAAACAACCGCTAACCTTAAGTTGAAAAGGTGCGGAAAGGCTCGCAGTGAAAGCAACAGTGTGCCACACTTCGATAGTAAATTATCTCATACACTACTTTTCATAACAGAGAAAGTAAGCGCCGCTGTTGGAAGATGCTTGCAAAATATTAGCTTAGGATATCCTGTAGGAATTCTAGAAATTCTTTCTGAAACGTTGCGTCATCAACTGGTCCGAAATTATCGTATGCCGTCTATGTAATACAAAGGGTTGTGTGATACGTCGTAGCGGTAGGTACGGCGATTGCACGAGCATAGGTTCAATATACCTTCTCGTTTGTATGACATTTATTGACGAATGCTCTGGCAAAATAGACAGACCACTTCGTATCCGCATAGAAAAGCACCTAGGCGGGAAGTCAAAGATAAATCTAATTACCTCTGGATACACGCGGTATACAAGGCATATCGTAGACGACTTCGATGTGGTAGTTAAGATCCAGGGCACGAATCGCAAACATCGGCGCAAAAATCCATTGAAGGTTTCTGGATGAATTGTAGAAACTCACAAATGAACAAAAAAGAGAGAGTGCCCTAACTTCTATCTCGGAGTGACTCGCTACTCTAGATATCATCTGACACCCTTGTTCAATTTGACCTAATGACATAGGGGGTGGGGGAAGCGGATCCATGATCCATACATCACTCTGCGCAGAGAACATCGGTAGTCCCTAGACTGGATAACACGATAAGTGGTTTCTCTTGAGCAAAATATCGCTTACCACTGCCATAGATTTTCACTTTTTTCCATATTACTCTATGAAATTATTTGGTTAATGTTACAATAATAGATCAAGAGATCCACTTTCTATCATCCCCAGCTTCAATGTTAATAATCAAGTCAAGTATGAAAACTTAACTGTTTAGCTCGCGCGAAGTTAATTGGCGACGTTGTCGTTGTCGTTGCTGATTGCTAATTATAGATCGCTGTACGGATAGCTGGCTCACGTTTCAACGACACCGCCTTCTTCACAGCCTGGATGTATACTGTTATCAATATTTGTAGAGGTTTTATCCAGAACAGTTCTCATCATCTGCGACCCAGTATAATGTGGTTTTTGTGATGATGTATCCTGTTGCGGGTGATCGTTTATTGCTCTGCACGAGAAGTATTACTATCTTGAAAGCCGACTTTGTTTAGGCTTAATCAGAAGAGATCCAATGTCTTTCTGGATTTTTCACTCAAAAAATCAGCCAAGTTTACTTGCCTCATATTAGGTCGATAATCTTGAAGGCTATTGAATATTGCACCAAAGCTGAATGAATTTCGGATTCACGACAAGCCCTAAACTATTTAGACCTTTCTTCACTTCTTAACACATCTTTTGACGTCATGTACAGTGGAAATATAAAATATAACCACAGGAGTTTCAAAGATCGTTTTTCCATGGCCTTCACCATTAATAATTGATACATGTGAATCTTGAAGCTTTTTCATTTATATCCAAGGCGAGGCTGGCAGAAGTATTAGCAATAGTGTTGGTGATTCGATAGCTGACGTTTCAACGATTTTGCCTTCTTGCAAGTCTAAACGTACGCTTTATTAGACTATTTTAGTTTAAATAGGATACCCATAAGGTACGAAGAAGACTTGAGAAGACCTTATGCGGTTGTGTATGTGTTTGATCACTCGAATATCAGGTTTCAACGTTACAAGTTTTATTCGTATCTTAACATTTCTGCGAATGTAGTCTTTGGATAACTCTCGCTTTCCGTAATTCTACGGGAACGAAAATGTTTTTGGTGTTGTTTCGCTCACAGATGTCAAACAGCAGAACTCTCTAACCCAGAAAGTAATAATTTCATAAGGCTGCTTTTACTTTCAGACTCTGTTATTTACTCAAAGGCCTGTTAACATTCTTATCAATTACCTGAATAGATACTTCTGGATGAATAAGAAGAGACATGTTTGCCTTGAAGATGCATGAGCTCCTTGACTGTACTAGGTTGAGGTCATAATCTCCTTACTTGGACTAAATATGACTATATAAAATGTCTAACAAGCTATTAGCAGAGAGAAAAACAATGGTGTCATTACGAATACGTGAAAATCTGTCAAATTTTTGGTTCTGCTTACATCTAATGATATCAATCGAGTCACAATTAGTCTTGTTAATTGTGGAAAGGCGCGTATGTGACTTACACTACATTTGCGGTACGTGACTGACGCCTGCGAGGGCCTATTTACTAAAAAAATCTAGAAGGTAAGTTGAACACCTAATATCTTTGATAAGTGATTCTTAAGTGGATAAGCAGATGAATTTTTGCACTAATAACCCCGTAGAACTCTCTGTTTCTCTCTATACGCTGCTTATAGGATACCTTCAAGCACCCTGCAGAAATTCTTTTGCGCTTGCTCGCCTAAATCACCCCTGCTGACCACGTTTGTATGCCCAAGAAAGTTACCTGGGATAACGCCAAATAGTGATACACTCGACCAGGTTCACTGCTCAGCCAGCAGCAAGTCATCATTCGACTTTGGGAATCTGCTAAACCCAAATAGCAAAGGATAGCAAAGGAGTCGTGTCAGCAAGCATTGTTCATCATTTATAATGAGGCGAATGAACAGAGCCGAAACCATATCAAAATGTTCGAAGAACTTCGGGGTGGTGAGTGTGAGGTTATGATTCGAATGCAAGATTTGCCGGGGTGTATACAATAGATCTGATGTTGAGTTATGTGAAGAGGTTCATAAATTACCTATCGTCTTCGTTGATACTACAAGCCCCAATATAGTTTCATTTATTTCTCTCTCGCGTAACTGTCGTTCATGGTGGTAATATGTGTCGAAAATGATGGTGTGCTTGAGGAGTAATCCTTATTTCAAACTCATCACCATATGGAGATGCAGATGCTTGACGATAACTACAGACACGCCCGCTTATCGCTTAGATGGTCTTCCAATAGGACGATTGCCTTCTCTTGGAGTACACTCCACTGTTCTTCTTGCCCATGGACGAAACAATGGCCTAATAGACTAAGTCACTTTTCATGTATGAGTTCGTAACTGCGCGATTACAACTGTATAGTATTAAGACGCTTCTACGCCTTTACTATTTGACTGGCTGACCTTTCGCGCACCATATGTCCTTTTACTTGTGAGATACCTCATTTATTAGGTCTTCTCTTAAGTTTCGGCAACAAAAACGGGATTTATCAGCCAGAAGTAATTAAAATTGCTTAACAAAGCCGCTTGCTCAACTTGGACACATTTCTGCAACGTCACCATTGTTTACGAAAGGTGGATGTTTCTCAAGAGTCAACGCCGTTTGAATTGTCACCAGATCAACGGATAGCCTCAACTTCACGTCCAAAGTGATGTGCACCGAAGGCTATGCTCATCATCGTTTGAGATTATGGAATGGACCGTTTCACTGAGACGTGCTATCAGCCGCAGAAGCGATCAACGACAAACGCTACTGCGATCACGTGAGCCCCTGAGATAGGACCCTGTCACGCCGACATCATCGCAATATCTTCCTGCTTCAAGACAGTACAAGGCTGCATGGGGCCAAATTTCCACAGAGGAAGTTGACCGAATGGGCTACGAGCTGCTGGATCATCCGTCGTACAGTCCCGACTTGTCGCCGTCTGGCTATCACTCTTCCGTTGTTGGAGCAATTCCTGAAGAAGGAAAAGTTCCAGACATTGATCATTTGCGTCGAGAATGGGCAACTTTTTTTTTGAATTTCTATGAGAGCGGTATGAAATGTTGCCTGAGAGATGGCAGAAATGTGGTTATGGCGTATACTTTGAATGTAATTCCCTGGACCGATCATCTATTAAACTAGCCATAGTTGGACGAAATGATGCAGTACATCAATACGGTGTAGTAATTGAATACAAACAATACACTGACTGCACAATGCCTACAGCCTAACCAAACGCTGACTTTGAGCAGCTAGTCTTCAATAAATAATCGAAGACCTGAAACTACGACGAGTGTTTTGAAATTCGTTTCTCACGTTTCCCGCTGACGTTATGGAAGTTTTTAACTGAGTGAAAAGCGCATTAACCTAAACTTTCCAGGCTTTGGAGAAGACGAGCCTTGCCGAAACGTTAGCCATTGTACGATTACTGTATTGTTTGTGTTGCAGTACTACATTGTATTATTATAGTGCATCACTGATGTTCAATGAATGCTGTTATTAACACCTTTGGACTGCCTAACAGAAGAAACTAATGAACTGTTTTGCTAAGCAATATTAATTACATCCAGCTGACATGCGGTGCTTAACAATTGTTACTGAATTTTTAAAGGCTACTTTTTCTACAGTACGAAGTTAACAAAGGAGACTAAGTGTTGACGAAGTGAACAATGTTGTACGATTGTGTATTCGGTCTCGCTCTTTCTTGGAACGCTTTCTCTAATTTTATCTTTGAAATTCTATATGTTATTGACCAACAGCGAGATCTCAGGTTTTCAAAACTAAGGACAACATAGCAAGTGGTTTTCAAATAATTTGTTTATCTTTCGAAGAGCTACAAGATTCGACAAAATCTTCACAATTCTTTACTCAGGAACTGTTTTCTTTTAATTCTATAAAAGGGTTATGCGACAAAGGCGGTCACTTGGCATACCTCATGCTTGGATATAGCGCTTCCTTGTACTTGGTGTTCTCCTTCAGCTTTACCGTCCATTCTTTTTTATCTTTCACGGAACTAAAATGGAACGACTATGCCATCATTTGGAGGGTTTGCCACATTCCATTCTATTATCAACATCTTTGAGAAATCAAATTCGAGATTCCGTTGATATGAAAACAGTAAATAACAGACCGTGTTCACACCTACTATAAAGACCTTCAAGCCATCTTAAGTTTTTCTATTCCATCTTACCATAAACTATGATGATCACCTATCTACTTTTGTATCCATTATATGCATATATTCAACACTGCGGCGATATCCTTAAGGCAGCACAAATTTTTGAGCCTATCCCTACGCTTCACACGTAGTTTGCCTAACGAGTGCTAGAAAACTTTCAAAGTCTACAGACTCAAACTGTCCGTATACGTGTTTGGTTATTTGAAATGACCCTTCTATAGCGCTGAATTCTAATGACATTGCTACACATGCACATATTTCTCGCCGAACAGAGCTCTTTCTCAAAACTATTAGTAATCATTAGATAGCGTTAAATTTACTGACTTCAAATATGCTTATAATCTGATTAGAAATTTTCTTTCCAGCAGAACTGGAAAAATAAGCTTGATTGACATGCGCGAGCAAGGTGGTCTTTGGCCAATTAACGTCTGACTGAGGCAGTAATGGAGGTTGCGCTAGTTGCGATCAATTTTTTTATCAATTATGCTAGCGCGTTCTTTAATATTTGATTAATCATTGTTTCTTCGCTTCGAAAGATACTTATAAATGTTTATAACTGTCCGCAAATAAAGGCGATGGGTCAAAACAGCGAAAATCTTGCAAGGTGTGAGCCCCATATACGTTTCCAACATATACGACATACCCAAAGAGAGTGGGAAAATCAGACATACTTGTCAAGTTATTGAAAAAGAGATGAAACTTATTATTCTGGAGAACAGTGAACAAGGAAGACTGGTGAACCTCTTCTTCCATAGATAGGCATTCTGTCCAAGCTTCATGGAATTCTTTCAGGTCTTAAGCGGAATTTTCACTTCAATAGCGTTGAGTATGAACTTTTTGCACCTTTATTTGATTCTACAGCGAATCATTTGCATATTCTTTCTCTTGCAAGTAGGCATTATTCTTGTGGCTTAATTATTCTAGTAGATCTTTAGAATCAACCATCATTCTAAGAGCATTTAGCATTCCGAAAATCATCGGAGTAACCAAGCGTTCACTTGTGCTGAGAAGATAATTTGGATATTTTGGCTACCTTATAGAAAAAGAGAGCTAAGTCCTTTGAAAAATTTAGAACTGCTGATCAGCATAGTATGTTGTTAGAAGAAGAAGGTGATCCTGGCCGGAAAAATGTTTGATATTTAAATAGAATTAAATTTATTTGACCGCCTACAGCGATGGTATGATCTTTCCTTAGATTCCAGATGAAGTAGAGTAGTGTGCAAAAACCTTTGCGTTAGGTGGGAGAACGGTTGACTGTTGACAGTATGACGAGTTATAGCATAGAAAGAGTGGTGTCAAGAAAGGGAGTCGGTAGTGCAACGGTTTAGCACGCGCCCCCGTATAGTGTGAAATGTAAGTTTGAATCCCAATTGACGCAAACGTTTTGCACACCACTCTACATCATCGGGTATTTGGTAATTGCGATCAACAAAGCCTAAAAACTCACCCTATCAGGCATAGGCAGCATTAATCACTTCAATAAGTACTAAGTGCTCAATAATAAGTTTCACTTCAATAATCTAAGGCGAGGCTTTTTTAAATGTACTCTATCAAAGTTTCGATCTTGCTGCCTTCTTGAATGTTGGCCTGATCTGAATCAATTATTCGCAGATAATCGTTATTGAGTTGCAGGTGTTAGTTGCTGCATCGAGCGACATCTAGTGAGATGGTACTACCACTCGAAAGAAGACCTTTCTTGGCTGCGCTTCGTTACATAATACATGGCATTAATCTATTAGTATCTGCTTTTTCGCTGCTTTGAACGTATAGTAGTCGACGTTTCGTTACCTGGGACGTTGTGTGTCAGTATGCCTATCGCACATGAATGAAAATCAAAATTAAAGGATTAATTAAGCTTGCTTACCTATGTACAGGCCGAAACCAGCTGACTTGGATGTTTCAGTGCGCACCATCTCTAACCAGCGCGAATACTGCTCACTGGATGCACATATAGCTCGTTGAAAAAATTCTAAAATCCAATAAAATTCACTGTAATGATGCAGTCGATATGCACCCCGACTGTGACAGTGCACGTACTCAAAGTAGATATCACGTGTAAACGGGAGATAATCGTATATCGGTGGCGAACACCAAGCGCCACTCATCACATTCTAGGAATTTTACTGTCTCGTCGAATACTGTACACCTGTATCACCTGTATCACCTGTCGTCGTGTAGGTCGTCGAGTGATTCGAGCAGGCGCCAGCAACACTTTCAATTTTTCCTATCGCGTGCAAGAGTAGCCCAGTGGGTCCTACTCGCATTAGAGATACGCTGCGCATCATATCTTTCTGCTATGCCTTTCGTGAAGAAATCGGACCATCGAGTCGGTGGTCTTCCTGTTGAGCGCATGATATAACAAGGACTCCAGTCGGTAACGGCTCTCTCCCATCGGTTCTAGTTAACGCGCATCACGTGTCCGCCACCTAATTTTCGACATCCTGAAGTGTAGCACGGCGTCCTCGATCTTCGATCGTTGCCGTAGGTCGGAACTTTGGATCCTGTCTCTCATTTGCGAGATAAGGGATACCCCTAGCATCGACCTTTCGACTCTACGTTCAATAACGCCAAGTGATTTTTCATCCTGCTCAAGTGGCGGCGACCACGCTTCTGGTGCATGCGTTATGGCAGGGATAATCGTCGGGTCAAAGGGTGAGCACGGAGTCAAATGTCCTCTGCCCTCTTCACTACATTCTCGATGCTCTTGAACGTTCCCCAAGCCGCTCGTTTCCTCTTGCTCAATACTGGAATCAGGTTGTTCATCATATCGATTTTTCGACCTAGATGGAAGTACGGGAGCATTCGGAGATTTTCGTTCCGTTGAGCGTGAATGGGGCATTCAAAACCCATCAGTTCCTCATGAACATCGTTTCCGTTAGATTTAGTTAAGCACCAATTTTCCACAAACGCTGTCGAACTCGGTCAACATTCGTTCAGCTTGGCTAATGCTTGATGTTATGAGAACGATATTTTCACCAAGCAAAGATGGTTTGATTGTTGACCGTCAGCTTCCACTCCCATGTCATCCATTTTAATGTCCACATGACATTCTGGAGGGTGACAGTAAATTATTTTGGCGGAATTGTAACGTCTTGCCGAACCTCTTTTTACGGAGGTGATAATATTGTTGTAGAATGCCGATATTTCGGTCGTGAAATCTTTATATAGCTAACAAAGCATCGTTATGTACCAAGTAGGGATGCCCTGGTTATCCGGAACCTCTGCAACCGCTTCTGTTTCCACTGAATCAAGGGCTTCTTGAAATCGATGGAATTGAGACGTAGCGGTAGCTTGTACTCTCGTAAAACTCCAATGAGTCTTGTAATCGTGTGGATGTGGTCTGTTGTACTAAATCCTTTTGAAACCCTGCTTGTTCGCATGGCTGCCCTTCGTCTAGTGTTCTGTCGATCCTGTTGAGGATGACTCGAGACTACATTTCACACTATCTTGGAGAGAGTGCTAAACTGTTGCTCTAACAGCGCCCGTTCCTGACACCACTCTTTCTATGCTACAACTCGTATCTGTCAACAGCCAACCGTCCACCCACATGATGCAAAGGGTTTTTGCACACTACTCTGCATCATAGGGTATATATGGACACATCATACCACCGCAAGAAGAGGTTAAACAAATTGAATTCTTTTTAAATATGAAACATATGTCCGGCCAGGATCACCTTCTTCTCTCAACAATAGACTATACTGAACAGCAAATCCGAATTTTTCAAGGGACTTAGCTCCCTTTTCTGTAAGGTAGCCAAAATATCCTAATTATCTTTTCAGCACAAGTGAACGCTTGGTTACTCCAATGATTTTCGGAAGCCAAATGTTCTTAGAATTTTGGTCGATTTCAAAGATTTGCTAGAATAACTAAGCCACAAGAATAATGCCCACTTGCAAGAGAAAGAATATGCAAATGATTCGCTGTAGAGTCAGATAAAGGTACAAAAAATTTATACTTAGCGCCGTTGCAGTGAAAATTCCGCTCAAGATCCGAAAGAATTCCATAAAGCTTGGACAGGTTGCCTAGCTATCAAAGAAAAGGTTCAACCGTCTTTTCCAGAAAAATGAGTTTTATCTCTTTTATGATAGCTTGACAAGTATGCCTGATTTTTCTATTCACTCTGAATACGTCGTACATGTTGGAAAAGTAAATTCGGCTCAGTTTTTACAAGATTTTCACCGTTCTGACCACATCACCTTTATTCGCGGACAGTTATAATTACTTATAAGTATCTTTCGAAGCGGGAAAACAATTATTAATCAAATAATATGGATCGCGTAGCATAATACTGATCAAAAAGTGATCGCTACTAGCGCAACCTCCATTACCGGCACAAACCAGTCAGACGTGAGTTGGCCAAAGACCACCTTGCTCGCGTAGTGAATCGAGCTTATTTCCCTGTTTTGTTGTAGAAAAACGGTTTAATCGGATTATAAACGTATCGTTAAAATCAGTAAATTTCACGCTATCTGATGATTACTAACAGTGTGAAGGAAGAGCTCTGTTCGGCGAGAAATATGCGCTCGTGTAGCAATCTTGTTTGATTTCAGCGTTATGAAAGGGTCTTTTCAAACAACCAAACGCGTATACGGCAATTTGAGATTTTAAATTTTGAATAATTACTAACAATCTTTAGGCAGACTACATGTCAAGTGTAGGGGATAGGCTTAAAAATTTGTGCTGCCTTAAGGAATTGAACATTATATATATATATATATATATATATATATATATATATATATAAAGGATAAAGCTCTCGGCGTTGATCAATCCCTGAGGGATGCGCCATGCATTCGACTTCAATTTCTAACTTCGTTTGAGGTGATTGAATGATATCTGGCCTTTACAATGACTCGCGGAGGCCTCCCGCTGAACCGAGTCAGTGCTGATTATCTTCCTAGACAAGTCTGAGACCTGTCTGGTAGCAATTTACCGACCCGGAGGGATGGATGGCTTGGTGAGCCATGAGCGCGAGATCGAACCATTGACCTCGTGTGCGACGCAGGGCACCTCTAACCACTGCGCCACATGCGCTCATATATATATATATATATAATGTTCAAGTATAGTCGCAGTCTTGAGGATATATATATATATAAAATGTATACAAATGTTGGTAGATTGTTCATCTTAGTTTATCGCAAGCTAAAATGGAAAAGTTTAAGATGGCGCGAAGGCCTAACACAGGCTGTTATTTATGCATTACTGGATTTTCAATCTCAACAGAATTTCAAATTTGATTTTTTAAAGATGTTGATAATAGAATGGAGTGTAGCGAACTCTCCTAATAATGGCATAGTCGCTCCATTTTAGCTCCGTCAAAGATAAAAAGAATGGACGGCATAACTGAAAGAGAACACCAAGCTCCAATAAAGCGCTATATCAAAGCACGAGGTATGCCAAGCAACCGCTTTGTCGCATAACCTCTTTATAGCACAAAAGAAAATCGTTTTACTCAGACTTATAGGCACAATGAATCCTTAAGAATACATTATGGAAAATATCAGCGAAATTCATTGATTGCATGTGGAGCAACGCTAAAAAAGCCCACCAGTAAAAAGATAATATGAATGAATGCCGAGAGTAGAGTCATCGTCAATAGTATCAAATAGAAAGGAAACAGTTTTTGAATAGAAAAATGTAACGATTTTGTCGGATCTTCGTTTTGAAAACTGGAGATCTCGCCGTTGGTCAATAACATATAGAAGCTCAAAGGTAAAATTAGAAAAAAACGTTCCAAGAAAGAACGAAATCGAATACACAATCGCACGACATTGTTCACTTTGTCAACACTTAGTCTCCTTTGTCGCCTTCCTACTGTAGAGAAAGTGGGCGCTCAAAAATTCAGAAACAATTGTTAAACACCGTTTATCAGCTAGAAGTAATTAAAACTGCTTAGCAACGCTGTTCACTAGTTTCTTCTGTTAGGCAGTTCCGAGGTGCTAATAACAGTATTTATTGAATATTAGTGATGAAGTATAATAATACAATGCAGAACTGCAGCACAAACAACACAATAATCGTACAATGGCTAACGTTTCGGCAATGCTCGCCTTCTCCAGTGACTGGCAAGTTCAAGTTAATGCGCGTTTCACTCAGTCAAAAACTTTAATAACCTCAGCGGGAAACGCAAGAAACGAATTTCGAAACTGCCACCGTCGTTTCAGGTCTTCCAATTATTCAGTGAAGATCAGGTGCCCAAAGTTAGGGCTTAAGTGAGGCTGTAGCCACTGTATAATTGTTGTAATGTTTGTGTTCAGTTACTACACTGTATTATTGTTCTGCTTCATTTCATCAACTATAGAGGTTTATAGATGATCGGTCTTGGAAATTACTATTCAAAGTATGCGCCATTAGTCACATTTCTCCATCTCTCAGACAACTAATCATACCGCTATTATAGGAATTCAAATAAAAGTTGCGAATACTCGACGCAAGTAATCAATGTCTTGGAACTTTTCCTTGCTCAGGAAATGCTCCAGCAATCGGAAGAGGTGATAGTCAGACGGCAACAAGCCAGGACTGCACAGCGGATGATTCAGCAACTCGTAGCCCATTCGGTCAACCTTCCTCTTTGGCAATTTGGCCTCATGCAGCCTGTAATGTCTTGAAGCATGAAGAGATTGCGATGATGTCGGCGTGACAGGGCCCGATTGCAGGGACTCGCGTGCTCACAGTAGCGGTTGTCGTTGATCGCTTCTGCTGCTGACAGCACGTCTCAATGAAACGGTCCGCTCCAGGATCTCAAAAGATGATGAGCATAGCTTTTGGTGCAAATCGATTTGGACGTGAAGTTAAAGTTATCCGTTGGCCTGGTGACAATTTGAACGACGTTGAATTGAGAAAAATCCACCTTTCGTAAACGACGATGACGTTGCAGATATGTGTCGAGGTTGATGGCGTTTACTTTACAAGGTGTTGTTAGGAAATTTTAATTACTTTTAGTCAGTAACTTTCGTTTTTGTTGCTAAACTCTCATCATCTGTTACTCACAAACTGGCGCAGCTGATGAACACGAACTTGACGCTTTTTACTAGCAGTTGGAAGAAGTCCGTAATGACAATTCACATTACAGCACTTGCCACCTATTTCTGTCATTGATTTTCCAGTGATTTCGCCTACATTTATTTGATCTTTGTCTTGTTTGAACTCAATGTCCTCTCTCGTCTCAGTAGCTCGAGAAATTTTCAGTGCTCACCAGTAATGGGAAAGAAAATTGCACGAAGAGAACACTTGCTTTCGCGCTCTATTCTCTTACTTATAAGTCAAGCAAATGACTCTGAAAACATGTGGTAATAATAGAATATCATGTACTATCACCGTAACGTATCCGCGCCCCTACCATAAAGCAGTGTTTAGCGTGAGGCGTGTGCCACTAATGAAGCGGGCGAGACCACCAAAACGTATGGGTGGTAGTGACAAATCGGCAGTAATGGCAGTGGCAGTAATCGGGACATACATTATTGATAGTAGGCAAGGTGTGAGGATTGTGCCATGGCCGAGAGGTTGGGATGCTTGTTGCGACGCGCGTGGGGCCGGGCTTCACGCCCATCAGTCTGTGGCAGTCAACAACAACGCACTATGAAAGGCCACAGCCAGGCTATCTTCGATAATGCGAAGAGATGTGATCAAGCAATATTTTACTACGTTTAAAGAAGAAGACGGTGAAATGAATTGAATGCTGGTGTAGGTGTATCATGCTAGGTATATCAGGATCCGCACAGTGGAAAAAGCACTGTGAAGACGGATCTTAAAGTGTCGCGATCGCAAACACTCCCCGAACAAGGTTCTTTTGCAATGGTTTTGAGCTAATACGGAGTTCACATTAGAAAAATTTTCATTAGACTAATGTTTGGACGTCATCGTCTCTTTCAGAGGCGATATGATGCGAATTGATGCTCCACAGTCGATTTTTGTCGTCATGCGGGTGATCGTGGGTCTTATCTTTGAATCTCGTGAAAAACACACTTTCCACAGTTTGGCTGAAGTTTCCACTTCCCGCGTTACCATTTCATATAGAACCAAAGTTGATCCTTGAGAGTGCTTTTTGATGTTAATGCAGCTTGTCACGATGATCGCTTATTAGACTGCATAAGTAGTGTACTTATCCAGAAAGACGACTTCGATCAGGCATACTCAGCAGTAATCAATGAGTTTGAATTTTGAATTTTTTCGAACTCTTGTGTTGAATTTTAGACGAATCAATATTTTCGCAGTAATTGTATCAGGTCGATGGTCATGAAAATCATTGCTTATTGTTATCAAACCTCAATGAATTCTCATGAATGAGAGTCAACCCAATGTTCAAACAGTTTTTAACCATTCATTACTTCGCTCATTAGAAAGCTCGTTTTCACACGCTTCAATTGATATGTTAGTTGTCTGTACAGCCTTCAGAATGGAACTGTCTAAGAAAGAAATTTGTCTGCTGCTCTTCTTGCTCTACAAGTTTAGTGCCATCACTTTTGAGGCTCATCAACAAAACTTCAAGGCTACGGCGACAAAATCTACAATACTCGTACAACTCATTGTTCGTTAGAGGCATTCCGTAAATAAGGAGAACGATTGACCGACAAGCGAAGAAAGTGACGTCCACAAGAAAGCGATTCCAAACAGTCGTCATTTATGTTGAAGAAGATCCATGATGGGTTGCCGGATGTCGCCTGACGAGTTGGTTGCGATTTAGTGACGATTTGGCGCATTGTCAAAGAGGTCGGCAAACATTGCCTGAAGCTGAAATAGGTTTGATTGAATTGCCTTTTGTTTGACTTCATTTATGCTCGAATAGATCTCTTTTTGCGAAAACATGGCAGAACATTTTTACAACCTACCAATGGATATTACCCTTACTAGGTTCACGTCGCCTTATCAAGTCTTCAAGATTTACGTACGTAACCTCAGTAATGTTTAAATGCGAAGAAGACTTGAGACTCAATGTATTTGCATATGTATGTGATATATCACATATATATCGGATTCCTTGTCTTGTTCGCATCTCAACGTTTTTGAGGAGAGTCCTTGGATAGTTCTCTCTTTTCGCAAGTGAACGAAAACGGCAAACGATCATGCCGTTTTTGCTGTTGTATTACTCACAGAAGCTAACAGCAGAAACCTGCAGCTCAGCGCATATTCATTGCGATGCTATTCTATCCGCCCTCTGTTTTTAATGATTAGATGGCTGTTAACAATATAAGCCATAGTGAACGCACTACGTTGCGGTCATAAATGCCTCCCCTAGTGTGATTACTGCTGGCAAATGAAAGGAAAACGGCAGTGTGTTTGAGAGCGATAACATGGAAAAATATCAATCGAGCTGCTTCTACTCTTGTCCATGATTGAGTAACGTGCACGTGAACCTCATTACTTTTCTCTATGCGCGACAGTCGCTTAAAAGGCCCTTTTGCTAAAATTTTGCTAGAAAAGCCAAACACGTTTTTGTCATATGTAAATTGTTTTGAATAAGCGGATTAAATTTTTATCTGTAACCTTCTAGAACCCTTATTCTTCTTCCAGACAACTGCTTATAAGAGCTTTCAAGCTCTCAGTGCTAATCCATATCTCAATTGTTACCTCAGGCTGATCTCCTTATCACCCCAACTGACATTTCCATGTCTAAGAAGTTACTCGGGAGCGCGCTAAATAGTGGTACACGCTGCCATAGGGCAAGGTTCACCTCCGCGCAGCATTCCGTCGCAAGACGCATGGTAAATCTTATATCGGCTGACCCAAAAATCGCTAAGAAAGTCGTCTCAACAAGCATTATTCATCATTCGTAATAAAGACGATTCATTGAATAGAGCAGCAGCTAAACCGAATTGTTCGGAAAATTTCGCAGATGACGAGTGAGAAGAAATGATTTTAATGCAAGAAGTACGGTGGTATGCGCAGTAGAGGTAATGGTGAGTGGTGTGAAAAAAGTTGGTAAACTACATAATTACTTGAATTTTCTGATCTCTTACTTAGACGGCCCGTATTCACTGATGCGAGTCCCAGTATAATTTCCATTTGTTTCTCTCTCTGTAATTGTGGTGATACGGACGGTTGGCGATGACCACAATTACGTTCGCTTATGCTTTGGATGATGCTCCTAGAGGCCGCTTGCATTCTCTTGAAGTTCACTCCACTGTTCTTCTCGGCCGTGGGCGGGATGCACAGTAGAAGTGATGGTGAGTGGTGTGAAAAAAGTTGACGTTAGTCACGATTACGTTCGCTTATGGTTGACGTTAACCTGTGGAAGAGAAGAAGAGGTGGTAAATCAAAACTATAACACTTATGATGTGTACGTTCAAAATCGTGCCACTACATACACACAGTTTTGAGACGCTTTTATATCTTTATTATTTGGTTGGCGGCTTTTCTCATACTAAATGCTGTTTTCTTGTGAGATGACTCACCTAAAGAGCTTTTTGCATGTGAAAGGAATGTAAATCTTATACAGTTGCTTTTTAAATCTCTTAAGGATCTACTTTATCAGCTAACAAGCGCGACTAATTGTTGGCGAAGCCAACAGTATCATGTAATCATGCGACGGGCTCCGCTCTTTTTTGAAATCAATTCCTCTATTTTATGTTTTCAACGTGTACAAAAATATCTATTTCAAGTATTCAAACTGAAGGTAACCTGCAATTAGTGTTTAGATGGAACGTTCCTCTTTCGAAGAGGTGCATGATCCGACAAAACTGTCATACTTCTCTCCTCAGGAGCTGTTTTCCTTTCATTTGGTAATATTGACGATGGCTCTACTCTCAGCCTTCATTCACATAATCTTTTTATTGGTGAGATTAAGAGTACTGTATTACATACAATTGATAATCTTTGCTAGTATTCTCATATATGTGTTTTGAACGACTCTTTGTGCCTATGTATAATTGTGGGAAGGATTTTTCCTTTAGGTTATAAAGAGGTTATGCGGTAAAGGCGGTCGCTCGGCATACCTCGTGCTTGGATATATCGCTTTCTTAGGCTTGGTGTTCTCTTTCAGTTTTGTCGTCCAATCTTTTTTATCTTTGATGGGACTGAAGTGGAGGGACTGTACGATCATTTGGCGGGTTTGCTTCATTCTATTTTACTATATTCATCAATAGGAAAGTAAGATCTAATTTTCTCTTTGTATTAGAGTTACAACAGTGCATAAGTAACACAAGCACAGGTGAAATTTTTCCTCAAACCTGAGTGGAAATAGAGTACGAGTGAACATTTTCTCCCATAGGCATGCAGTCTATCCGAAATTTGTTGAATTCTTTCAGATTTCGGGCGGAATATTCATTGCAACGGCATTGAGTATGAATTTCTTGCACATCTATCTGATTCTACAACGAATCGCTTGCATATTCTTTCCGTTGAAAGTAGACGTTATTTTGAGTCGCCTAGTAATTTTGGTGAGTCTTTTCATTCGGAGGAACGTAAACATTCAACATTTCAAAAATCATTAGAAAAACTGAACACCTATTTGTGATGAAAGAACAACACTGGAAACATTCGGTTACTTTGATCTAACTCTCTTAAGGACGTCCAGCATAATCTATGAAGAAAAGAGGCGGTTTCGATGGCGCAACTGTTGGATAAATGCGGTGTTGAAAGACCAATAATCCACTTATGCTGAACATGGTTAGGAATAAGTAGGGTTTGACTTTATTGAGCTGAAACGACTCTGATATACTAGGATATACTCAAGCAATTTTTCGACTATTTCGTCTACTTTAGAGCTGCCTCATCAGAGTCGGTCATACACTGATAATCGCCTTAGCATTGCGGGTGCTCGCTGCTGCATTGAGCTATATTTAGTGAAGTAGAGCACCGTTCAAACGCGTCGCGTATTCTACTTTTTGCCCCAATAAATCTGCAGTAGTCAACATTTCTTTGGTAGCACATTATGTAACAGGTTGCCGATCGCGGTTAACGAGGTTTCTTGCCCACGTGCAAGCTGAAACCTGCTGACGGGATTGTATTATTGTATGACAACTCTAACCGCTGATATTCCTGCTCATCCGTGCTGCATATATCTTGTTGAAAGGGTTCTCAAATTCAATCAAATTGATTGTCATGAGGTAGTCGGCATGCACCCGACCAGGGGATGCTCGTATAATATGCAAGTGATCAAGTGTTTACACGGAACATAATTGTTTATATTCAACGAAAATCAAGCAACACACATATTTGAAATTTTCGCGTCTCGTAGCATACCGTACAGATAAAAAGTACGAAATCAAGTTTGTCTTGAAGATTTCTAGATTATGGAAGAAAACCAGTGAACTACTTCATTCACAACGTAGTACAATAAGCTGAACTGTTCTAGTAAATGAGCACATTTATAAGTAAAGATTTAATATTACAGAATAAGTGGGCATCTCTCCACGATTTCCGGTAAAACATTTTATCGGGTAGTGAAGTGATTCCGTAGGAACATTTCCCTTAGTGTAAATGTAGAGCGCTTTTATTGAGAGAACGTCTACAGCTGTTGTGGTTAAAGAGCTGCTAACATGGAATCTTTATGTAGCATTTCGCATTTTCAATTCTACTCCAATTCCAGATTAGCACTTTTTTGGCAACTCTGTTCTACCTCGTTGTGATTTTGGTATGCCTAAGTCCCTATGTTGGTATCGCTTATATTCCAGAGTGTGGTACATACGTATTATTGAGGATTTTTCCATATTCTTTAGTCCTTATCAGGTAGTCACCATGTTCTTTCAATTTCCATCCTTTCGATGAAAATATGTTATGTTCCGCTAAGCATTTATTAGGACCTTCGCTTTAATTATTAGTTTTAAGTGCCAACCAGATCACAAATTACTGTGTAATGCTGTCCAATGTCATCACTTACCCGTTGCTACTGCTTACTCTAAAATATAAGTTGAAATCTTCAAGAAATTCGCAGGAAGATATGAGACTCACCATACAGGTATGTCGCCATACCTTCATTTTTTAGCTGCGCATGCAACTCTTTTTCAGATAGCTCTGTCTGTGGGAATTGAAGTGATATTTTTCCTAATGTGGGAGCTCAGCCCTCGTTATGGAGCTTTGTGGATCATTGTGTCCATGGTTTCTGGTTTGTGGTACAACAACGCTGTTACATTGCCTTACTTCATAATGAACAAGTCAGTAAGCCGGCTCAATCAAAGTCAGCAATGATTTTTGTCAATCGACTTTGTAATTCAACCTCAAGTTGGCGAACATGTAACATGCCTAAATGATGTTGCGTTTTCAAAAAAGTGACTTTTCAGAGAAGGCAGCAAAATCAAAGACGGCGTTTCACTAGTAGAAGATTTCGTCATTTTAATTGTTACAGAAAACTGCACGAGAGTTTCAAGCTTCTGCTCCCCTGCCAAAATTGCAACGCTGAAGTGTCTGTTCTGGCGAGAAAAAATCCTATTTTTCACACATGTAGTCCAACTTGCCATAATGGCGTCAAGTCCATTCGACGACTGAACGTTTTGCGAGGACATCGCCGAGTTGCAGCAGTTATAGCACACTTGAGATAGTTGCTATCGTTTTGACATAACTATAACGATGTTCTTCAATCACTATTGTTGATAACATCTTTTCATCTCTTCTGATTCGATCAGTCATTCATGCATAGTGATCAAAAGTAACTTTTCTTTATTTCAAGCTTTGCGGTTGTGGATGCTTTCCATTCCTCCGCTTGCTTTAATTTATTACCTTCAACGATGAATAACGATGCAATACCACTTCCAACAAAGTATTTTTTTACTGACCCAATGAATTTGAACGTGGATCAGGTGTTTTTATTTCATCGATATTTCAATTTCTTATGTTCGCATAATCCCATCAAGTCATCGATTACACTATTTAGAAGATGATGAGTAAGAGCGAAATTTTGAAAAGACAGTACATATGGTGTGGGGTCCATAATAACGAAGGCAGTGCTCACATTTGTAGATGTAGAAAATTCTCACTGGCAAACTCTTAGTTGGAGGTAGCCTTTTCTCTGAAAAACAGATTCAGTCTCTAGTAAGCGGAATTCCTTTAGTCAACACTCTGTCAGCGCCTATCCGTTGAGTGAATGCGCAACAGAGTGCTTTTTTTGACCGATTAATAACTGATTGGAAGGGTAGCTGTAAATGCATGAGGAAGACTGTTTGTGCGATGAGGCAGTTATTAGGGGACGTTTCTGCTACATTTTTTTCCTAGGCGCGATCTAGTAACT
Source organism: Parelaphostrongylus tenuis (assembly GCA_019055375.1). Taxonomy (NCBI): domain Eukaryota; kingdom Metazoa; phylum Nematoda; class Chromadorea; order Rhabditida; family Metastrongylidae; genus Parelaphostrongylus; species Parelaphostrongylus tenuis. The sequence goes on from JAHQIW010002694.1 coordinate 946,251, forward strand.
TATCAAATTTTCAGTGTGAGCAACGAGATTATAGTGACGGTTCAGTGGTTTTTATTGAAGTCGCTGAAAATGTTCTGCCACTCAGGCTTCGCAGATTTGTCTCGAAATTGGGTAATTATACCTTATCTGCAATACATAAAATAACGTCAACAATTAATGGTATCACTCGATGTGTCTACGAGTTAGATGAATACTTTGCAAACAATAGAAGAATAGCAAAAAGCAGTCATGTGAGCGATGAGGAATAAGCTCCCAAATCCTACATGGAAAGTTTAATGAGAAGCGAGTTTCCTAATTATTTGTGAGTTTTGATAAGAAGCTAGTCTATGACATTCTATACATAGGAAATGATGGGCGCCGATGATTTCGGTAATAGTTGAATCAATAAAACCTTAATCGGACACTAAACTGAGTTACTTATGATATTACAATAGAGTGACGAGTACAAGCATTTTGAAAAGTGACCTTATGGAAAGCGAGGTTAGATTCACAACATCCAGATGCGCCGAAGCGTATTGATGAGGTTAAAGCTAGCACAATGATAAATAAGTGGATTGATACGGCAGTAGACACTTATGCAGATCACTTACTGAGAGATCTTAGCATCAATGTAGCCTAATCTTATCAATGTAGAGGTGGACGGATAAGTGTAAGCAAGTGAGCAGCAATAGAATTGGATGCTGGCGAGCTCGACGAGACATCTAAGGCGAATGAAGTGTCGCAGTGGGCTTGACTATCTGCTAGTCGTCTGCAGGTGTTCGCCTGTATTCGGCTGGCAAAACACAGTTCGCTCGCCATCTATAGTCGAAAAACGAGCCATCAGCCATCCAAAGACAGTGGCAGCTGCTATGACTCGTTGCCTGACCTTTTGGTAATCTAGAAGTAAAAAACTTGCTATTCAATGATATGCAAAGAAATAAGCAGAGATCGTATCGTTGAGTCTTGGGGGATTTCCAGTTGAGAATGTTAGTCGACTTGTCGACACTGATAAGTGACGCAAGCTTTCATATCTTCTATTAAAGTTTGGTACTGATCTTACTAAGCCGCAGGGACGAAAGTATTACATGGGTGTAAATATATCATCTAGTAGAAAGCTTGTGTGTGCACCTGCGCTGGATATATAAAGATACACTGAATATTTTTGCACAGAATAATGTATATATATATATATATATTTCCATATCCACAAACCTCCCTCTTTAAGGGATCTCGCCCGGTTAGTATGAGAGCACGTGGAGCGTTCCCAGGTGATCGATAAGGGAATTAAGAGCGAAATATAGGCGACCGTGTGCTTCTTAAAGGCGTAGGCGGATTCAAGGAATGAGCTCTCTGCTTCTGCGTCACCTCCTTGACAGAACTCTATTTCTACATGTGATATCGGCCATAACCGTGCAATCAAGCGGGTGGGAAGTACATGGGAGCTTTATAAGAGGCGCCTCCAATAGGTAAGTTTCTTCCGTTTTTCCGACAGAGACAGGCAGTCTACTTGTGAGTACCAAGTCTCCACGTGTACAGCCTAGCAAGCCATGCGTTTCGCATGAAACCACTAAAAACAGCACTAGAAATTGGCCTCATTCCCCTAACCCCGAAAGAGCCCCGGTACGGCAGCGTCGGGTAGGACAAGTACGGTGGGGCTGCTAAAACTTCAGGATCAAAATAGGCTGCCAAAATTGAAACAGACTAAGGTGACGATATCACTTATAATGTACGAACTCATGCGTACGAATTGCTTTAGAAGATCTGTTAATGGAAGCAAGAAAGCTAGCGTACGACGTCACTGGTCTGGCTGAGACGAGAAGACGCCAACATTTTCACAGTGTTTATGACACCGGAGAAGAACTATTTCTTGGAACATGCGATCGCAGAGGTGTTAACGGCGCTGACGTTCTCGTCAAATCTATTTGGACCATGAACATTGATTCATCTGAACAACTAACAGCCCATGTGGGACGTTTACGGTTAAAACGATGTGTATCAATGCCGGCTTTGATCATCTTCCTTGCTTACGCACCAACATCAAGTTATGTCGAAGAGGAAGCGTTTTATATGGTCCTGAAATGTCAACAGAAAAGACCATACATTTTCCAAGGTCACTGCTGAAGATTTTAACGCGAAAATTGGTCTAGAAGAACGTCTGAAGAACGTCACATAGGGACCCACGGACTAGAATGGAATGAACAGGGTGAGAGGCTATCTGAGTTTATCATGACAACCCAAACCATCCAGGGTAACTCGCAATTCCAAAAGCCTTTGTCAGCGATGGACGTGGGAGTCTTCCAATGGAGAGTACCATAACGAAATAGACCACATCTTAGTAAATCGAAGGTTGTGTGTGACCGAGGTCGGTGTTGTTCCTATGTTCTACACGGGATCAGACCATCGCCTTCTTCGCGCAACGTTTCGTTTTTCGAGGAGAGGAGAAAAAGGCGCTATATTCAAACAACGAAGTTCCAGAACTACCATAAACTGGGATGTATTCAAATCATTAGTCGGCTCTTGGGAAGATACCGATGTCGACAACATCGACGAAGAATACGGTCGACTCGTTGAATATCTTCGCGTTAGCGCTATGAAAGCCGAGAGTTTTAAAGTTACGAAGAAACTCTTGCCTCTACAGACACTCGAGCTGACACGTCAGCGTGAAATCGTTTGAGCTGTAGGCAATCGAACCGTCACGCCCGAATTAGCGAAGCGCTTCAAAAAAAACGAAAAAAAAAAGATTTCAGAGAGAGACGAGCAGCAGTTATGGTAGAAGCTGCAGGAGCTACGAAGAGCACTGACAAAGCCCAATGAAGAATCGCCAAATACAAGACGAAAATAATTGCACTCCGAGCTCCGACGAGACCTTGCATCCTCCAGAAGGGCAACGAAGAAAGCCATCTACCACTACTACTACGATCTCTTCACTAGCCATGTCCTCTTACCGTCATATAAATTGAAAGAGGATCAATCTGACGTTCCACCAGCTCCTTCTTTCAAAATCCGACATGTTATATTGTCGGTGAGGAACAGAACAACATCCGGTTCAGACAGGATTGGACCAGAACATCTAAAGAACCTGCCGCCATTAGAGCACTTCATATCCGTAAATTCCCCCTAAATGTCTCGCACCTATCCAAGTCAAAAGAGCTTTTCTGGACCAAAAACTGGAAAAGCAACCAAAAAAGTAAATAGTAATGAAGTCCACCTTGGTCAAACGGTCGTACAAGCGGTTCCAAAGCGATTGACGACGCAGCGTTTTTGGAAGAATTTCCACAATTAATGAATAGTTCAATTATTTTCTAGGCACCTCTAAATAACGACTCCTATTTCGTCTGCTATGAAAGGTAGTGTAAGAGGCACTTTATCATTCAGATATGGCGTAATATTGTTTTCGTCGCAAGGCTTTTCGCTCCTCTTGAACTTAACGTTAGCGGTTGTTATCTCGTACTCATTAGAAACGGCTATTTGTCATGCTACGTTTAGTGATTTCCTTCTTTCATAATCTTCCGCACAAACACTTGCTTTATAGTATATGAAGGATGAGAGAAGGGACAGTGCAGTAATTTTCGTCAAAGTGATTGTGAACGTTGAGTGTGGGGAGCCAGTTATTTGTAGGTTTTCTTCCGTAAACTTAAAAATTCCAATCAATCGTGTAGAATTTGATCTAGATGTCCATTCACGCTCATTGAAACGAACATCTCCGAATGCTCCAGTTCGTCTACCTAAGCCGTGAAATCAACTTGATGAACGACCTAGCTCTAGAGTTCACCAGGAGGAAACGAGCGGCTTGGGGAACGTTTAAGAGCATTGAGGATGCAGTAAAGAGCACAAAGAACGTCTGACTCCGTGCTCACCTTTTAACCCGACAATTATCCCTACAGTAACATACGCAACAGAAACGTGGTCGCCACTACTTGAGCAGTATGAAAGGTCACTTGGTGTCAATGAACGCGCAGTCGAAAGGTCGATGCTAGAGCATCCTGTATCTCGCAAATGAGAGAAATGATCCGAAGTCCCGATCTACGTCAACGATTGAAAATCAGAGACTTTGTTCTACACGTTAGAATATCGAAAACTAGGTGGGCTGGACACGTGATGCGCTTCAACGACAATTAATTTACGAGAGCCGTTACCGACCGGATTCCTCAGGATATCAAGCGCTCTACAGGAAATCCACCGACTCGATGGTCCGATTTTTTCACGAGAAGACTAGGAAAGAAATATGATGCTCAACGATTCCCTAGAGCAAGGAGGACCCACTGGGCCACTCTTGCACGCGACAGGGAAAAGTGGAAGTGTTGCTGGTGCCCACTCGAGTCACTCAACGATCAACGGGAAACAGGTGATGCGGGTGACACAATGATCCATTTCAAATTATAAAACTTTTGTCTACCTGCTCTTGGAGAGCAAATAACAAAGAAGTCATCACGTATTGACATTGGACTATTGGACTCCAACCGAGAGCTCGAGTATCACTTCCGACATGAAAGCGATGGATAAGCCAAGAGCTGATCTCTGCCCTATTGCCAACCTCTAATAACCGCATCATATCTTCTTGACCACTTATTTGTCGATTAGCTGGGCATGACTTCACTGTTATAAGTTGTTAAACTGATACGCCAGACCTGTTTAATTCTATTAACATTTTTTAATAGTAATTTATGAGTAGGTTGTATTGCCACGTCGTTCCAAACGTTTGTATAAAGCGCAGACCGTCATACGATTCCTTACATTCTTATGGCTTGGACGTATATTTTTGAGGTTCTCTAGGAGCATGTTGGTGTTTAGAAGATGGCATGGTATGAGCTTCAATAAATGCGATAATATGTACAAGCGTTTCGAATGTCGTCGCATAGCAAGCCGCTCATGAAGTACTGTCAGGGAATGCAAAAACAAAGTGTATTATATTCTATAGAGCAGCTTATCAAACTCCTAAAGACAGCCTCACCTCTTTGATATTTAGATGACCGAGGAGATAACATGCGCAGTTGAAGGCTCGTAATGGAGCGAAAACTAGCACCCAGCTTAGCCATCCTTTCATGTCAAGAGTGAAAGCTCCAATTCCACATCGTCGTTCAGTACTCTACTGTGGATATATAGACGATTATTTTATCGTCTGTTCTACACAAGAGGAGATAGATAAATGCTTTGAACATCTGAAAAAACGTCTCAGAGTATATTAAAATCACGCTAGAAAAACCTGCAGAGAACTGGTTTCGCTTTTTGAAGACTCTAATGAAAGTGGTTACATTATGATATGGCATCGGAAACCTGCTTCTTCCTATTACAACTCATCAGTAGCACCCTCCCATGGTTCAACCAATCCCCCAAGACTGAATGATCCTCTATAAAGGAATCGACGCCCAGTAAAAAATCACAGCAAGTCAGATGATGGAACTACTTTGCATTGTGGTGGCCGGCAGTCGAGGTTGTGGCTCTTACAATACATTAAAGGAGATCGAAAGGAGAAGTATGATTTTTTGAGCCACAACCTCGAATGCCGGTGATTTCGTTGCCTGACTTGCACTAATTTTTTACTCAGCTTTGACTCCTTTATACCGAGGGAGGGTGCTACTGATGAGTCCTAATAAGACGAAACAGGCGCCTGTATAGCACTAGAATGTAACCTGTAAGCATTGTTACCGAGAATGTAAAACTTGAACTTGTTTTCCTGCTTAACCGTATTTTCACAAAATGAGCACATCGCTAGAATCAGAAAACATTGCTTTATCAGACGATTAAAGGAACAAGCCAAAAAAATAGACAAGATCTAAAGATTAAGAGTTCTTTTTGAAAAGCAAACTCGTTTTTGAGTTTTTGAAGCTCGTGCTATAGTTTGAGTACTAGCACTTTGAGAAGTGTTGTGCCACGAAGCATAAAGGAGATAGGAGATAGGAGAAAAAGCACGTGGCTTTATGAAACATGATTTTATTGCTAATATTATAGCCTTATAGAGTGATGTTCTGAGAGACCGGCGCTGTAGAGCTGTAGCCTCAAGTCTCAGCTTTCGAATGGTTACTAAAACTCGGATGAAACTTCTTCTCCAGCGAATGAGACCGATTTGTCATTTGTTCCCTTATAATCAAAAAGAACTAAAGAAATATAACTAAGTAGATTCATTGAATAAGCGATAGAGTTGTTGTGGGGCGCGCACCAATTACTGCAGTTTCCCGCATGTCGAGACGCTGAGATCAGTGTCCCATAAATGGGCTGCAGTGCCGAAACACGTGTCTAGAGCTGTATAAGTGCCATAACAGACTTCGTGAAAGGTTCAAGATTTGTTTTCAGATTATATTTTCTTTGTTGGTCAAGCCAGTAGGCCGAAGTTATCAATAAAATTTGGCTCGGCTGCTATTTTAGCGTGTTTCATCTTCTTCAGAACCAACGATTCGAGTCGATCGTCCTTTGGCGTTCGTCCCCGTTGTGGATCTTAGTCTACGTTTCGTTCAAGTCTAAATCTCTCAACGGAGCTCCGTCTAAACGAAAACCTCGCTTGGCGAACTCCTTGTATACGCGTAATAGATGCTCTGTAACAGACATAGTCGATCATTCGATTAGTCAATTCCGCTTATGGCTCACCAAGCCTTCCATCCCTCCCGGGTAGGAAAATTGGTGACGTTGTCTGAAAAGGTGAGTAGCACTGACTTGATATATCAGTATGCAACCCGAATTGTGAATCATTGTTTATAAAGGGTCGATTTAGATAAACTGATATCTATTACTAAAATGCCACTAAGCAGTTTCAAATTCAGCTAGTCTGCACCTTTTCTTTGACACTCTGTTCAAAACATACAAATGCATATTTTGTCTCAACAACAGAGACGGTGATTGCATGAGCTCAGATACAGTAATCTTGATTTTTTTTGTGAAGTTAGTAGAGACACATAAATTGGAGAAGCGGAATGTCTACGTCTGTACAGAGCACGTAGTTGGTTAACTTGTAGTCGAGTAAAACACCCAACCGGAGTTGTACAAAGTACGATGTGACAGGAAAGACCTCAAGACAAATATCACTATACTAACACACTATTCTAAAACATTAGAGCGAGGCTCTCAAAAGTTTTGCACAAATTCGATAAAACCGAAAAAGGATCGCAGGGAGTAATGACTTTTAACAATGCGTGACCTCTATACATTTGGCCCCATACATTTGACCGAATTTTCAGCCTGAATCGGGCGCGCTCTTTACACATATGACTCTTGGTAACTGCTTTCTAAAAGCAACTCAAGAACTCACGAAAATCGATACAGGTGCTGGATGATTGAAAGGGTAATTGACCATCGATCATGCAAAAGGAAGCCGAAAAACAGTAGTTTCCATGTGGAAGAATGTTGCGCGACATAATAAACTAGGAAGAATACTAGAAAAAAGCTGCATAGCATGTTAAACTCGACTTTAGGCGCGAATCGAAACGGCTTTCCACGCTTACCGGGGATGTGCTATCAACTACACTATCGTGACCTTTGTTCTGTCATCACTTTTTCTGCTATATAAGGGTGCCAGTACTGTCATCAATCAATCACTGACTCGCTTGCTCTGCTACGCGCAAATCGGAGTCGAATTCAGTTAGATGATAGCTAAAGAATTCTGTTTTACAACATCTGTAGGGATGAAACTCCAGTTCAACTTGTGTTTAAGGCATCGATTTTTCCATCTTGCTCAGCATTCTTGCATATAAAGTTATATCGTAATGACATTGCTATGAAAGCGGTGGAGCAAAAAACTCTTGTGTAATAGCGTAAAATAATTTGCACTTTCAAATTTTCGAGCAGATATTTCTTTTGTTCTCCTGCCCTGTTGGATGGACTACTGATTGATTGCATTAAGTGCTAAGTAACACTTCTACGTATATAGAAAAAAATCGAAAGAAAGATGAAGCTCACAGAAGTTATACTGGCCTCTCGCGCAGCTTTAGAATGACACGGGTTCGCCCACTCTTTGAGAATGATGATCATCAAGCCAGTATTTTAGTCATCTGGCGAAAATTCGAGCAACATGTCAGGAAATCAACTGGAGGATGTTACTGACTCTTGCACTTGCGTGTGTGAACACGCTAGCTAAATGCACAAGTTATTTGTCAAATAGATGCAGTGAAAACAATGTCACGGCTTGAACTGCGTCTTCAGAAGTACAAGTCGCTTGTGGTTCGAGCTCAGCCTCCTTTCCAAATTCATAAAAGAAAATGTCGTTCTACTTTTCCGTTCGGTGATCATTTTCTACCCTTTGGCGTCAACTGGTTTGACTCTTTCCGATTAATCTCAGGTTTTAGTAGCCACTGAATAGCACAAATCTTGGTGATTTGAACGATACGCTTTATTTCCGAAACAGTCTTTTCAATACGTTATAGCGATAAAAGTAATATTATGTTTTTAAGATAGAGCTTATATCTTGGACTATCAGCGAATATTCGATAGCGTGAACTTCAACGATTGTTTCTTTGAGAAGACCCTTTTATTGCGGTATGGCGAGGTGAACTTAATTGAGTCACACATTGCGCGTTTCTTGACAGCCAATGCATGTATCAGACTGTATCGATCGCGCGGTTTTTCGATCGTGCTGCGCTAATCATATGTGGCGCGCTTTTTGTTTTCAAATTAAGATGTTTTCCTTGCTTTGACGGAACATCTAGACAATATATATGACTTAATGCTCCAAAATTTCCTCTGCGCCTTAATATGCAATTCGTGCATAAGCTTGAGGTGTTGAGGTACAAGGTCGTTAGTGGATTTTTGGCAATATTTGAAAAACCTAAGCTTATAGAAAGACAGAGAAAAGCTTCTACGAAAATGTAATGCGGAAAACATAAGAACTTCACGAAACAGAGATAAGAATTCCAAGAAATAGAGAAAATACGCGAGATAAGATGTATCGCGTATAAAAGGTAATTTTATTCCACTACTACAGTGCTGCAAAGAGATCGTTTTGTAAAAGGTGTACAGTCTCAAAATTGCCAAGATTTTAGTTTTTCTATCAGAATTCGAAGTCTAGTGGAAAACCCTTGTCCAGGAAAAAGCTCCCAAAAAATGATTAGCTATAATCAAAAAGTACTACTATCATTTAGCTTGCCTATGAAGAGGCTGTGTTCCTTCAGTATGTGAGATTCATGCTGAAACAGTTGCAAGTAGGGAACTAATTATATTTTTAGTAGATTTCTTCTTGACCTGACGGCATTATCTCTTTGCAACAAAGATATCTTGTACCTACATTGATTTTTGAACTGAAGAAACATCTTTCAACCCCTTCATTAAGACATTGTGAGTTGCTACTGCAGACTTACACTATGTCTAGTAGATTCCGTCTGCTCACCTCACGGCCATCTGCTTTTTTGTTCTGTTCTTTTCATATAACCACTACCTTCATATCCCAGTGGGTACATACCACACAATGTTTTACCCTTTTGTAACCTCCTCAACGATATTACTACACTGAGGCTTCATATTTGTTTTTCCTCCTTAAACATTGTGACATATCAGGCTTTCTTTTGCCATAATTAGAATGTTACTTCTGCCTCAGAGATGAAATGATAACGTTCTCTTTAGCATCATTAACCTTTTGTAACTAAGTGACACGTATACGTGTCATCGTTTTCAACGTCGCGTGCTGCGCGCCAAAATTCTCTACTGCGCAGTCAGTATTGTAAATATGAGACGTTATCTGGATATATAGATTTCGAACAGACATAATCACTGCATAATGATGGAATGCCACGAAAAAGACTCCTATAAAGTGTACTTGAGACAGCTGAATGCTAAGGGCGCACTCAGTATTGTAAATATGGGACGTTCTTTGGATATATAAATATCAAACAGACATAATCACTGCATGATGATGAAATGCCATGAAAAAGACTCCTATAAAGTGTACTTAAGAGAGCTCAATGCTAAGCAAAAAGTGCGCCTCGCACGAAGTTGATTCCGCGTTTTGCCCATACCGGTGCCCACAGCACCAGCGAGGACACCACTTACCTACCACCTTTCTTGAAAATCTCTCCATCATGGAGTTCTACGCTCACCTAAGGTCGAGTCTTGCTGATTACTCAGTTCTCTTAGGCATACTTGAAGCATCATTACACTGCGAAAAAGTATTGAAAACACAAGAAATCTTGGATATATACAGCTCTCATAGAGGTTTTTTTCAATATAAAGAACCCACATGTGTCGTTAAACATCCTCCGTTTCTCAAAAAAGCCACGTCCTTCCAAAAACTATCACATTTTCAATTCCTATAGAACATTTGCTTATACTTGTTACTTTTTACAATCTTCATTGAACGTTCTTTACTTATACTAGAAAAAAATTGCGCTTTACTTCCTTAATCATTGTTTCAACTTCACACTGAAATGTTAGTATCATATGATGAGATTTCAATGCTAAGCAAACATTGTCGCTTTGAAAAAACAAATTATTACGAAACAAACAAACGCAAAGATAATTTAGTCAAAAAGCACAATCATTTTCCCTAAAGTTTTTATCCCTACACTTCACATTACATGGAACGTCCTCGCAATATGTAGAATGTGCCGGTGTTTCCTTGGCTTTTTCGGATAGGAACTTTTCGGTCAGGTTATACTTATAATTTGATAACTTGAGAAATGCTGATTTTGATACTGCGCTTGGCTCATGAAGAGGCTTGTGAAGAAAATATAAGTAGCACGTAAAATCAGTGCATAAAATCAAAAAAATTTCAACGATGAATAATGCTCATATATCGGATAATATCGGATATGAATATCGGAGAATAAGTGTGTAATTTGAAAAGTTATCGCCCATAATACAATAGAATAAAGTTTCTTCCACAATTCTATAAAGCTCTAAAATTTTTAAAGTCCACTGATAATGGAATGTTGTTTCGAATTATCGACGAATTGGCGTGTATGCAATGTGTAGTACCATATTCAACGAATTCATTGTTTGTGATCATGTTGGCATTATCCAGAAATAGTATTTTAGGAGTTCCTCCTTCCGTGTTTACTGATTCACTGACGATTGAATCACTTCTCGGTGATAAAATTCTAATTTCATTAGAAAACTGCCACACTCTTACATAACGCCCCTTGCCGACCGATCGCGTTGCCTGCCGCGTGGAAAGCCGAGGTGGGACTCGTAAAGCTATGTAAAATGAATAAGCACATTGTTGCTTAAGACTTTATTTTTGCAGCATCCTTCTGTGATTTCTTTCGTTTGGTTCACAAATATTTCTTTCTCTTACGGTGGATATCCGAGAACAGTGATCATGAAGTTGTCCATACATCACCCGAGCGAGATAGGGATATCTGAGCAGCTTCTGTGACAGCCTCGGGACTGTTCTGCTATGGTGGCGTCACTTCAGGCTTTTGCTAAAAATGTATTTTTTGCTTTTGCAAAACATTTCAGTAGTTTATCGATAGCTCAAATCAAGTAAATTTTAATGGCATGTTTAATTTCTCAAATAATTTATTATATTTTATTTTATTTTTAGCGCCCTATCAGTCAAAATAAGATTTTGTTTCTCATTCGAAGATTTCTCATTTGATAAAAGTGTACTGTTCTATTATGGCGGCGCCACTGAAGCAACGCGGTACCAGTCAAAATGAGATTTTCTTTCACATTTGAAGATTTCTCGCCTTAACCATCAGATAGAGCAAATCTTTCTGATTACTAAAATGTGTTTGCTCTTTGGTATTACGGCTGTACACACATCCTAGTCGACTAGAAGTGATCACTGAGTGTGAAAGCCAATATTCTTTCGGTCGTTACTACGCTCGAGGAATCCTTTCCGAAAGCCATATATACCATTACAATTGGAGAGACTTTCTCTACCTAGCAATTAAAAGTTCATTACAACAAAACCAGTGAGAAATCCAGTGAGAAATCTTATAAATCTTATTCTATAAAAAAAAAAATCTTAATTTATCCAGCGAGAAATTTTCGAATGAGGAACAAAATTTTATTTTGACTTATTCGGCGCCAAAATTAAGCCATTCGAGGATCTAAACATGCCATTGAATTTCACTTGATTTGAGCTATCGATGAACTACAAAAACGTTCTGCAAAAGCAAAAAATACGTTTTTACGAAGGCCTCAAATGGCACCCCATAATATAACAGTACCCAGCCTTGTCACTCACTCCCTCAATCAAAGCAGTAAATAAATTTAACGACTTCCTCATTTCTGAATAGAATACCATCATTATTCGTAGGTAACCTTTGCTTCCTCAATGATAAGCAGGAAATTCTTCAAAGCGCTACTGCTACAAGCTAGAAGAAGAAAGAGGCTACAAAATCACTAGCTTGCCTATAATTGGAAACGATTACGTTTCATAATCACTAGGTTTGTACGTGCTATCTTAATTTATACACCTAGTAAGCTTTTCTGATAAAACACTGAGTAAAGTTCATTTCTCGTCAAATGGTAAGTAATTTTACTTTCTTCTCTTTCAATGATAACACAAAAAGGGGTTTCTATGGTTTTGACAAAGAAGGCATTAATGCTGTTTTGACGAGCATCAGATGCTTTACAAAAACTGCTCACTCAACAATCACTTTGAGGACAATAATACATGGAAATGAAAATCGCTACAAGTGGTGAAATCTATTCTTGGTAAACATGTTAACAGATAGCAAAGATGACAAGTGTGAGGAAAATAAATTGACATTTCTTGTGTGTCTTTTTGCAGAATCGTTAGAAGATAGCTCTCATCAGCATAATGTTTTTTCCTCTGTATTTTTATTCGGTTTTTGTTCTTTGAAAAGGTCTGATTCTATCGAAAAACATCACGGAAATTTCATCCCTGGTGTCCACTATTTCTTATGGCATATTCAAGAATATTGTTTTCTCCGTTACTTTCTGTTATTGCTGTCTTTCAGAGTTACAGAGACCTTTAATGAGTTTGATTCGTAAATCCCACAGAAGATATTCTCTTCTTCTCAGCCTGCCTAATCCATGTAATACATTCGAAATTTGAACACACTTTTCACAATTTTCCCAAAAACTTGCTTTTATTTTTATCTTGCTTTGTATCTAGTGAAATAGCACGACCATACCCTCCCAATAAAGTGGAAGACCGATCATACTTAAAACTTACTAAGTATGGTCTGTTGACCCAGCGTCTCGTGAGACTTCCAAAATACTCTCTAAGATGTTCAATCGTTGGCTTGTTCGGATGATCTTATGCAAAAAAAAGATGCTTGCCAATGGAGCAAAGATTGGTTGTTTTACTGTCGATACGTGAGTGATTATTGATTAGGTTGACCAAAAAGTTCTGGTAAATTTTGAAAGTCTCATTTTCCGACACCACACATACACTTTAACATCAGAAAGTGCACTGGAAAACATAATGCACCAAGACATTACAAGAAAGCTGAAGTTTTTTTTTTCTAAAAAGAGAAACATCTTTGCAATTAAATAACGGGAAACCCGCGTCTTCCGAGCCATCATTGAAGCCATTTCAACTGCCATCTCAAAAGTACGCAATTTTCGTGTTTAGAATGGGAAATCTTTCTTTGTTCTCTGCTCAGAATAGATTATTAGGATTACTCAGCGTTCTGATACTTCACAAAGCTATCTCACTTATCATGCATCACCACAAAAACAGCATTTATCCAAATCATCCGGTATGGCCTGATCAAAGCGCCTCATGCTCCGTATTTTGCTCGTATCTCAGGATTCTTGTCATATAAACCACCTTAATGATTTTTTGATCGATGTTCTGAAATCGTTGTTAGAAAATAATAAAGGTCGCTGCGCTTTTAATGCCTTCCTTATAGTCTGCAGTCTTCCGTATGGTTTACTAAGTTGTTCTCGACATTTTTTATCTATTAAGTGTTGTCTATTTTGTGGAAACTTATTCTTAGATAATGAAAAGAGCTTTCACTTCGACTCCGGGATGTGAATGACTTTTGAAAAAATTTTCAAGGAGCAAAATCTGCTACATTGCTTGCGAACTTTGCATTTGCAACACGTGAATGTTAAGTTGCCCAGCAGGACTGCCAATGCTGAAACTTTCTTATTTCACAAGGCAAACAAGCTTAACGGTCCACAATTTAGACCTTTTAAGAAGACGGCATGCACCGTTTTAATGCACCCCTGTAAGCGCCCTTCGAAAGGCTGACGAAGATTGGTGTACTCCCCAATACAAGTTTGCTGATTTGAAATACGAGCGAGATATTATTCTTACCAAATGATGTATTGTCACTGAAGCGACTTTTGTAAGGTTAATTTTCGTGAAAAAAGTCTGTAAATTCATTATGTCTCAACAACGACACGTATCATACGAAAAGAAAACATCATGGTTGTTGTCGAATATTTTCATCTAATTTAGGCTCTGATAGCTATTCGAAAGCTTGAAAAATGTAGCGTTCAGTGCCAAGCTTGCTTCAAGATTAGAGCATCTTTTTTCGGTCTACTAACCATGTAAAACGTTTACCTTTCGAAAAACTGAGCGCGTTGTCTCTATTCCACAGTGAATTCATTTATAATTGAATAGCGAAAATTTGCTTTCAAGGAGACTGTGTTATTTGAAAAAAATAGAATATTCTTTGAGAGACTTTCGCAGAAGAGCTTTCAGGAAAAGGTGCGCTCATTTGTCCTAAAAATCCTTAGTATTCGGCACGAAAGCAACATATTTGAAAAATAACAATATTCCAATATTTATGGTACATTTTTTCCAAGATAATTCGAAATTGTGCTCAAATAGACATTTTCTACAACGTACGACCATTAGAAGAAATTTACATGCAAGAATTTCTAGTGTGTAATTGGAGTAAGTTCTAAAAGAGTACGCATTCAACGGTTTGTTACTTTTCGAGCAAAGATGCATTTTCCTGGCCCATAAGTTCAAAGATTTTAGCGACGTTGTACATCTTTTGTCTACAATAATTACTCAAAGATTAATAACTATACAATACATCGGTCAACAGCAATTTTCTTATATATATATATATATATATATATATATATATATATACTAGCAACAATCAATAGCTTACCCTTTCACATAAAGCCTATATATTTCTATATTTCTATAACTGGGTTGCTCGCGTAGCAGTGAGCTGTCGGTTATATACGCACTTCCTTGTTCAGATCCATCCCTCTATGCGCCATTGCGCCACTATGAATCCGCATGGCTCTCCAAGCGCCCGTGACTCGCCTACATCACTGCTTTGGTTAACCTTTTCTGTTCTTCCTAGACATCGTGGTAAATTAAGGGTTCCTTCGCAATAGAATCTTATCTAGGGGTGCAGTAGTTAACCTCTTGTCCATGTAGAGGTGTGTTCATTCATTCAGCAGGTCGTCCGTTAACCCTTCAAGGATCAAACGGTACGTTTCGTACCGTGCAACGCGACGTGAAATCTCACTCAGTTGCTGCAATGGCGGCGTCGCATCTCGTGGAAAATCAAGCGCAGACATGCATGCAGATGCTGTCTAATGCGTGAGTGAAGAGCCTTGTAACGATGTATGCGAGGAGACGATCCCAGGTTCTGAGGAGACATTCACCTGCATCATCTGTCGTCCCTGATCGTTAGATGATTCGAGCAAGCGCCAGCAACACTTCCATTTTTTCTACCGCGTGCAGAAGTGGCCCAGTGAATTCTCCTTGCTCAAGGGATTCGATGAGCATTATATTTTTCTTTTATGCTTTTTGTGAATAAATCAGAGGTCTTCCAGTAGAGCGCTTGATTTCCTGAGGAGTCTAGTAGGTAACAGCTCTCGCCCGTCGGTCGTCTTTGAAGCGCATCACGTGTCCGGCCCACCTTATTTTCGATATTCTGGAGTGTAAAACGGCGTCTCTGATTTTCGATCGTTGACGTAGGTCGGAACTTCGGATCTTTTCTCTTATTTGCGAGATACAGGAGACTCCTGGGATCTTCCAACTGCACGATCAATAACGGCAAGTGGCCTTTGATCCCGATTACGTATCGACCAGGTTTTAGTTGCATACGTTAGCGCAAGGATAATCTTCAAGTCTAAAGGAGCGCAAAGAGTCGGATGTCCTTTGTCCTCTTCACTACGTTCTCGATACCCTCAAACGCTCCCCAAACCGCATGTTTCCTCCTGCTCAACTCTGGAGCTAGATCGTTCATCATGCTGATTTCACAACCTAGATAGGCGTAACTGGAGTATTATCATTATAATCATGAAATGACGGAATTCTTATTGAAAAGTCTTCTGCAGAGATAATTATAGTATAAAGAGCATCTCTGTGTTCCATATCTGAATTTCTTATGCATTAACGAAAAAATTACATCGCTTTGAAAGGAAGCTTGTTTACAGATGGTATGTAATAGTTGTTTCATTTTTCATTCGATGTTCTTGTAGTGTTCGATAGCGTGAGAAATGAAAGTTCTCATATTAAACTTGATTTCTAGTTCAGCTTCCATACTACGTTTACATAATAAAGAAAGATAACGTTTTGCTTTCGAAGTACATTGTGCCAACTTGAATGCAAATTTTTAGTGGTTCATATAATTGAATTCTGATTGCGAGGAAACTTCACCACTACGAAGAGACAGAATGTTAGTGAAAAACTTTCATTAACGCATTTTGAGTGGATAAAGCCCATTGACCCATTTTTCAATGAGAAGAACGCATGTGGCGCCGTGGTGAGGTGCTTTGCACTGGCAAAAGAGGAGGTGCTCTGTATCTTGTGGCAAAACAGATGCAGACCACCATGCACGCACAGGCGTGTAAATGCCGCCTCCCGCGACTGCCGCGCAAGCGATGGTAATACCTTTCCATAAACGCAGCTCCTCGAAGGGTTAAGCTCTACACAACGCCGTCTGCATGACGCCCGATGATCTCGGTCACGTCTCGTGGGTTACTCTCCTTCACCACGGACGTCAAACAAGTATATCCTATACTTGTACAATTTGTGGAGAACGTCTCATGGGAGCTCGGTTCCTCAATTAAGTGGTACCATCGACTAGTCGATGCATCAGTCTTTTCTAGTCTTCAAACAGCTCCTTATTTCCTATCAATGAGTTCTAGCAGCGACATAATCCTATACAGTTTGTCCTCTGTAGCACCTCTCATTGTCGGCTAGTTGCAAGCAAGCTATGATATTCAAATATTTGTGCCCCCCACATGACAACCGGCCTCAAATAGGGGACTCCGAAATATGGGTGGCTCCACCAGCAGACTTTCAGATTCGGTAATCGCTCTACACCCATTTGAAGACACAAGGCAATGATTTTCTTCGTTGACCCGATCACTGTATTTCCCCCATCCTCGTTTTTGTCCTGGCCATAGATGTTCATTTACACCACAATCAACTTGCGAGCAAACTTCTTCGGCAATGTGAAGGAGATCACTGGTCTTTTAAAGTAATGCAAGACGCCTTTGTAGGAATGCCCGTAGCACATTGAAAGGTGGGATAGCGAACGGCACCACATTCTTCGACCACCCATCTATTACACCGCTAGTATTAGGTCTCGAAGTTTTCAAACTTGATTCAGAAATTCAGAAATATATTTTTCCAAGTAATCGAAAGTATCAAATAACATTAATTGAAGTATTCTCCGTCTGTCTGGATGCAATTTTGCCAACGCCATCAATGGTTGTCACCAGGTCATCAAGGAACAACAACACCGAAACCAAATCGATTTGCGCTAAAAGCAATGTTGATCATGTTCTGAGACCGAAGTGGGCCGAATCATTGGGACCTGTTGCTAGCCGGTCAGCTGTCAGCAAATGGACAGTTACAATCAAGTAATTCCAAGTCATCGCCGTCACCAAGTCATTTTGCTCTACGACGATGCAAAGCCACACGCTGCCACGAAAACAAGGAAGTAGTTGACCAATTTGCGTTGGGACCATTTAGATCATCCGCCGTATTCGCCAGATCCTCACCCGATTTTCATCTCTTCAGATCATCGAAGCAATGGTTGGACAAGAAGACGGCGTTTCAGGACATCAATCATTTGCGTAGAGAATTGACTGGTTGATTTGCATCGAAGAATAATGAGTTTTATAAGCGCGGAATTGATTTGTTGCCGGAGTGTTGACAAAACTGCATCCAGGCAGGCGAAGAATGCTTTGAATATTGTCATTTGATACTTTCAATTACTTGGGAAAATAAATTTTTGTAATTTTGGATCAAGTTCGGAAGCAGTTGGAGACTCTGATAGCCGAAGTACCTTATTCTTCATCACTAGAGTTACTGTACCTAGAGCTACCAGTTGCATCTAGTGCATTATTCTCCACATCGTCGTCGGCTTCCTAGAAGTTAACAAGGACCTGAATGCCGAACGGAATGCTTTTTTGATATCTGAAGAGAGTGCAACAGCTCTAAACTTCTGCTAAAAATGTTATAGGTGCAGGAAGAGGAAGAAATCATGCAGAGAGGAATTAATCACGGTGATAAAAGTGGGGAGGATACCAACGCAAAGAGATGATCGACCAAAAAGTCTCTGTTGTGCCACTGGTGCGCCACATTAACCTTTTATCCGTTTGAGGGTTATTGATTGACATCGTATAGTGTGCAGCATTTTTTGACAAACTTACCATTATTTTCTTATTTTCAAAAACTATGATCTTCTCCGCATGTATGTATGTAGTGAGAGGATATCAAAACTATATGTTCTATGTCGTATACTTGAATACGGTAACTAAACTGTTAGTCAGTGCAAACTGATAATGTGATTGACTATTTGATTATCATTATTTGCCGTAGGTTCTAAAGCTGACTTGTCTCTAACGTGAGAAATACAGGATAAATCAGATAGAACATGAATAAGACAAGATAAAGTCATGCAATTACACTTAGAAATTTGAAAATATGTCGCTTTTGTAAACGAGTATTCTCGCCTTCAAAAAAAGAAGTGCAAGAGGAGCTGTTCCTATCATATATAGCCTTATTGAAGTCTTTCCAATGATAGCAAATTTTTTGCTGTTAAAAATCTGGATTTTTATCACGAAACTACAATTTATCACTGAAGCACCCATTACCAGCCGCACTTCATAGCTGTTCGAAAACCTGCCAGGCGGAATTGGTCGCTGTCGCGGAAAAGTTGAAGGATTTTGATACAGTAATGATATTGTGGGGAGTGGGAGGTAGCGGAGTGGTTAGTAATACACGCCATCAGGAAACACTGCTTTGGCTCGTTCCCGTTCCTCAACATCTGCAATCACCATGTGATCACTTCAGCACGGTTTTCCTCAAGAAAAAGGAGATCTGTCTGTCCTGCACCCTAAGACTTTCAAAAAAAACGACGAAGTCTTCAAATAGTAGTCGAATATGCAAATTGTTCACAGACTTTTGGGCGATGAATGAGAGGAAACGAATCGAATTCTGAAAGTGTTGGGATCCGCACATTAAGATGTGATAACGAGATGTATGTGACGCAGTGGTTAGAGGTGCCCTGCGTAGCACACGAGGTCAATGGTTCGATCAGGCGCTCATGATTAATTGGTACCAAAATGGTCTCGGACTTGCCTGGAAAGATGAGCAGCACTGACTGGGTTCAGCAGAAGACCACCGCTAATATTATAAAGGCCAGATATGCATCCAATCACCTCAAAACGAAGTTTAAAAATTGAAGACGAATGCATGGCGCAATCCTTCAGGGAGCTGATCAACGTCGAGAGCGTTTTCCTTTATCCTTTTTATTAACGAGACGTATAGTATGAGATGAAAAGTGATGTTGTGGAACTGATAAGCAACAGCTTTTGAAAATTTTTTTTCCAACCACAGTAGAATTGTACATGACGTTGAATGAAAACTGCTGTGCTATGCAAAACACATGACTATTCTTTTATTGTGAAAGTCGCAATGAATTTTGCATTTGTCGCGTCTAAGTCTTGTTCATGCATCTAAGTCATAAATGAGTTATGTTTAGTCTGGGTACTCGCAGAGCATCATGATTTTCACTTAGGATCCTTTTCTACTAAAGAATTCATCGAGTCGGTTGTCACTCGCCTGTGCGTGTAACAAGCAACAATTAGAATCAAATGGTGTGAGGGCAGATGGCATTAGTGATATTTGCTCTCATCATGAATTACACAGGTTCTGTCCTAGCGGACTTCATGAATAGAAATAATGGAACATAATATCATGTCATATAATTCAAAGAATTCAAATTTCTGTGTGTTAAGCAAGTGATGTGAACAGAAATTAGAAAATGTAATATTACATCACACGAGACTATCTTCAGAATTTTCTACCAAATTCTCAGCTGTAAATTGGTTACTGGAGCTTTTCAACGCACCTTTTTCAACATCTTTAATAAGCAATGACCAACTGGCAAGGTTGCGCCAACAAAAGTGAAGCTGCTATGATTTTCTATTCGTCGAGTTTTCGGCGTTCACTCCACTGTTATCGTTTAGCAAGATTGGCCCCTTTTACCATTAACGCCGTTTGTGATGGTTCTTGCTAATTTTTCTCGACTTTAAGGCAACAGTGATCTGCTGTTTTAATTTAGTGGCATTTCTCTAATTAAGTTTTCTGAGCATCAAGACCACATTAATGTTTAATCTTTTCCTGTCCCCTGTATAAAATCATTATAATTATATTTTTGTCGCACATTATTATGCTACAGATCATATATTGAATGGCTCGCTTTTATTTCAGAAAAAAAGCCATACAGATATCATGGCAATTATTTTATCATTTATGCAGAAATAATTGGCGGCCTCTCTAGTTCCTATTTCTATCCCTTTTGATTTTTAACCGTGTTCCTCTACTGTTACTTTCAACTCAAATCACGCTGACTTTTTTGATTGAAATAAACCTGTTGGGATATACGATTATTTATTTTAGAGCTACAATGTAATTGATGGCGCTAAAATTATTGTGTTCTGATATCCAACAACTTTCTTTCGCTTTTCTCTCGATTTTGTATTTCAAGTAGCAAAACATCAAAACAATCGAAATCTTGTGCTTTCATTTTTTGAATGTTTGAAAACAGATTTTCGATTAGCGTTATATTTTTGAAAACTTATATGTTGCTTTAAAACGAGAATCTATCTCTTTAATCTACCAAAGCTCATCGATTATCATTGAAAAGCCGCTACCATCTGCAATTTTTGGTGATTATCGTCTCCATGTTGTTATCATCAATTCGTTATTTTCTGAAGTTTCAATGCTCCTTTTATTTTTCAAAACTCCTCATCTCCATAATGAACTTATTAAAGATGAACTAGCAGTGCTACCTCCATTCATACTTCTCTAGTCATCAGATACTTATGAATAATTTTGGCAATTTTACTTGTGCACGCGAACTTAAGCGTCGGAAAATGCTTAAATCTCCCTGATTTGTGTTTTCAAGATTGGCAAAAATTGAACTCATTTGAGAATAAACAGCGAGTGGCCATTAAAGAATGTGGAGGGAAGTCTTCACTCTAGAATGATATATTATTCAAAAAGTTATGGAAAGCATCATTACTTCATAACAAAAAACCAACTGCAATCTTTTAGGGATCATGGTTACTTTCTAAGAAATGGCGAACTTTACACTATACTCCTTCGATTATCTTTCCCGCTCTGCTTTTGATATGTCTCCAGTTGACTACACATGATATAATTACCAGCGTTTAAACACCATTGGGTCACTTTACTGCGTAAACATTTACTTTCAAGATTTTTCAAAATCAGATCGTCGACATTTCCAGTAAATTTGAATTACTGTTACGTGTATTTAGAAGATTTGTATTTTTTTTTCTTGGCAAACGGTAGCATATGCGACTATAGATGCTTACGCGTCATCAGAGGAAAATTGTAATAAATTTTGAATAAGCGACAAACTACGTATATGATCAGTGCGACAAACAAAAAAAGTGTATAAACCAAACGTACCACTTAATACAAAGAAGTGATATTACACCTATATTTCGAGTGTTTTCTTAAGATCACGCTCAAATTTCAATAGATCTCTTGATTATTATTTGAGCCAACATGTCATGTGTCTGGTAAGGGCTGTCGCACAGCCCAATTTACGTGTTTCGACCTTACCAGCCTCGTCAGTCGGGCAGAACCCGTCGTCTTTCATTCTTTATAGCCAATCCTCTGTGGGTGCTACAGTCCCCACACTAAGAGGTAGCAAAGATTAACGACTTACACTGTAAATCAAGTGCAGTTATCACCGAATTTATAGTGTTGTACACTCGATTGCTCTCTGACCGGTATTTTCATAATACTATGACTTTATTTCGAATGTTTTCTCAAGACAACGCTCAAATTCCAGTAGATCTTTTCATTATTAGATCTCATTATACAAAAAAGCGACTTATTATTAATTACAATGTTAACTTTATTTCACTGCCTAATCTATAGCTGATAGCCATCGCTAACACCTGAATCACGGCGATGGTATAGGAATAGCGAGGAAGTTTATGGTTCAGTGCGAACGCGCCACTTCAGAAAAAAGATAGTCGTGGTTTGAGTCCACTCCACGTATATTAGATATTCAGGTTCCGAGTATTGCCCGTACTGCAACATTAGAGAAACTTAAAATCATCCATTTTTTTCCCTTGCAGACTAAATAAGCCAACCTTATTCCACCTACTTCCTTCGTTCTACCCCTTTTTTGTTTTGTAATTGACTCCCTTTCTCTTCCATGAAAGATAAAAAGACAAAGCTTTCGGCGTCGATCAATCCCTGAGGGATGCGCCATACATCCGTATTCAATTTTTAACTTTGTTTGAGGTGATAACATGCATATCTGGCCTCGAAACTGACTCGCGGTGGCCTCCCACTATACTGAGTTAATGCTGCTTATCCTTCCAGTCAAGTCTGAGACTAGTCCGGTACTAATTTAGCGACTGCGAAGGGATGGATGACTTGGTGAGCCATGAAAGCGAGATCGAACAATCGCCCTTGTGTACGACACAGTGCACCTCTAACCACTGCACCACATGCGCTACTGCTTTCTTTCGTAGTTTCTTGTGAATCCATTAAGTGAACTTTTTCTTGCTATCACACAACTAGTCCGGTACCAATTTAGCGACCCCGATGAGATCACAAATAACACCCTTAAGCAGCTGGACATGTGAATGCCCAGCTGTGTAACCAACTCCTGTGACCACAATAAATAAAGCGATCAAGGAATGTCATAATTATGAAACGTTCTCAGAAAAAAAGTAGCTGCCAAAGTGATAAATCAGATGCAAAAGGTTGACTTCTACATGGAATTGATTCAACACTTATTTTATTTCTTTGCCAAAAAATACATGAGTACATTTCAGCACTTTACCGATAGAGTGAGTGCTGAAGGTTTTCGTAATGAATTGAAGAGCTTTTTCTTAAGTAGCACAAAATGTTTTCTTCTCAATTTCCGATTAGCACTGATTTTAGAAGCTCTGATTTCAGATTTGCTCTGAAGTTTGAAAAAAATTACCCGAAAATCGCGCAATATATTAGATGCCTCCCTTTCAGGGAAGTTAACCATGTCTGTCATGATGTATAACTTCCTAGATGAGCCCAATGTCCAGGAGGTGTGAGAGAAAACAATCTATTCTACGAATGATAATTTCTCTGGCAATAAATTTTTCCTGCAGTCAGTATTTTTGCACAAAACAAGCATTCATCTACCTGAGATTTTCATTCCACTGCAAAGTTATAATCTTTGTATAATTAGTTTTGAAATAATCTACAGTAATGTTTCCTATAAATGTCTACTCCCTGGTGCTGACTTTTTTGCTAGCGTGTTTGTAATCTTAATGTTTTGATTTCGCCATGTATCATCATTTTCGTATTATCAGTCCATTATCACCGCTTTCTTCAAGGAAATGAGATTAACGGCCATTAAGTACTTCCATTTTTAACTATGGACATGATAATGCTATTTCAGAACTTCTGGGGGAATTGGCACTACTAGCATTCAACAACATTTATTAGAGGATGATAATCCTCAATGAGCATCTGAAACCATCGGCTATGGGAAGACGTAGAAAAATGACTTTGTATCATACTGCGTAATTTTAAAAAGATAAATCAACACATGATATGGAAGTTCAAAACCCAAAAACATTTTTCATCTCTCTTGAAGCAAATAGCAACTATTAAAAACAGTGAAGAAGTATTCACATTAAAATAATTCTCATTAATAATAATTCTCATAAAAATAATTCTCATTAAAATAATCTTGAAACTCTAAAAAAGATTTCAATGACTGGGAAACAATTTTCGCAATACATTGCTCGTATAGATTATTTATTCGTATTTATTTATTAACTTTCGTGTTTACACGTCCATTCTCTTCATTCGCAAAGGTGCAAATTACTGGTAAAAAAACCACTTTTATTAGAACTAGGCAATGATCAAAGCAGTTTTTGCGATGCTGTTATACATTTTATACCGAATATTTTTTTTTTGAGAAATCACCTGACTGTATGTTCATTTTCATGAAAGTTCCTAAAGAGTGAATTCATATTGGATATCGAAATTTTTGTTTATCACAAGATCTTATCATTCATTTGTTATTCTCAGTTATTTTCATTAATATCTAATTGACATTGTACAAGTTGTACAAGGCTTCGTGAATATTCAAAAGAATAATTAAACTTCAGCATGACATTTCTAGTTCGACTTCAAGTACTAAGTTTGAAAATAAGCGAGGGCTCTATCCGCCTTCTCATAATACGTCCACATTGTCTTTGCTCCTTCGACAATGTGTTATAAGGTCCGCTTTTCTACCGTTTTGGTGAATTTGACTTGCTCTCAATTTACATCATCTCTATCACTTTCATTCTTCCAATGGTTTGACACCTCTACAGTCAGGCAGCTTTTTTTCAGCTCCAGCTGATAAACGTAAGCGAAAGCATGAAAAATGCGCTGTACTTTGAGCGTTCACCTAACTTGAGTAAATCACTCTGAGAGTGATCTTGGAGTTTCATTTGGAAAGAGTAGAACAATACTATGGCAAAGGCCGGTTAGCTACTTGTAGCTATATTTTTGTCAAATAGGGTGGAGGAGCAGCATCACGTGTAGAACCTGATATACTTTGTTTTTTCTTGAGATGAATACTCGCTGGTCAGCTCCAGTGTTCTATTTGATCAAAAACGGCCCGTGACCATAATTTTTGTGCAGGATCCTAGTACTTCTTACGATTCGACTTGTTTTCCACATACATGCGTGCTACTTCAATTGCTGCTTGAGGATTTTGTCTTCTATAGAAATGTCCGTGGAATGATGATCGAGACAACTCTCTTTGCAGCTAGGAGGTATCCAAAAGACGTTTCTAGGCGTTCAGTCCACTTGATTGGGGGTGAATGGGAGAGAAGATTCGATCGGCACCCTGCTTCATTTTATACTTCAATACTATATACTGCACTAACCACTCCCAGGAGCACATTACTTTACTTTCTTACTTTATTTGACCCGTGATATATTTATTCTGCGCGAGCACCGAACCTCTATCATTCGATTCGTCGTCTACTTGCTTGCCTAGAGATTTCATCTTCCTCAGAAGGCTGTAGAATGCTGGTCGAACACGTCTCCTTGCAATCTCGAGTATAGCCACGACTGAGGTGTTTCGTAGAGCATTGTAATTAATTGCCAATAAGTTGGAAAGTGGATATCAAACCCGCGATGAGCCCCGCCGGCCATCTTTCAACACTCGATCGCTGATACCCTCTCCCTCCCTCTTCTTTTCTGCCCGGTGCACATTAGTAACGTATAAAGGCCTATCTGCTACGGGTTCAAATCAATTATTAATATTAGCATAGACAACGTGGAATTTCTTACTTAGCGCTCGCTCTGTAGCCAAGCACTAAACGAGCAACGGCACTTATATGTTAGGCGACGACAAATTTTCGGCCGATCTCATTCGTTGGGCAAGAATTTTTCATGTTAGTGTTGAAGTAATTAGAAAGCTTGAATCTCTGGCTACAACTCTACGTTGTTATTTTTGCAAAACAACCTTTTATGGCGCCATATCGTCCAAAATAAAATTCGTTTCACACTCACCATTCGCCTTCATTTTTATTACGCGTATAAATAGCTAGAAACACGAAAAGCATATCGGTTTGTAGAAGATTTTCCGCACTATCAGAATACTCATTTTTATCTAAAGTTTCTGTCGATGTGGTGAGAAAATACCCAAGTGAATAACAGTATTTCAAGAGCGAATGCTCGCTCCCCGCTTCGTGAGTTGGCTGGTAAGCAAAATTGCCGGAAAGGTTTATAGCTTAGTAAAATGTGAAGGGAAGCCACAACAACGAGTTGCTAGCAAGGCAGTTGCATGATCTACCGCGTGGCTCAATGATGATCTACCACACCATGCATTAAAACAGCGGCAACTACTGTTACTTTACTGGGGATTTTTTCACCGCATTGACAAAAACTTCAAGTACAAATTCATGATTCTGTTACTACGGAAAATTCTCTACACGATAATATGCTTCTCGTGCTTCCACTGATTTATATTCGTGGTAAAAATGAAGGGCAAAAGCGAATGAAAAACAAAATTTTGTTTCGGATTCTACAGCGTTATAAAATGGTGTTTTAAAAAACCGCCAACGTAGGGTTGTAGCCAGAGATTTAAGCTTTCCAACGATTGCTACAATCCTATGAAACGTCTGTCCACCGAAGGAGATCGGGTTATAAATTCGTCACCGCCCAAAATATATGTATCCAAACAACAATAATGTCCCTATTAGTTGCTACCGTTTTCTCAGGTCTACTGAGCTCCATGCCCCTCGCATGCATTTATTTGACCCGCATGTTACTTGTTCGTTTCTAAATTCTATTTATTACAAATACGCCACCTATTGGACTCCACTTGTAGTGCAGCTCCTAATGTGAGTGGAACACAGAGCAGTGAGTTAGCATGGTTTCTAAGGTGTAAATGTCCATGCTGAGAACATTTTGCTTTTATTCGGCGGGATTCTGCGTCATCAAATTACCTTACCAGTCGCACACAGGATCGCTGCCTAGAAACAATCCTCAGACGAATGTGAATAAGCTGCTACATATCTCTTTGTCTTTCGATTCGTATCATTCAAAAAGAGCAAACACTAAAAATTTTCTTTAGGTTGAAAACAGCCATAATTTCGAACGCCTATCCTTACTATCCAAGCTCTCTCGTTTTCCTGTCCTCAATGATCTGTCACTTTGTTAACAATCAATTGAGTAAAACGCTTGTGGATGAATGACATAGATTGCTTTGGTATGAAAGTGTATAGGTCATCGTAACCGTACACATTACCTTTGCTTTACAGTTTTTCTTAGCCAAACACTATGATAGCTTAGAGAGGAGAATTAAGAAAGAAAAAACGACAGTGCTATTGAGAAATAATGTAGAAGAACCTCACATTTTCCTCTCTTAGAATAGTCGAGCATAACGGGCACCGCTTTCCATTTATCAGTTATTGAGTTTCGACCATACAAGCAAATCCCGTGTCTTGCCCGCTGTGCACGAGAACAGCCTTTTAAGCCTTATTTGCTAAAGAAGAACTGCAAGTATCATAATTTTGGTATATTGCCCTCGTCGCACTACTCTACCATAAATATAACAATAAACAGCAAGGCACTGTCGAAAGCTTATTCCTATCCAACTGAATGGAAGAATCTGAGAAACTGTTATCTCACATAATCCTGTTAATAGATTGATGCACTATTACGCTTCACTGCTCCACATAAAGGAGTGTTCGGCAGGCCACTGAGAACACTTGCAAAGTTTTTTCCTCGACAGTAATTTTTTGAAAATCGCCTACACATTATTTTTAAGTATCACGAGATCATCATTAGGTTTTTATCAACATATCACAGAGATCAAAAGCATTACAGAATCGACAACAATGGAATATTTCATCGTCGACGCTCCATACGCGCCTACGACGCCGACATATTTTCCTAACCCATGGCTGTTCTATTTCCAGTTATGATGCTGGTGCTAGCTTTACTCTCCGCTGTTATGCACAGTGCGTTTATACTGGTAAGTTTTACAGATGTCGTCAATCTGAGTTCTTCTTTGAATCTGACTGCATGAAGACCTTTCATCTTGTTTTTGTTTGTTTCCCACAATTCTACCTTGTCGTTCTTTTTTAGAGTATTAGGCAATTATGCGACATTGGCGCTAGTTCGGCATATCTCATTCTCGGCATTCTTGCCTTACTCGGCTTCGGCTACTCGATCAGCATTGCCGTTGTTTCATTTTTATCCCTAATAGGGCTGAGATGGAATGATTGCATTGTCGTATGGCGGGTCTGTTTATTTCCATTTGTTCTATAGGATTTGACGCTAGAAAATCGAAGTTGGAAATTTTCGGTTTTGATCGCATCTATGTAAAGCACAACCACTAATTCTCTCCTTAGCTTCAAAATTGCCAATCCGTTTTAGACTCTTCGTTTCAAAATTTGAGATGGATAAATTGAGAATATTAGCGTAGGTTTACCAATTATCAATGGAAAGACATAAAGGTAGAGGGAGAACAGATAAAGTAATAATTTGACTGCAAAGTGATTTCACCTAAGCCCTAAGAAAAGCTATAAAGGTGGAATGAAAAGGAACTAAATGAATGATCTTGACTTGTTTGAGGAAAATGGTTGCAATCATCGAAATTCTGAAAATTGGTTCATTGGTATGTTAAAGTAAAAGATTGAAGTGCAGAAGTCACAATTGTCAATGCATTCTTTGCGAATTGAGAAGCAGGTGTTGTTATCAGTAAACCAACTTTTGAAATGTCAAGGTTTTACGGATTTGCCAGGTGTATTTGATTGTTCGTTTGTATCATACAAACCTTCATGTACCATATTTACCTTGTACCTTAGTTGAGAATACTAGAGGGATTGGCAGTATTACTCAATAGATTAAAATGGTTCGTTGAAACTAAGTTCGTCGAAATCGGAACGAATAAAATTATCAAATTGTTAGAACTCAACAGTTAAAAATGTCATTTTAGAAAATGAGAATATTAATATTAATGCTTGAAGTAGAGCCTGGAAAGGTCAAATTGTCCGCAATCCAATAAGTCATATTCCTCCGTTACTAATTTAGAAAAAAACGTCAGATCTAGATCCCAATCGCATTAAGCAAAAAAATCAACTCGCAACACACTCACCGCTTTTTATATGTGTACCACCGAATCATTCAAGAGGAGATCATCCGAAGACGATCACATAGGCTCGTAATGCGCCTTACCCATCAAAACAACAGTCTTACATACTTACTAAAATCACAAGTGACAACGGGGCATTCCTCCCAGCGGTTTATAGTCGGATTAGTGGTATTAATCCAAAGTGCTTCCAGAATTTTTCGCGCTGATGTTTTTTGTTCCTACGCAGGAATGGTGACTTCGATCTCAAAATCAACTCCGTTGTGTTTCTGTTCTCTATGCGTCTCTAGCGGGGTGTTTTTTTGGTAGGGCGCATAACAGCTAGGTGTTCTTCTATGCGGGCATAGAGCGGCCTACCCGTTTCGCCAATATATTCATGGCTACACGTTTTGCAAGAGATTAGGTAGACTGTACCTACGCTCATGCAATCACCGTCTCTGCCGTTAGAACATATTTTACAATCTTCCATTATACAGATTTTTCTGTCTTATACTTACTTATAAAAACACAAGTTAGTATCCACTGATGATCTAATGTCTAACGATCCATCTATATTCACGGTTAGACCCATCAACAGCTGTGTAGGCGGACCGACGGATAGGATGGCAGGTTCTTAACTTTAATAACCTCCCAGTTTCTGAGACACATTCCAGCCCATCTGACGAACACTCAGATGTTCTTGCATCGTCTACGTAACGCGAACCTGAACAACGCATACGTAATGGAGTCATTCGACGTCACTGCTCGATACACCAACGAACCGAAAACAGCCACCTATCTCTAAACATGTTCTTTTCAGACAGCGTTTTATATCTGTACAAACCTCATTTGAAAAGAACGGAAGGATAAACGGGATTTTCCTTTTTATCGAGTTTTCGTTCGGAGGCGTACTCTTTCCTCTCAACCTAAGACGAGGGATTACAAATTCGTATCCAATAGAAATGGCTATATCCCGAGCCAGTTTCACGGATACTACTCTCTGCTCCTCCGCGGTACATACATTGGCTGCAGTTCGAAACATGTTTTTTACTAGCGCTTTTTTTCGTATGTGAGGGATGAGAAGAGAGAGAGTGAATCAGGACATTCTTATTACTTGGCTTTCGGTACCACTTTGTTATGCAACCGCTCTCGGTTAGGCTTATTTGCACGTTTGAGAAAGGGAGCCGATCACTGGTACCTCACAGATGAATTTTATGCACTCTGACCGTTCATTCAACAATATAAAGCAATTATCTACCTCTTGAGAAACAGATAGCCAAGCAATCATCTATATATCTACAATAGAGTGATGGCTGGAGATCCATCACTGGTGCTTCCACTTTCGACACAAAGGCAATCGCCAGGCTAGGTGCCGGTCGTGCGCCATTGCCAGCCATCTCATTTGAGCAAAATATTTCCCGGACCATCTGAAGATTGAGCAGTTCAGACACTCTTTTGATAGGACCATGAACTGCTCAATCGACAAGCCATACATGATGACAGCTCCCTGGTGTTGTATCAGAAGCTCATGTGTGGCTTGCAATGCGGAGTTATTCGACTCGTTGGTGTATCGAGCAGTGACGTCGAATGACTCCATTACGTATGCGTTGTTCAGGTTCGCGTTACGTAGACGATGCAAGAACATCTGAATGTTCGTCAGATGGGCTGGAATGTGCCTCAGAAAATGGGAGGTTATTAAAGTTAAGAACCATACCATCCTATCCGTCGGTCCGCCTACACAGCTGTTGATGGGTCTAACCGTGAATATAGATGGATCGTTAGACATTAGACATCAGTGGATACTAACTTGTGTTTTTATAAGTAAGTATAAGACAGAAAAATCTGTATAATGGAAGATTGTAAAATATGTTCTAACGGCAGAGACGGTGATTGCATGAGCGTAAGGTACAGTCTACCTAATCTCTTGCAAAACGTGTAGCCATGAATATATTGGCGAAACAGGTAGGCCGCTCTATGCCCGCATAGAGGAACACCTAGCTGTTATGCGCCCTACCAAAAAACACCCCGCTAGGGACGCATAGAGAACAGAAACACGACGGAGTTGATTTTGAGATCAAAGTCACCATTCCTGCGTAGGAACAAAAAACATCAGCTCGAAAAATTCTGGAAGCACTTTGGATTAACACCACCAATCCGACTATAAACCGCAGGGAGGAATTCCTTATAAACACTCGTGATTTGAGTCAGTATATGAGACTGCTGTTTTGATTGGTAAGAATCATTACGAGCCTATGTGGTCGTCTTCGGATGATCTCCATTCGAATCATTCAGTGGATCACATATAAAAAGCGGTGAGTATGTTGAGAGTTGATTTAGTGCTTGATGCGATTGAAATCTAGGTCTGGTTTTCTTCTAAAAGAGTAATGGAGGTGTTTGACTGATGGGATTGCGGGAAATTTGACTTTTCCAGGCTCTGAAGAAGACGAATTACCGAAACTTTTGCTGTCAAATAAAGTCTAGTGTAACACCTGTGTTTGACTTAGAGAAGTGAATCAGGAATTATATTGAAGCATGCCGAGGTTAATAAACAATCGGTCTTGGCAATTGCTTGAGGTAGAAATTTGCCAGATATTCAATCAGTCAACAGGATTCTCTATTCTAATCTTTCCATCTCAAAAAGTTTTCTACTGTTGCAGATGTCAGGTGGAGTGTTCATCACCACAATAATAAGCATGAATTTTTTGCACTTTTATCTACTTTCACAACGAATTATTTGTATATTTTTTCCGCTGAGAGTAAGAAGCATTCTGTGCCGTTCAGTGATTCTGGTGAGTTTCTTCGAAATCTCGGGACAAAACTGATTGCTTGCCTACTAGAACGAAATGTCTGAGTAAAATGCTTCTTTTGTGCTGAAACTAAACTAAAACATTTTTTCTTAGTAGCAAAATCATGGATTTCCATGATCTAATGCTTGAAACCACGGACCTCCCTCTTTGAGGGATCCCTCCCGGTTAGTCGCCAGGGCACGTGGTGCGTCCCCAGGTGGTGGATAGGGGAATAAACGCGAACCAAAAGCGACCGTGTCCTTCCCAGAGACGCAGGTGGATTCAGGGGAGAGCAACCCTGCTTCTGCAGCGCCGATTTGACAAAACTCTATTTCTATGAGTCAAGTCGGCGAAAAGCCTGCAATAAAGCGGCAGGGAAGTACATGGGAGGCAGTTAGGAGTCGCATCCAACAAATAAGCTCCTCCCGCTCCTCCGAGAGAGACTGGCAAGCTGCTCGTGAGTACCCAGCCCCCACGTTTAGAGCCTGGCAAGCTATACGTTGGGTATCGAAATGCCAAAAACAGCAACAAATATGGGCCTCATTCCCCTGACCCCGAAAGAGCTCCTGGTACGGCAGCGCCAGGTAGGACGAGTACGGAGAGGTTGCTAAAATCTCGGGAGCGAACTAGACTGCCAAAATCGAAACGGACTAAAATGACGATCTGTACCTACAACGCAAGAGCCCTTGCTCACGAATCCGCTGTAGTAGATCTATTAAATCAAGCAAGAAGAATAAGGTACGACGTCATTGGCCTGGCTGAGACGAGAAGGCGCCATCCTTTTCACGCTGTTTATGACACCAGAGAAGAACTGTTCCTTGGTACATGCGATCGCACAGGTGTCGGCGGCGTTGGCGTCCTCGTCAAATCAAATTTGACCGTGAACGTTGATTCGTTCGAACAACTAACAGCCCGTATCGGACGATTACGGTTTAAACGATGTGGTTCTATGGCGGCTTTGACCATCTTCTTTGATTAAGCACCAACATCAAGCTATGACGAAGACGAAGTCGAAGCGTTTTATATGGACCTCGAAGAATTCTTCAGAGAAGATCATGCATTCTTCAAGGTTATTGTCGGAGATTTTAACGCAAAAACTGGACCTAGGAGAACGTCTGAAGAACGTCACTTAAGGACCCACGAACTAGAATGGAATGAACAGGGTGAGAGGCTATCTGAGTTTATCATGACAACCCAAACCATCCAGGGTAACTCGCAATTCCAAAAGCCTTTGTCAGCGATGGACGTGGGAGTCTCCCAATGGAAAGTACCATAACGAAATAGATCACATCATAATAAATCGAAGGTTTTGCCTGACCGATGTCGCTGTTGTTCCCAAGCTCTACACGGGATCAGACCATCGCCTCTTTTGCGCAACGTTCCGATTTTCGAGGAGAGGAGAGAAAGCCGCTAAATTCAAACAACGAAGTCCCAGAACTACCACAAACTGGGATGTATTCAAATCATTAGTCGGCTGTTGGGAAGAAACCGTTGTCGACAACATCGACGAAGAATACGGTCGACTCGTTGAATATCTTCACGTTAGCGCCATAAAAGCCGAAAGTCCTACGGTCACGAAGAGACGCTTGTCTCCGCAGACACTCGAGCTGATACGTCAACGTGGAATCGCACGAGCTGCAGGGAACCGAAACCTTGCGTCCGAACTTGCGAAATGCTGCAGAGAAGCGATAAAAGAAGACCTCGAAGAGAGAAGAGCAGCAGTTATGGCAGAAGCTGCAGAAGCTGGGAAGAGCATTCGCAAAGCCCAGCGAGGCTTCGCCAACTATAAGACCAAGATGATTGCATTCCGATACCCTGATGGGACACTTACAGCTTCGAGAAGGACTATGGAGAAAATCATCCACCAATACTACTCGGATCTCTTCGCTAGTCATGTCCTCATACCGTCATGTAAATTGAAAGAGGACGAATATGTCGTTCCACCGGTCCTTCCTTCCGAAATCCGACATGCTATATCGTCGGTGAAAAACAGAACAACACCCGGTCCAGACAGGATTAGACCAGAACACCTGAAGAACCTGCCGCCAATTCTCGTCAACACCCTGGCTCGGCTCTCCACTCGCTACCTGTCAGAATGCAAGCTCCCTATTCAGTGGAAAACCAGCAAGACCGTATTGTTGTTCAAAAAAGGAGACCTTCACGACATAGGCAGTTATCGTCCAGTCTGCTTGCTGCCCGTTGTCTATAAACCTTTGCTCGAGTCATCCTAAACAGGATTGACAGAACAGTGGACGAAGGACAGCCATGCGAACAAGCAAGGTTCCGAAAAGGATTTAGTACCATGGACCACATCCACACGATCACAAGACTCATTGAAGTTTCGCGAGAGTACAAACAACCACTCTGTCTCACTTTTATTGATTTAAAGAAAGCCTTTGATTCAGTGGAAACAGAAGCGGTTATAGAGGCTGTGGATAACAAGGACGTCCCTACTCGGTACATAATGATCCTTCGTGAGCTTTATGAAGATTTTACGACCAACATATCTCCATTCTACAATAATATCACCATTGACCTAAGACGAGGGGTTCGACAAGGCGATACAATTTCTCCAAAACTATTCACTGCCACCCTACAAAACGTCATGCGAGCATTTGAATGGTAAGAAATGGGAGTGAAAATTGACGGTCGACAATCAAACTATCTTCGCTTTGCTGACGATATCGTTCTCATAACACCAAACATCAGCCAAGCAGAACGAATGTTGACTGATTTCGATAACGCCTGTGGAAAGATTGGTCTTCAAGTGAATCTAACGAAAACAATGTTCATGAGGAACGGATGGGTTTCTAATGCCCCATTCACGCTCAAGGGAACGATAATCTCCGAATGCTCCAGTTACGTCTATCTAGGTCGTGAAATCAACATGATGAACGACCTAGCCCCAGAGCTGAGCAAGAGGAAACGAGCGGTTTGGGGAACAATTAAAGAGCATCGAAGATGTAGTGAAGAGGACAAAGAATATAACTTATGCAGCAGAAACCTGGTCGCTACGTAAGCAGGATGAAAGATCACTTGCCGTTATCTAACGCGCAGTCAAAAGGTCGATGCTAGGAGTATTCCGTATCTCGCAAATGAGAGAAAAGATCCGAAGTTCCGACCTACGTCAACGATCGAAAATCAGAGACGCCGTTCTACACGCCAGGATATCGAAAATAAGGTGGGCAGGACACGTGATGCGCTTCAACGGCAACCGGTGGACGAGAGCCGTTATCGACTGGATTCCTCGGGACGTCAAGCGCTCTAAAGGAAGACCACTGACCCGTTGGTCCGATTTCTTTACGAAAGCGATAGAAGAAAGATATGATGCTCAGCGAATCCCTAGAGCGAGGAGGACCCACTGGGCTACTCTTACACGCGATAGAGAAAAATGAAGTGTTGCTGGTACTCGCTCGAGTCACTCGACTATCAACGGGACAACAGGTGATACAGGTGACAGGTGATGCCTGAAAAGTATATTTTTTGATGATTCTTACGAATTTTGATAGGCATGATCACCAACGCCAGCTCATCTCTTACACTCAGCTCATTCCATTTTCAGTAAGGATAGCGTGGTGGGAGCTGCAGCGTTCACAGCGACCAACGTTGTGGCTTCTCACTATATCGTGCACATCAAACTTCCCATCTTTCCTGTGCCGAAAAATTGGTGACATATCTGTTGAAAATCTGCTCATTCCCTCCAAATCACGTGATAAGGCGTTAACACGGCTTTTCTACGATCCCAGAGAGAATTGACTCGAGCGACATTTGGCGGCATTCATGGAGAGAACGAAAATGCTCCAGTAGTAGCCGATTTTACAAGCGATGGTCGCAATGCACTCATGAAATATGGATGCAATCAAACGAATCAACTGAAATAAGTGCTAAGCTCCACACAAAACGTGTATCGAGTTGCGCACGGAAATCCAAGTTCAAGTAATTATTTGATGATCTTTCGTTTCTAAAAATTGTTCGGATTTGTTATTGCGTGAATTCTTGCTTTTTCTGGTGTATACTTATTTTTCGTCTAAATTCGCCATCTAGAGGTTATACTTTTGTGATATTAATCAATTAAAATCACTCATATCACTTCCGTTCTCACAATTTTGGCGGCCGGCCGAAAAAATCCATTTTTCGTAGCATTTTTTCCTCATACTTACTCGAAGAACAAGTCTTCCAGAACTGTTTCCAGAGTCGACTCGATATGTCGTTTTTTTTTTTGCTTGTTGAACAAAATCAACTTAAAGGCGAAGACGGTGTATTTTTCGACTGTCGATTTGCACTCGCATATCTCAATTCAGTTCTTGTATGGAGTTTTCAAGAATGACTGTAGATACTTTTGGCAATATAGTACGCCCTTGTCGAGCCTCTTTTTCAGTGCAAAAAAAGCACAATTTAGGAATGGCTGTGGTAGAATTTGGAAAAACTCCTACCAAAAAAAATAGAAAACTTAAGAATGAAAAGCAAATTAGACCCTATGGAGATTTCTTCTTTATCAAACAAACAAACACGCAGGCGAATGACTTTTTATTAACAAGTACAAGTACAATTTTGGACCTGTGCTACCGAAGTTCTCCCTTCACTTTTAATGAATGTGGAGATATGAGTTCTAAGTGAGATGATTGCATAATTGGCACACATGGAAATGTTAAGAGGCTTGCTGCGTTACATCTTATTGCTTTGAATTCTAATTAATTCAAATTCCAGATCAGCTGCTTTTTCATAGTTTTTTTCTATATCCTTCTGATTGCGCTCTGCCTAAGCCCTTACGTCGGGATCGCTTATGTTCCAGAACATGGCATGCATGCGTTGCTGAAACAATTGCCATATACTGTAGTACTCTCAAGGTTACTTTCATGTCTTTCGTTTACGGCATTTACTTTGTGATTTTACCTTTATCAGCGGAAATAGGTGTAGAAAATTTTACCAACAATTTCTCCTGATACAGTTGACAATTTACGCTTCTCCATAATTTTTTACTCAAAATTATTCGGATTTGGGGGCAATAGATTGCACACGAGATTGGGACTTGATTACTAGCAGTTGATCCATTGCAAACTGCTTGTATCATTTCATAGCTACGTCACTCAAGCTGAGGAGATACTGACTTCTCCTACTTCTCCGGAGTGCTATAATCACATCGAAGGGGATCATTGTTATCTGCATGACATATCTATGAGGTATTAATACACTGACACCGTGCAAGAGGAAGCGGACAAAATCTGCGTGGTTATAGTATTTTAACCAAAATACCTTCGCGGCATAATTGATGTACTAAGGTAAAATCAGCTTCGCGAAAGGTCGACTACCAACGAAATATTCGAAATCAAGAATTCCTTTAATTCTGCAATTGTGAAGCTCATGTCTTTAAGGTGCGATCAAGGTGTTAAGAAAACTGACGCTAGATTCGACCAAGAGTTGTTCCACTAACTCGTACTGAATACCAGCTGTAGATAATTTTTGCAAAAAAAAAACAAATAACTTTATTCGAGAAAAGATTGGTGAATTTAAATCAAGAAATTCATCTCTGGAAAATCCCGATGCCACATACATTTACATCGAATCCGCTGTTGCCTTCATCGAATTCTGTCAAATCATTTTATATTCTTGTCCCTTTTCTCCAAAAGATGATTTGAATGGCTGATAAATCATCTCGTGTTATCCGTACAACCCTAGAATTTCGGCTGGCGAAAAACCCAGCGAAAGTTCAATTTTGAAGCCGAAATATTTATCAAAATTATGATTGCATGAACCGAATTACATTACAAGAGTACTCCATCAAGCTAGAAACTATTATGGAACAATATCCCTCCTAAGACATCAACATCTTTTTGAAGAGTGAAATTCCCATACCATATGAAGACCAAAAAGGTTGATTGAATTAATTCAAAAAATGAGTTTTGGTGTGCTGTTGATTGTCGTCTGACCACAGCTCACTGTGACTGCTATCAAGCTTGTATTAGTAGCTACACAAATAACTCAACCACTGCTAACGAGCAGAATTCCGACGAATGTTTTATTGTAGCAAACTTCTATAAGCGGATCACGGAAGCGTCGCATTGCCACGTTTTTGATGAAGACATTGTTAATTTATGGATTCTTGCCTGAGAGTTTAGTAGATGCTGGAAAGTTCAGCAAACTTGAGAAAAGACAGAGCTGCGCATCAAGGGAAATAGAATCTGTCACTAAAAAATAGTGGTGATAAGGTGAAAAATTGTAATACTTTTTTTGGAGACATTACGAAGAGATCATCTGCCTGCTGAAGCCCTACACTTAGCATGAAAAACAGCATGAAATAGAATTTTGATAGGAAAAGAAAATCAATAGGGTCGAGCTCGGGCCTCTCAATGAAGCCAGCAATCAACTGACAGACCTATAACTTTGGCTAATTCTCCCATGGCGTAGCCATGCAGTCGAATCATGCGTGGTCACGTCGATCACAGCAGAAGATTTACAATCTACAAACTGCAAAGGCACTACATCTCCTGCAGTATAACCGTCAGTCGTCACGTCAAGCGGGTAGAGAAATATTTTTCGTTCAAAAACATGTCATAACTGAAAGTCAAGGAATCGACTGCTGATAACAAGATGACAATCAATCACGTTACAAGATCTGGCCAAAACTGGGCTCGAAGCACAATATAATCAGCACAAAAAGATGTGAGATGGTCCCAACAGAAAGTACTTACATAGAGCAGGACGTGCTTGTAGCTTACCAGACATAGTGTGCATCTTAGAATGGTACGTCGAAATGATTTTCAAACATGTCATTATCATGGACCAAGGTCTTAAAGGAACATTACTAGTGGAAGAGATGACGGGTTTGAACGATCCATGAAGGTTATAAATGGATTAAAGTGTCCATGTGAGTTTGCTTTTATTCTCGAGTTATGCCACTTTTACATAATCAGAAGCTCATTGAAAAACTAATAATATTATCATTAAAGCCTCCTGACAGCACTCTTACGTTATCGTTTAGCGCTAACCAATTTACAAATTATGCTGTGATGCTGTCAAATGTTACCGCTTATCCAACACTGCTGCTTATCCTTAAGTTCAAGCAGCAAACTCATCGGAAACTGGATGAAGAGATCAGGCTTACAGCACAGGTAGTTGGTATTACCCTCGTAATTCTGCGTACTACCTACAGCATGGTTTTCAGATAACTCTGTCAGTTGGGATTGAAGTCGCTTTCTTCATGATGTGGGAGTTTGTGGATGCAGACGGACTATTTGTGATTGTACTTTTTGAAATTTCGGACATGTGCTATTACAATGCAGTTACATTCCCATATTTTTTAATGAATAAGTAAGTTATCTTTGACTTAGCCTCACCAGATAGCATTTATTTTATAACGGATGTTTCCTGGTCAGCAATGTTAGCAATCCGTCTTAGGATTAGAAGTTATGGATACTGGATTTTCTCATATTAATGTTCATTTTTTGCCACATTAAGATTGTTTTTTCTTTTACAGAAGGGTTCAAAAGCAAATCAAACGACTGTTCTCTCATGGAAGAATCAATCCAAATACAGCTCTTTTCAAGAGAAGAAATCTTCAAAAATCTCTATTTTCCTGCAAAAACAACCATCAAATGACGTTGTTTTCAGCGACAAGAATCACTCAAAACCCGAATTATTTGCATTGATATTTTCTTTTTTTCTACTGGAACATTCAAAAGATAAATTTGCTCATTAATAGAATGCATTTTGATTATTTCTAAAACTTACATACGTAGACGAATTCAACTGTATTTTTGCTGTGTTAGAACGTTGCATTACTGCGTGTAAGAAAAATGAAGCAATAGGGTGAAGATTTCAACTTCTTCTATCTGAAAAGGATGATATATATATGTTTCTTCCAGAATCGATTGTTACAATGAACTCTCATGAACTCACTTGGATCCGCGACCATTTTCTGCTGACACGCCGCTCGACCTCGCGTCATTCGAGTATGATTGTGGTGTTCAACGAAAAATATGAACTCGGTCTCTGCAGCCTGAGAAAATGCTCAGTAATTCTATAGACTGTCGTTTTATTACTTGCTTCAATCAGATTTACAATGTCTCTCCGGCTCCCACGGATTTTGCATTATCCTCTGCTCATTCTGCCATACTCCTGCAAGATATGTCCTTTACATGAAGAAAAGAACCCTTGTCCACCATATAATCCACTGCTGTCAACATTTGTTGCAGCAGTTCAATCTAAACAAGCCAAATTATGTCTTCTAATCCTTCATTTTGATATGATCGCATCCCAAATGTAACCGTGGCTGATAAAGTACAGAAATCAGCAAATTGGATGTCATAGATGATTCTGAACTCTATATGCGAACTAGGGTCGTCGACGATGAGGCATCTCTGCACTTCTCCGCTAACTAAACTCTCAGTGACACAGCACATTGAAAAGGCCTTTCTATAGACGAATCTCAGTGTGAATTCTGTAATCCGTGTGTTGATTATAAAAATTATATTACGATTCCAACATATCTTATACTTGCTATGTGAGCCAACTTGTCATGTGGTGTGTTAAATGGGCTCTTCCACAGCCCGATACACGTGTTTCGAGTTTACAATCTCGTCAGTCGGGCAGTTATCCTTTCGTCTTCTAGCCAATCCTCCGTGGTTGCTCGAGTCCACGCACTAAGAGTTAACGACGATAAACGATTTACACTGCACTGCTGTCAAGTAAAAATCACTAGAACAGCAGTTTTATACACTCGATTGCTCTTGGCTGGTATTTTGAAATTTACCGTTTTTTGCGAGTGTTCTCTTAAGAACATGCGCAAACTTCAACATATCTCATGATTGCTATCTGAGGGCTGCCGAGACTGTAAGGTTGAAGCACATGTTTCGGGCTGTACAAGAGCCCATTTAACAGACCATACGACAAGTTGGCTCAGATAGCAATTATGAAGAATGTTGAAATTTGAGCGTATTCTCAAAAAAATCATTTGGAAAAACTGGTATAATATATTAAGATTATAATTCATGATTATAAGAAGTCTAATGAGAAATCTGTGCCAGCAAAATATAGCCACCGAACCATAACCGAGCACCCAAAACGATGCAAATAGTCCCGAAAGCGCTAAAGTTCTAAGCTTAAGTGTTTTCAAATCATAAGGACCTTCGCGAAATCTCTAGCGAGTTAGTTATCCAGTAAAGTCATAGGGTTGTGTACAACGGAGGCGGTTAACCACACTCTCTAAAGAGAATTCTTTCATTTGACCGCCTCTTGCGGTGGTAGGATCTTACAGTAAACCCGATAATGTAGAGTGGTGTGCAAAAACATTTACGTCATCCGTGACTCGGGACACTCTTTCATTTTTTTTCGAGCACAACATTTAGTCCATCGTGATCGCTTTGAAAGTTCCGAAAACTTAAAGTGAATAAAATGTTGAAGGATAATAAATATTTTTTTCTGAAGCAATCGTCTCTGAGAATGGTTGAGTGTTGCTAAATGGCTATTACTTGGGATTTTCTTTCGCGTTATCAGCACCGTTGCATTGCTGATAGAGTAGCTTTTTCCTGTGCTGAAGTAATCGCGCCGGGAAGCTCTATGCATGTGCTCTAGAGAAGTGAGCTTGCTTCACGTAAGCCTGGCACTAATTTTACGAGCTAGAGAACTGATCGGCTAGGTGCAGGACAACTTGGACCGCCTGGTATTTGAGGGAATCACTACTTTATATTTTTCTTTCGAACATTCGGCTACCTTCTAGAAACATCCCACTCGTCTGATAATGATGGTCAATAACTACATGGCAGATTATTGTTGTGAAAGTCGTTCTCTCAAATCACGAAATGAGAAACTCTTACCTGAGGATGCTCTAGAGGAATAAACCATGTTGCGGTAGCTCGATGTAGGCCAAAAGCAGTGAGAAGCTGTTTTTAACCCAATGTTCTAAGCGTCTTTGAGCTCCGTTTACTTTGCAAAAATCCTCCTTCGCGTTGAAAGTGGGAAAAAGCATAGTTCAGAAACGAAAGTCTCTAAAACCTGCAGTAGGTAAGTTTTGACCATCATTCAGCTAAATTTGAGATTTCAACTATGATACAAGTGATAATTTTGAATTTCTTAGAAAAGAGCTGCGGAAACATGAACTAATATGTTCACTTGAACATGACGCAAGCTGAACTAATAGAACGGTGAAGAAATAAATACATTTATCACAGCAAGAGCATTTACACCTAGTTAGTAATCTATTTGATCAACCATTGTGGGCAGTACAGTCAATGCCATACGTTCTCTAAACTATCGTCATTCATTGAATCGGTGAGCCGTAGTAGTTATAAATTGTGACCAGTCGATTGAGAGCATTTTTTATCTAATCAATTTAGACCACTCAAGCTATTTTTAGCAGACTTCACAGCAGTCAGGAAGGGCATTATATTTAGTTGCCAAGCGTAGTACGGTACAAAAACTAAACTTTGAATAAATTACTAGGTAACTCGGAAACTGACTGATGTTTAACTTGCAGACGCAATTTTATTTCGTATATGACAGTGTTTTACACTCGATTACTCTTCGGGTGGTACTTCTGCCATATTACACCCTTATGTCGGGTATATATTATGAACACGCTCAAATTTCACTAGATTTATTTGATATTAATTGAGTGAACATGTTATGTAGTCTGTTAATGGGCTCTTGTATAGCCCAATACACGTGTTTCGAGCTTACAATCTCTTCAGTCGGGCAGAACCCGTCGTCTTTTGATCTTTTTATGTGCTAACCCTCTCAAGAGTCTACCCGTCCTACAGAGAGGTATCGAAGAGTGTAAACATTGTAGGTTCGGTGATATTTTCACTTGACTTTCAGTATAAAATGTGTGAAAAGAATTGAAAAGCAGCTGTTGTTATCATTAAATCAACTTTTGAGATTTCATGCTTTCACGGATTTGCCAGGCATATTAGATTGTACGTTTGTATCACATGGGCCTTCAGTATTATATTCACCTTGTACCTTAGCTGAGAGTACTAGAGGAATTGGCACTATCAGTCATTAGAATAAAATAAGTTCGTTGGAAGTAAATTAGTCAAAATCAAAACAAATTGAAATATCAAACTGTTAAAATTCAACAGTTATAATTAGAACTTCATATGAATGTCATTTCAGAAAATGATAGTATCAATTTCGATGTTTGAAGTAGAAACTGCCAGAAATTTAATCAGTCAACAGGGCTCTCTGTTCTATTCTTCCGATCTCAAAAAGTTTTCTACTGTTGCAGATCTCAGGTGGAGTGTTCGTCTCCACAATATTAGGCATGAATTTTTTGCACTTTTATCTACTTTCACAACTAATTATTTGCATATTTTTTCCGCGGAGAGTAAGCAGCATTCCGTGCCGTTCAGTGATTCTGGTGGGTTTCTTCGAAATCTCAGAAGAAAACCGACTGCTTGCTTATTATAACGAAACGTCTGAGTAAAACGCTTCTTTCCTGCTGAAACTAAACTAAAACATCTTTTATACGAAGCAAGATCTCAGACCACATGACATGTTGGCTCAAATATAAATGAAGAGATCTATTGAGATTTGAGCGTGTCTTTATAAAACATTCGAAATAAAAGTATAATATTATTTACAGAGAATTGAATATTTGTGTTTTGGTGCTTACTCTATGACAGGCAAAAATTTTGCGTGCTTGTA
Source organism: Parelaphostrongylus tenuis (assembly GCA_019055375.1). Lineage (NCBI taxonomy): Eukaryota > Metazoa > Nematoda > Chromadorea > Rhabditida > Metastrongylidae > Parelaphostrongylus > Parelaphostrongylus tenuis. The sequence goes on from JAHQIW010002694.1 coordinate 989,605, forward strand.
ACTGATGATGTCATACAGCGATCTGGATCAAAAATTCATCGTACATTTGATGCTAGCAAACTGCGTTGCTGTATCACTGCGGATTGCCTTGCGACTCTTGATTACAAAGGGCGAAATCTAGTTTGACTAACTTCAAATATTTCAAACAAGTGAGTTCCAATATCGAAATTAGCGTCATAATGTCCATAGAACTATAGGTTGCTGATGTAGAGCGATGTGTAAAAGTTATGCGTCAGCTGGGACTCGAGCCCACATTTCACCCTATCCGAGGGCGCGTGCTTGAACTCTTGCTCTACCGATGCCTATTTTCACCACTTTTTTGAGCTAGATGCGTTGTATCGTAAAAAGAGTGGTGTCAAAACAGGCATCGGCAGTGCAGCAGTTCGAATATTCGCCCCTGTATAGGTTGAAATGTGAGCACGAGTGCTAGTTGACGCAAAACTTTTGCGCATCACTCTACATCAATGGGCATATTTATGACATCATATCCCGATGGAGCGCGTGTGGCGCAGTGGTTAGAGGTGCTCTGCGTCGCACACAAGGTCAATGGTTCGATCTCGCGCTCATGGCTCACCAAGCCATCCATCCCTCCGGGGTCGGTAAATTGGTACCAGACAGGTCTTTGACTTGTCTGGGAGGATAAGCAGCACTGACTCGGTTCAGCGGGAGGCCACCGCGAGTCATTGTAAAGGCCAGATGTGCATTCAATCACCTCAAACGAAGTTAAAAGTTGAAGTCGAATGCATGGCGCATCCCTCAGGGATTGTTCAACGCCGAGAGCTTTATCCTTTACCCTTTTATCCCCGATGGAAGCGGTTAGATGAAAAGGAATTCTATAGATGGATGTTTGTGTCAGAGCGTAACAGAAACAGAGAGGCATAAAAATCATTGGAGAAAAGTGAGAATAGTGGAATAGAAAGATGAAGTGGTAATACGCGCCCTCAGTATGGGTGTAACGCGGGTCCAACTCGCGTCTGAGGTCTCATTTTTACTAATCACTTAATTTTCTTAGGAGTGTATCTGAAACAACATAGCATTGCCAAAAAGCAGTAAAAACAAAAAAAGCTCAAAAAGTAAGGAAATTTCCTATGATGTTGAATGATGTGGAAAACTTTTGTGTCAATTGGGACTTGAACTCACATTTCACCCTATCCGGGGCGCGTGCCCGAACCACATGTGTTGCACGCCAATGCTTGTTTTGACACCACTCTTTCTACGCTACAATCTATCCTCAGCAACCGACTGTCAACGATCTGGCGTGAGTGGTCGCTATCGACACTGAACTCACTGATGCTGACAGATATTGGATATTGATGATCAAGCAAGTTCCCTTTATTTGAATATTTCAATATGGCGTTTGTCAAGCAAAGAAAGAATTTACTCCACTGGTGAAAGGACGATGAAGCACGTTCACCGTGCCAAATGTCATGTACTTTGACGGAATTGATACTTTCTGCCGATACTGTGACTACCAACTGTGTATCATTTGTATCATCTGCCGGTCTGTATGTAAACTAACAAACTCACTGAAAATTCTCCAAATATCTCTCCTTGAGCTGAATAATTCAATCTGTTCGCTCTCTAATGTCGTTGTAACGGTAATGATCTCACAGTTCTCAAGGCACTATAAAAAGATCGACGTCTAACGCACAGTTTTTCCTCCTACACGGCTTCAATAAATTCAAGTATTTTATTCATAAAGTTCATCCTTGAATTGCACAATAGTCATTCATCTAACAAACTTTCACCATGACATGTCATTTGTATCATCAGTCGTTCTGTTAGTCGGTCAGTGACTAGTGTGAGCATTAGTTAAACCCTATTTTTCTCTACCTCCCTCAAGAGGAGCTCGGGCTCGATGAATCTACCTCACTATATGAGTTCGATCAGTATCACATCTTTTTTTGAAGCTTTTTGTGAAAATAATGGGAGTATGGGTCAATGATCTCTCTACGCATTACGTACCTGGCACCTATTTTCGATAGCCTTGCGTGCAGAGCGGCATCATTGGATTTGAACCGCTGCCGTAGGCCTAAACTTTGGACTCTTTCTCTCATTTGCGAGGTACGGAATGATCCTAAAATCAACCTTTCAGCGAGCATTCAATAACACCATTGGCCTTTATTCATCTTACGTAGCGACCAGGTTTCTAATGCATACGTTAAGGCAGGAATAACCGTTGAGTCAAGAATGTGGACACTCAGTCAGTGTTCCTTGTTCTCTTTACTACATGCTCGATGCTGTCAAGCACTCCTATGCCGCCCGTTTCCTCCTATTCAACTTCTTAGCCATGTCGTTCGTCACAGCATCTCATTGGCTTCCAGACCTACATAGACATAGCTCAAGCAACGGAGATTTTCATTCCGCCGAACGTAAAGGGACTTTCAAAACAAATTTGTTACTGAAGAACATTGTTTTCGTGATATTGGCAATCAATATTGGGAAGCGTTGTCGAGACTGATTAACATTTCTTCTATTTGGCTGGTGCTCCCCAACTACTGCAGCTTCGTCAACTTCGTCTATAACTGCTGCCTTTCTCTCTTTGAGATATCTGTTTATCAGTTCTAACTAGCGTTTTTCAATTCGAACGTAAGTTCTCGATAGTCTGTGAATTGCGCGATGCCACGTTAGCAAGTCAGCCGGAGTGCTTCTGGAAGCGAACTCCTCTCGTTGATTAGAAACTCTCCGCCTTCTAACGCTAACTCGAAGATAATGGATGAGCCAGTCGCATTTGCGTTAATATTCTTCGTGACAGAATCTCCTCTGGAGCCTGCTGTATGGATACCCGGTTAGGGTAGTTCTGGGATTTTGCTGTCTAATTTTGGCTGTCTTTTCTCTTCTTCACAAAAAACAGATTGCTATGCGAGGAAGGTGATGATGTGATCTTATGTAGAGTTCTGGAAAAAAGCGACATTATTAAGGCAACCTTTGGATTTACTAAGATGTAGTCCAAATCGTTGTGGTGCACTTCACTAAAAAGTTCCCACTTCCACTATTGATAGTGGGATATTGGATTTGTGAGTCACCATAGGTGGTTTTGGTCCTCATAATATACTCACATAGCCTCTTACCTTGTTCATACCATTCTAGCGAAGTTTTCTCATTGTGAAGTCGTTCAGGTGATCTTATAGTCCAGCTTGTGCGTTAAAATCTGCAGTGATGAAATTAAGAATGTATGGTTTCTACACGCCAGGATATCGAAAATAAGGTGGGCCGGACACATGATGCGTCTTAACGACAACCGATGGACGAGAGCCGTTACCGACTGGATTCCTCCAAGCGCTCTACAGGAAGACCACCGATCCGTTGGTCCGAATTCTTTACGAAAGCTGTAGAAGAATGATATGATGCCCAGCGAATCCCTAAAGCGAGGAGGACCCACTGGGCTACTCTTGCACGCGATAGGGAAAATGAAAGTGTTGCTGGTACCCGCTCGAGTCACTCGACGATCAACGGGGCGACAGGTGACAGGTGATACAGGTGATGGTCCTATCTGAGGAACTTCTCCACACCCCATACAGAGCGATTCAACTTTGTCTTCGTCATAGCTTGATGTTGGTGCTCGATTGATGACGTCGCACCGTATACTTCTTGTCGCACTAATAGATCTTTTATACAGGCTTCGTATGCAGGTACATGTGCGTTATAGGTACAGATAGGCACTTTAATTGTTATGATTTCAACAGCTTAGTTTGACTTAGATATTTTAGTAGCCTTTATGTACTGTTCTCTTTGGCTGTGCCCTGCCAGTGGCTTTTTCGAGGTTAGAAAATGGGGCTCGCTTCTTCTATTGTATTTATCATTTTCATACAAAAAAAAACACAGCCAGCTGGGCTGTGAACGTGATGCTGGGTATTTACGGGAGCTTGCCAATTTCTTCCGGAAGTTAAAGAAGACCTTATTTATTAGAGGTGACTTCTTACCGCCTTTTATACACTTTACGGCAGCTTAACTCCAGACTTTTCGCCGATTTATCTCGTAGAAATAAAGATGTGTCAATTAGCGCTGCAGAAACAGAAGTCGATTTTATGAACTCTCTTGTCTGGAAGCATATGGTGATTTTGGTTCGTTTTTGAACTCCCTATCCGACTAGTCGCCAACAGAGATCCATCAGTGGTGAAGATCAATGGCCCTTATTACGCGAGCATGAAGTATGAACATGGGATGATGTTTGACAGATTTGACACTATCGAATACGTAATTATGTCGATGATCCTGTGAGCGTAATTTATCTTACAAAAAAGAGAAAGACTGATGTCCTCATCTGATGCATCAAAGATCAAAGGTCATGTATACCACAATATACATCAAGTGACACAAGAATCTGGTGGATTGGCCTTGTGATGACTATCAACGACAATCGTTGAAATACTCTTTATTGACTAGGTAACACGATATTTCATGTGAATTGATCGTAATCTCTTCGGCAGTACAATTGAGTTATATTTTAAAATTCAATAGGGCCAATGAAAATAACAAGCGTTATACTACAGGGCCTTTAATGTTACTTTTACATTTACCAATTTTTTTATAACACTGATGATGTTCTGTTATTAATTTTTGGAAACGATATTGGGATGCGACGCAGCTGGATTGATGGGAAAATATGAGCGCTACAATATTCCCAAAAAAAAAAGGGTTGACATCTTTAGTGCTGAATAATCCACTCCAATCATAGAGTGTTATATGGAATAGGTGAAAATGGAGTATCAAAAAGAGCGTGTTTTCTAAAGGAATAAGAAGCAGCTTCAATCGACACTTTTTTAGGAATCTGGATGTCATAGAAGTCGTGAAATTTTTCTCTTTTCAAGATTCTATCGTCTATCTACAAATTATAGAAACACATCATGCTGTTGGCACACTAATTAAGCAAACTTCTTTTCCGTTAGACGGCAACAAAAAAACATTCAACCCTATTCACAGTACAGCAACTTTTCATAAGAGTGATAGTAACCATTCAAAAGCTCAGCTCTCTGGCTAACGCGATAGTTAGTGAATTTTCAAATACACCCTTTTATGACGCTGTAGCATCTAAAATGTAAATATGTTTCACACGCAACACGAGTTTTTCTAGTTCGCCTGTATTTCGCTGGACAAAACTCCTTTTCTAGACTGCTAGTTCTCTTTTGATAGCACAAGTTTCGAAAAACCCAAAAAATGTCTGCTTCTCAGAAAGCTTTTTCGAGAGCGTTGTAGCACAAATAAAACATTTTTGTTTCAAGCGCGCATATTTCTCGACAGACAGAGCTTTTTTTCTAGACTATAAGTAATTATTAGGTAACGTAAAATTCAACTATTTCAACACTGTGCTTGTTTTCTGGAAAAAATGTTTCTCTGCTGTGCAGCAGGAAAAATAATGTTGATTTACATACGCGCGCTTTTCCTTTATGACTGATCTACGGACTGGGAGGCGAGACGATCGATCGATGGCCTGGAGCGTTAGAGATGTTGGATAGAATTTATGTTATTCAACTGGGTTTTTTTCCACCGCTTTGACAGAAACCTTGAATGAAAACGTATGATTCTGATACTACAAGGTTTCCTCTACACGGTCAAATGTTTTCGTGCTTCACGCACATTCTACAGGTGAAAAAATGGAGGCGCGATGAGAGTGTGAAACATTGCTTTATATTGAATATTAAAGTTTTATAAAGAAGCTTTTTGAAGAACGACGATATGCCGCGCTGACCAGAGATTTAAGGTTTCGAATGATCACTAATACTCTTACGAAAAGTTTTGTCCAGCGAATGGTGTGGTATATTCGTTTGTCGACGTCTAACAGACAAGAGCATCGAGAAAGCCTTCTTACCTCTACTTATGAGTGTACAACGGCCTGTTTCATTGTCTCATGGAACGACTACCTGACAGATTTTGAAGACTGCAAAAACGACTTCCACAGAAATGGGAATCTCTCAACTGCCATCTCGTGTAATATTTTGCATGTCATTCAAGCATTACTACGTATATGCTAAGTTTCCAAGCATATGTTGCGTATGTTAAACATGTATTAACCACACTAGATCTAATAAACAAACCTTTTATTGTATCTTCCCTTAAGTCTTGACACTAGAGCAGAACACTGAATTTATCGACCAGAACTAACTAAAATTGCTTAATAGCACTATTCAAAGTGTACGCCATTAGTCTGAGCACATTTCTGTTATTTCTCAGGTACCTAGTCCACCGTTCCGTGTAGAATTTTTTGAGCTCTCTTTTGGTACCAAATTTGTCCATACTTGCCACATCATGGCCGCTCAGTGAAGTTTTTATCACAATTTGCTGCTTGACGAGTACGAATTGGGACGCGATGCACACACCATCTCCGCGAATACTAACCGTGCAAAGGCCCAAGTATTTGTGCCCAGGTAGACAGAGTTTCGGTCTAGATTTCGCACCGGCGACGCCAATTTGAGCGACTATCTGCGCTCCGGACGTACACGCGAACTTGATCGAGAGGCCGACATTAAAGCAACTGAAGAGGATTTGACTTCAACTATCGAGGAGTTGGCCGACAATTTTGGCTTTGGTCATGGAGGACTTGTTAAGAATTCTGATGACTTTTGATTAAAAGTTTGGTTTATTATCGCTCTAGTGTCGAAACTTGTGTATGAGAAGACCTAATGAAAAAATCGTGATTTTTGTTGAGGAAGAGAGGAAATCATTGAGAAACTTCCTTGAAGGTGACATTCCGGTGTTATCGCTATTTTTAAAATGATTTTGTTCTAAATCAAATAGTGCCAATCGCGCCACTGAACTTCCCGATTCACAAACTCATCAAATTGCTGATGAGATGACGCACTGAAACTCAACTCGCTGGTCTAGTAAGAGGCCGAATTACAGTTAGATCTGCGCAAACACGTTAGAAAATCTTCACACTAGCAGTTTGAGCGTTTTATAATAGCGACTTACCTCAAATAAAACTAAAATATGAGATTTATAGTAACTTAAAATGCTGTTATCGTTTTTTGTAAATACTACGTGAGGATAATATCACAGCAACTGATCGAATAAAGTTCTTAACGTTCAGTCAATATTTATGAAAAAGATACTATCACAGATTTTTTGTCGCAATGGTTTGTCGACAATTGTTGGAAACTTCTTGATATTTTGTGTACTTGCTGGCTGCCAGAAAGATATGGATAAGCTTATAGAAGAAGCATTATCGATGAGTAAGACCGATATCGATGCAATATTTATGCAGCTGTGTTTCCGTTCTGAGCCTTTTTGTTTCTCAAATCCTTGAAATCTATGAAAGAATTCCGAGAAATCAAATTATTTACGAGTACTGAATAGCTGTAAACACTGGCGACGTGACCATTATTGTATAATACCCAGAGATTCCATACTCATTCAACTACTCCACTATTCGAGTGCGGCTCTTAGAAAAAAAATGATGCTGTTTATTCGAGGATATTCAATTAAACATTCATCGCCACTAAATAAGGAAGATTCTCCTGCTAAGATGATCTGGGGGTTCCAGGTGTATCTAATGATGATTTGATGTTAAAACTGCGATATCTTACTATAGTTAAACCGTGGTACCCGTGTAACCCCTGAGAGCATCTTATGCTCCTATAGCTGGCAATGACCGCTGGAGAGAGCGTTTAGATATAATTAGATATTTGCAATTGTGATGAAGCAGACTGAACTATGCTTTCCGCAATCTCCCAGCACTATCAACATCACTCTGCTGTTCACCAACTCAAAAATTTTATATTGAACTCATCATGTATATCTGTGCCTTCATCAATACATGAATTATCAAGTGCTTCAGATTATTTGTGTTTGGTTAACAACATATGTCTTGGTGCTCCCTTGGCTTTTTTTAAGCCACATAATGTAGAATGTAGCCATTTTTAGGGAGTGCTATAAGCTTTGCACATTTTTGGAGGGCTATTCTCAGACCATGTGTAGTCCTATGTCTGTATTAAGAAATTTCAGATTGATGCTAAAGCACAGCAAAAAAAAACTTTCGCCAGCAAAATAAATCCGAAAAGAAATCGCGTCAAAATCAACGTCCGTGTTTAGTCTGCACCCTTACTTGTGCAGATTTGAATCTAGTGTAAGCGCGACAATGTTATGCTACGTCTTGTGAAACCAGTGAAACATTAATGCAAAACTTCTTTATATTCCTCATGCCGTGGCATGTGCACTTTATGTGACAAGTTGAAAAATGAACGAGAAAAAAAAATAAAAGTCAATATTCCTGCTCAGACAAATCAGAAAGTCGATAGACGCAGTTGAAAGTTTTGAATTGATGGTTTTAAATTGCATCATACTATGTTACTACTTGCTCTATTTTACTCAATCGAAAATCACATATTGTGCGTGTACCACCACTTCACTCAGCTATAGCTGAGGATTTCGCTGTTGTTATGAATATTGCTGAATACCGGAAAGTGATTCTTTCTTGAATCTTGGTAATCACCGCGGTAGGGTGTTTTGAGCAAAACAGCACGCTCAGTTACTAGTAAACAATAAAGCTCCTGATGTTAATCAATCCCTGAAAACTCCATGTCCAATAACCCGTGCTGGCCTATCGATGCGTGAAGCTAGTGTTGCTAACCTATCAAACAAGTCTGGTACCACTTCATCGAACCCGTGAGGATTGAAGACTTGAGCATAGGATTGAACCATCGACCAGCGATTGATCGACCATTGTCGCAGAGCAGAGCATCTTTAACCACTGCACCACGAGCGCTACTATTGAAAAATTAGTATCACTTCATTGCATGTCGCGGTGTGCCTTCTTCTTAAATATTCTTACAATTGGCCATAAGTTTTAAGGTTCCTTCGAACACAATGCGACTTCCAAGTGATCAAAATCTTTAGGAGTGACATCTAAATTAGCAAAGCCTGAATGTTTTTTTTTCCGAAGATGACATCCAACAAGTCCATTATATCTTCATCGTTTCGTGCATATTAGCCATTTCACTGTAATCACAAACGATTATGATGAAGACGCTTTCTAAAAACAGAGTATCTCTTTTATAGATATCGTGTCATGTGTCGGAAACCGATTATTGTGGGCGTTATTATGCTAATCTGTGATGGTGTGACATGTAATGACAGTTCAAAATCATTTTACATTACATTCTGCACAATATTTCCTGCTAACGTCGTCGAGCGAATTTCTTCAGAGGTAGTTTGTGAATGTTCCAGAATAAAACCTAATTCGGAAGGCTGTCAACATTGTACATGTTTCCTAAACAGTAAAACCTGAAAACGAGTTGGAATAGTTAATATAAAATACATAAACAGTAAGACGGTACTACTTGATTAGTTACTTACTTGCTAAAAATTCTTTTTCCTTGTCAATTAACGGAATACATAATGAAAATAATGCCAGTGGTTGATAAATAGAATGAAGCAGGGTTGAGGTTTGAGCATAATCAACGATTTCTGGTTGCCTTTCATTCAACTGATTTCTAGGCGTTTAAAGTTCTATAACGATGTTTCAGAAATTAGTGAAATAAGAGGTAATGTTTGTAGAATAACACCCGCAAAACATCGACTGCAAAAAAGATGGTGTAGCATGTGATATTACACTCAACGCGCACCGTGGCGTGTTCTCCTTTTGCTAATCTCTGTAAGAGACGTGTGGTACTGATGAAAGGTGCGAACTCGTCGAAATGTGCGTATAATTTTAACATGCAATACCAAACCACGAAAAAAAACTTAATCAAAAGTCTGTGGAATTTTTAGCGTTACACTTACGGCGCTGATTACACTAGCTTTCCCAGACTTACTACTTGGTTAAATGATAATTCAGAGGGCGTGTGCAGGTTAATTCTTCAGAAGTCAGATAGCTGCGCAAGTAGCTATATAGTAGCATGGCACTAGTAATCATTCTCATAGCACTACGAGCAGAATCACGGTGTTCAAACCAGCTATGCTCGCTGTGTCTCACAATTTCTTTATCATTATTACCGAGAAACGATTTCGTCATTTAACCGATTCTCTTGACATTCTAACGATGAGCTTCGTTTCGATTGATCAACATTAGCAAAATCAGAATGGTGGAGAATATCGCATCTTACAGCTCTCTAAGAACTTAATCATAGCCATCACTGTACGACCAGCAAAAAAACAGGTGAATTGTCTCAACTTGGAGTCTCTCTTTTTCTTTTTGACATCTCCTCAAGAAATTTTTCCAATATAGTGAAGAATGTTGCATGCTATTGTTTCTATAGCCGATTTTTGCCTCGAAGTCGATGATGTCAAGGTGTCATGTTGACTTCAACTTCATGAGGGGTCATCAATGAAAAAGCCTAGAGTGCGACAGGAGTTTGGCATTCATAATCCGCAGAGCTAGCTCATAGTAAACCTGTGTCACGACGGAACCATAGATTAGTATCCTTGGTACCGATTGAAAGGTAGTACTCTAAACTTAATAACAGCGGCAAGCCATCGGCTGAAAAAAATAGTTGTAGTTCACGATGTCTGGCCTTTACTATGTCTTCCATTCCTTCCATTCCCTACTACTAAGGTGGATTTGGGGCGCGTGGCTCTGATGAGGCGGGTGAGATTGCCTGCGTAAGCCACTGACATACCCAACTTCGAAAAAGGCTTGAAGTAGTCGTCAGAACACATTTTTTCTTGTTATCCAAATCTATGCAACTCGCCATAGCAGTTTTACTGTGCGCATTCTAGAACTTTCTCCAGTGATCATCCTCCACAAAGGTCTTCTCACATTTCACGTGCTATCTCGATTGTAGCTCAAGGAGTCGTCCTGCCTACAATTATTGCGGAATGCAGATCAAAGCTACTCTTCTTGAAATCCCGGAGTTAGTTGAGGCGTTTCCAAATAAATGATTACAAGAGAATATTGGAGGAGAGGATCAAGTTATCAGCTTTCATATCACCGCTTTCCAGCACTCTGCAACTATAGCCACTGCGCTACCTTGCCCACCTCACGGTGGCTGCTCCACATTGTAACTGTGTAGAAGGTAGACAATGCTTATTCTTTGAGAGAAAAAAAGCAAAAATTACGAGGCAATGCGATGCTTTTTTTGTATCTATCAGAACAACCCACGCAAATATACCATGTGAAAGCGATTTCATGAAGAGACAAGTGCATGTTAAATATTGGTATAATCGGCTTTCAGCGGTACCTCACGACTAAATCAAAATTTCCTACTCTAATCGATTTCCGTTAAAATAAGTTTTATCAGATTTTCCCATTCGTAGTTAAAAATTCCCTACAATTTCACTTCTATCAATACAAAAAAAACGATGTTTGCATGTCTTTGTCATAACATTACAGCCCTCTATATGACTAATGGCACATTTTCCTAATGTACTCACGACGGCGTGAAGTTGCCGAATGTCTACTAATTTCCATACGCCTTTTTAAGTGATCTGATAATGATGTTAATGATTTTATATTTGTCTTGATGTCATAACTATACGTCTAAGAATGCTGGGCGAAAATTAAACTCTGAACTTCATACGGGAATTGACATTGTGTCTGTTCTTACAGCAGTGATTACTTACCACTACGCTACCAAGGCCCTTGGACCGTTGTCACTTTTTTTGCGATACAGATTAGCAAACTACCACAATTCGAAGGAAGGTTCTGGGGTATTTTAATAAGCGTGAGATAACTCCTGCATATCAACGGAATATTGCACTTTCTTATGTGGGGTTTCCTCTGAAGGCCTAAATATTGTTCACCTTAATTTTCACTTTGTTACAAACCGAAGCCATGTCCAACAATACAATCGCTTCATGTTTCACTGCGTCATTATTGGAGAAGGTGTCTTTCACAGAGAGCTGCAGTAGATGAAATCTACGAAGTTGGAGAGAAAGACGCAACAAGCTGCTGAACGCTGATTTCTGCTGCTGGACGCTGATTTCAACGCTTCAGTGCCGGAGATCTCGAGCTCAAGGAGGAGTACTCGGCTTTGGTCAACCGAAAACGCTTTTGATGCAGCAAGACAATTCCAGACCGCACACTGCCAAAAGACCAAAGACAAGTTTGATAAACTGGACGGAGCGACGTTTTGCCGCATACCGCATACAGTCCCGAAGTTGCGCTCCATCCGACTTTGGCCTTTTTACCATCAATGCAACATCGATTTAAATGATCGCCGATCTGCATCGTTCAATTGAAGCTGAAGAAGCATGTCAAGAGTTCTTTGAATCGAACTAGAAGGATTGGCATTTTGATCAGAACCGAAACTTGGCGGAACGATGGCAGAAAGTCGTAGTAAACGATAGCCCTTATTTTAAAGAATAGTTATTATTGTTTATGTTTGGAATACATGCATAAATTTTCAATTTTTTACAAATTCCCCGAAATTTTCTCCTCAACCTGATGTCAGAAACTGACCATCAACGCGTTTGGCATGTAAGCACATATCGGCATTAAACTCATTCAAACTAATAACTATTGAATTTACATAATGCACAGAAACTTTCGTTCTGACCAGGGTGAAACGCAGGTAAATTTCCGTCTGGGATTACAAGTTTTGCTTATCACTCATCATTAGTGGGTACACAGGGTTGATACCAAGGAAAATGCTGTTTGTGCATTGTTGATATTTGCCTTCGTCTTTAGTCAATCTTCTTGTGAAAACCTGCATCCCCCTACTTCAAAGCCAATAGTATAATAATTCAAAAATACCAACTAAGAACAATCGATTGTATGTACAACACTGCCGATCTAGTGATTTATTTCACTTGACGGCACTTGCAAATCGTTCGCTGCCACCTACTCTGAATAGGGGAACTGGAGCACTGAAACGATTGGCTAAAGACGAAGAGCCTGTCCGACTGACGAGACTGTAAGGTCGAAACACGTGTATCGGGCTGTACAGGAGCCCATTACCAGACCACATGACATTAGCTCAAATAATAGTCATGAGTTATAATGAAATTTGAGCGTGGTCTTAAGAAAACACTCGAAAAGAAAGGTAAAAGAGCTTATGTTATACATAATTTCAATGCGCATTTCTCGCTTATGCTTTATTGGTTTGATGTATTACTTGATCTTTATTTCGCATTTACTTCGTAGACTATGGAAAGGATGTTAGACAAGAAACGAATTCGAGGGATTACTTATTCGTGTTCAAAATGGGTCGTAAAACATCACAGAAAACCCGCAACATCAACATCACATTGGGCCTGGAAACTGCTAATGAACAGTGCAGCAGTCATTCAAGAAGTTTCGTAAAGAAGGCGAAAGCCTCAAGGAATTGTACGTAGTGGACGGTTGTGGAAGCTGACAACGGCCAATTCAAAACAATCATCACTGATCGTGTTAGGACTGATTGAGAAGTTCAGAACGCAACGTCAACCATTCTACAACTGTTCGCCATGTGATGCAAATTGCAAAAGTATTTGCAGTCTCAGACCGGTCTGAAAAGGCAATTACTTTTGCATTATCCCATTGTTATCTTCACGACACTTTTACAAAGGCGATGAAGAAAAAATTCTCGTAAATCATGACAACTTATCCTATTTCCTCATTGTATTTCTATGTCGCTAATTCTGGTTGACGCTAAAATTCGAAAGACTGCATATATCCCAAGAGCTGTTATTCAAAAACTAAGGGATATAAGCACTCAGGAAACGCTTATCTTAAAAAATCCTCCTTGGGCTCACATCTCACATCAGACATCGTGTTTCGAGTGTAATTTCTAGAGAAAAGAATTTTGGAGGCAATTATGCAGTGATTACAGATGGACGATGATCTTGTCGATGTACTCATTGTGCTTGGCGTTTTATTTTTTGGTATATTGGGAGTTGCGATCCTATTAGCATTGGTAAGCTTTGAAGTTTCATTTTCAAAAAACAAATTTTGTACTGCTAACTTCTCATGTACTTAGCATAAAAAGTCGAAATGGCATGAAATTGGTAAAAGTTGATGGGAGTTTTTGTAAGTCGTTTACTACGTTGAATGGCCTGAAGTTGCAGCGATTGGAGATTAACCAAAAATTAGTTTCGATCATTATTGGTGGATAGTACGGAATGTTGAGACGTTTCACGGCTTAAATTTTCCCCATTCTAAGAAGATAAGCGAACTTCTCTGGCACATTATTAGCACTCTGCTTCTACTATTTTTGCATATACAAGGGAATAAATAAGACCGCGAACACTAGTAAGTCACCTGCTAACACCTGTCGCCCCGTTGATTGTCGAGTGACTCGAGCGAGTACCAGCAACACTTCATTTTTCTCTATCGCGTGTAAAAGTAGCCCAGTGGGTCCTCCTCGCTTTAAGGATTCGCTGAGCATCATATCTTTCTTCTATGCCCTTCGTGAAAAAATCGGACCAGCCGGTCGGTGGTTTTCCTGTAGACTGCTTGATATCCCTAGGCATCCAGTCGGTTACGGCTCTCGTCCATCGGTTGTCGTTAAAGTGCATTACGTGTCCGGCCCACCTTATCATTTTCGATATCTTGGCGTGTAAAACGGCGTCTGTGATCTTCGATCTTTGACGTAGGTCGAAACTTCGAATCCTTCAAATGATCTTTCATCGTGCTTACGCAGCGACCACGTTTCTGCTGCATAAGATAGGGCAGGAATAATTGTTGAGTTGGAAAGGTGGACACGGAGTCGGCTGTTCTTTGTCCTCTTCACTACATCTTCGATGCTCTTAAACGTTCCCCAAGCCGCTCGTTTCCTCCTGCTCAACTCTGGGGCTAGGTCGTTCATCATGTTGATTTCACGACCTAGATAGATGTAACTGGAGCATTCGGAAATTGTCGTTCCGTTGAGCGTGAATGGGGCATTAGAAACCCATCCGTTCCTCATGAACATTGTTTTCCTTAGATTTAGTTGAAGACCAATCTTTTCACAGGCGTTATCGAAATCGGTCAACATTCGTTCCGCTTGACTGATGTTTGGTGTTATGAGAACGATGTCGTCAGCAAAGCGAAGATGATTTAATTGTCGACCGTCAATTTTCACTCCCATATCGTCCCATTCTAATTTTCGCATGACGTTTTGCAGGGTGGCAGTGAATAGTTTTAGCAAAAGTGCGTCGCCCTGTCGAAGCCCTCTTCTCACGTTGATGGTGATGTTGGTGTAGAATGGAGATATTTTGGCCGTGAAATTTTTGTATAGCTTACGAAGGATTATTATTTATCAAGTAGGGACGCCATGGTTATCCAGAGTCTCCATACCAGCTTCTGTTTCCACTGAATCAAAGGCTTTCTCCAAAGTTGAAAGTGAAACAGAGCGGTATTTTGTACTCTCGCGAAACTTCAATGACTCTTGTAATCGTCTGGATGTGGTCTATGGATCAAATCCTTTTCGGAACCCTGCTTCTTCGCATGGCTGTCCTTCGTCCAGTAATCTGTCAATCCTGTTTAGGATGATTCGAGTAATAGAGTTCATAGACAACGGACAGCAAGCAGATTGGGCGATAATTGCCTATGTCGTGAAGGTCTAATTTTTGAACAACAATACAATATTGTTGGTTTTCCATTGAATGGGAACCTTGCATTCTGACAGGTAGCGAGTGAAAAGCCGAGACAGGGCGTTGATCAGAACTGGCGTTAGATTTTTCAGGTTTTCTAGTCTAATAATAGTAAATAATAAGAAAAAAGAAAGAACGATTAGCCAACTGATGTTTAAGAGAAATTGACATTACGTTGACAACGCCACTTCAGTTCGATTACCGTAGACGCGAAACATAAGTGAGCTGTTTTGCTACGTACTTTCATAGATGCCACGTAGATTTTCCTATCATTTCAAACAATTGAATTGGCAACACTATGCCTTCTTTAATGAGTTCATTGTAGGATACCAAATCGTTCCGAAGATGGTTACGATGTCTCAAGAAGGTCGACGATGAAGATCTTTCAAAAATTAAAGCAAAACGATTAACGATAAAGGTAATTATTGAAAAAGCAGCTTTTGTGATACTGACCGACAATAATGTCATTTCGCCTTTTTCAGGTTTCAGGTGTTGGGCATTCTTGAATGGTGTTGAAAATTTTTTCTTTCATGAGGCATGCAGCTCAGTGTTTAGAGGTGCATCGCAAAGCATACATAGTCGTTGGAACCCTCACTACCGGCTCAGCGAACATGCGAACATTCTAACTGATTCAAGCTGTACAACTGGTACAAGAGCTTTCAAAGAAGATATCAGTACTTACTTGACAGATCGCTAGACCACTGCGAGTCATTATAGAAACCCCATATGCATTCAGTCCTCAAACGAAACTGAAATTTGAAGACGGATGCATCAAGCATACCTTAAGAAAGTGATCCACTCCGCTAGCTTTAAAGCTTCATCAGCACTGACCTGATATACCTGTAAGCCACCGTAAATCATTATGGCGGTCGGATATGACTCACCAATGTTCAACTATTTAAGATGATGTCGAAATTATGGCGCATCCTTCTGGCATCTATGAAAGCCAAACATTTATTCTTCATTTCTTTGAGTTCACTTATCAATTCCATGAATGATAAATGTCGCTAAATATTTTATAGCCAACGTTCGTGGTTGTGGCAGGGATTAGATTCTTAGTGATTCCCAAGACCGGCCCTCGATTAAGCTGGCATTGACAGATAGTCGCGATAGTACGGCACAATAAACAGTACAATATGGACAGTTGCAATGGCTGACATTTCGGCAGGTTTCACCTTTTCCAGAACCTGGAAAGGGCAAGATTGAGCCACAACTGACTCAGCCAAATAACCCTGAGAGAAAGACGTGTTAAACAATTTTTGGGTTCATAGATGTCTGAATGCATCCTTGACCTATGTAATGATTTACGAGAGCTCAGCGTCCTTTCAATCTAGGGTTTTGATACCTTTAGATAAGTGTGATATCAACCCACGCACTCCACAAAAGTGGAAAGCTCAATTTGAGTGTGACGTTGGATCAAATTGCCGATCATTCATGTTTTCGTTAGTGCCTCTAATCGCTTCACTATATCTGGTTGAATGACCAAAGACAATAAAGCAGCTCTGAATGGATATATCCATCAGGAGAAGCTTGTAACTCGTTCTTTGTGCTCGGCCCATGCAAGCAAATACTATGACTTCTGTATTCTGGAAATAATCACTGTGGAATGCATTGTGCCATAGTGACCTAGTCAGTCTAGAGTAGGAAGAGCCTCTCTACGAAAAAACAAAAAATAGCTCCTCTCTGTTCTCTAATTCTTAACTTTTGATTCTCAGGTAATTCGTAAAGCCAACACCATTACAGCAAAGGAAAAGATAAGTGTAGCAGCTAGCAAGCCGATTACTCGGTTGGTGATAATTGTTTGGAAGGCAATCTTCCAGATATCCTATAGCAGTTGGTAACGTTTTTCTATTTTAGAGTTTCTTCGTCTCCTCTACCGAGACCAGAGAAACTTCCCAACATTGAGAGAGCAAAGGAGATGTTTTTTATCGTTCCTCGATCACCAACTTATAAAGTTAGAAAACTTTCTATACATACAAATCATCATATAACTATTTCTACTTTCTTTCAAGCCTTTCCAAGAAAACAAGTGGTTGACAGCCGAAATGTTTCGCTGTCAGAATCATAGCATTGATTCATTCGTAAAAAATAATAACTATCAAGTGATCTTAGATTACGTGAGGTATTTTGGGAAATCGAACCACACTTGTTGATTCTCAGCTTTAACATCAAATGTGAAGCTACAACGAATGTATCCTTTTTGTAACGGGTTTATCAACAATGCAGAGAGAAGTAGAAAGCACTACAATAATAAGTCCGATCAATGGTCCTTAATGTAAACTCCATACCATGAAATGAACCATCGCTGGTCACACCATTGCCTATTTACAACTTTCACTTATAGTTTGAAATTGGAACCGACATCAAGCTGACGGCACTACTATGTGGCTATTGAGTACACCGTTCTTCAGCGATGTGAAAGTAGCAAAGGTGTTCTCAACCAAAAAAACTTTCAATACATGGTGTTCTTGGCGTAATTTATCAGCTCAAAATTATAACTTGATTTTAATAATTTCATTTCGAATTTTTCAGCGTTATAGAAGGAACTTTTCACAAAACCGGCCATGTATGCGGATAGCTTGAGATTTAAGCTTTCGATTGATTACTAACACTCTTTAGAAAACCTCTCTTCAAAGGTAGGGAACAGGCTTGAAAATCTGTGCTACCAAACGGAAAAGAACCAAGAATAGTAAAGCATCCTCGCCTTTTGTTGTTTAAGTGGCAGGACATGATTCCATGGTAACGTCCTAAGAGATCGCTAACGTACAAAGACCATCTTCATCAGAAAGCGAACCTTCTATCATCTTGATCCAAAATTTTGTATTCTGAAATTGAAGTTCCATATGGAAACATTTGAGTGATAGAATTAAATGTTTCTTCAACTCATGGTTAGACCTTAATGCACAGAATCCGAAACGCATTATACGTAATGCATTCTGGTGATGGGCATTTCCAACTACCGACGAAACTCAGTCAATAACACACTTTCACGACTGAAATTGGGACATAAAATTCACAAACCTTCCTTTAGAAGTTGCAAGTTTTCTTACCTTACCAGTATGGAAGTGTGGTGTTCTAAAGCTCAGGAAGAAAATCAACCTTATCTTCCAATTTTTTGATTCAAACCTTACACTTGAACATGAAGGCGACTGAGTAGGGGGAATTTGGTCCGTCCAGTGACTTTCCCTTATGTTTCTGTGGTGTATACTATTGTCATTCTTCATTCATTATAGTCTGTGAGAATGTTTAGAGCCTTTTCGAGATTGGTATGTCAGAGTCATACGTAGGTTCCGGCGGTGTGGCCCGCATATTTAGTGGCCCATACCCCACAATGGACCCTACTTTATAGCATGCATGAGGAGACGTTATCTAAAGTGATAGCACGTGATATTGTGTTACTACCATTTCTTAGTCGGCGAATTACGACTGGTAGTGAATATGTAAAAATCTATCTCATCAACTGTTTTCAAACCTCGTTTTGAACATCAATATACCTATCTTTCGTTTCGAATGTTTTCTCAAGACCAGCCTCAAATTTCAACATATCTCGTAATGATTATTTGAGCCGAAATGTCATGCTGTGTGTTGAATGGGCTGAATTATTGGCCCAAATAATAATTACGAGACATGTGGTATAGTTTGTGAGAGTCTTTGAATGTGAGAATGAAAAGAACAAATTCACTACCAGCCGTACTTCATCGACTGAAAAAATGGTGACAACACAACATCACGTTATCACCATGAATAACATCTCCCCATACCGCTATAAACTAAGATTGAGTATGGAGGAGTGGGTCACTGATGAACCGGGCTACTCCGTTGATACGTATGTGATACGTATGGCTCTGACGTACCAACCTCTAAAAGGCTCTCAAAAATTCTCACAGACTATATTGAATGATTAAAGCGACGTTTGAAAACAGCCGGTGAAATGGGTGTCATTCTTCGTTCCTTTACTTTTTTTCATTTGTCTGTTCCTAAGCCTGTCTAAAGTGAGATTATTTCATAAAGCTAGAACGTACGATTGATTCAATACAGCAAAGTGCTCCTAATTAACAAATGTAGTTCTCGATTCTGGAGCTTTTTACTCTAGTAATCGAGAAATTGTAGTTTTCCCAGCCATATTACTGTGACAGACCACTATTTTCTGTTCAAAACACTACAATATTACCAATACGTGTGAACAATTCAATCATGGCTTTATGTGACGAAATGCTTTCTTCCAGTGCTAAGCACCTTAATGCATCCAAGCACTTTAGGCAGAAATGTCGCACAACAATCCTTCTACATGTACCGTTAGTTCAACGGCGGATAGCTCATTCCCAAGTCAAATGCCACCGCTACCAAACCGACGTAGTTCAATGTGGCCCTAGTATTACATGGATCTACATACCTTAGTCTTCATTAGCATAGAAAAACGTCCTTCTGTTCGAAGCATTATGACCTTTCTTTGAGTCCCTTTTACAAAACGATGCTCTTGTCTCGTTCTTTGTAAGTGATTGCCGTGTTCTTGTATAATCGCTTTTTTATCATGTTATAGGACTTATATTGTATTTGTATTGGCTTATATTGTTCATATTTTTCAATATCACGCGAGTATCTCACTGTGATGTGCAATTTATTTTATCGTCTTATTGATCTGTAAAGTTTAGCAAACTGTTCAACGGTGTTTTCCAGAAACTCTGTAGAACCACGAGATACACAGCCTCACTTTGAAGAAGATAAGAATGTGTATGCTTTATGCCTCAAAATGCATCTTCTTTAATGCGTACAAGCAAAATAATATTCCTCTAAGTAACAACCAGTGAGGTTTAGGTGAGGGGACAGAGAGTAGAAGTAGTGAGAGAGGCAATTCCGTGATAGTGATGCCAACCAATCACGAGTTGGTGTTGCTTCCAACCCTCTGTGGGGTCACCTGACCTCTTACTTCCCCAAGTTCAAAAATTGAGGCTAGACTTGTCAGGAAACTGTATAATGCAGTATAATACAGGCAATCCAAGTGGGAACGCCTTAGTTCGGCTACTTCATGACTCCAAAGAGAACGGACTCGATCAGAATTCAACGGCATCCATAAATAACTATTCTCGAGCAGCAATCAAGATCACACAAAAAAGTTCGATGACTTCCGCTCATCCCGTCCTTCTCCTCATTAACACAACTACTCCATGGTAGACATCGTAATTAGCAGCTTCAGGCAAGGGATTGACTCCATAACGACTGACAACCACATATTCCAGCGATACGTACTTTTTTGCAACAGTTTTTACCTCCATAATCTATCGGGCAGAATCAGATCAATAACTCTTCCATTTTAATATGTGCTGTAGTTAACAAAAAAGTCACTTTAGAACAAAAATTGCGTAATTAGGTCTACGGTTTACAAACTATCCTTTTCTTTAAATAAAACTTTCCCGAGATTGGTATTTCCGATTTCAAATTCGGTTTAACTCATTGTTTATTTTTCCTTTCTCTGAAGTTGAGATATAGTAAAAACATAACAAAGGAAAACATGATAAATGTACAGAATGATCGGAACATCACAATTATATGAAGACATCTAACTCAAAGTAGCGAAAAATTAGCTATACAAATGGCCGCTAGTGAAGAATAAAATGAAGTGCCTAGGAATTAGATCACAGCAAGGTGGATAGAAATCATCGCTTGGAGTGTTTCTTCACAAAACCAGTGAGGATGCTGAGTGATGGAAAACCCAAAACGAAGGTTTGTACAAACCATTTTGTACAGCAGAAAAGGCTGAAATGATTAGTAGAACATTATCGGAACTAATCAGACATCTCTTAACCATCAAAATGAAAATGTTCACCTGAAATTCATCCTTTGGCAAAGATGAATAGCATATAGACTTTCTCCAATGTGTGCAAACAATGCGAAAAGATTTGTGATCACAGTGATCCAATGATAGTCAGTTCCAATATGGGCAACCACGGGTCCAAGTAAGGGGATATGATGGTGCAGAATATTGGGAGAATAATAAGACAGCTAAAACCAACGAGAAATCAAAACGAAGGAAACTTCGACAAATTCGTGCTCGAGAGAAATTGCTTCCTGAGCGCTAATACTGACCCCATAAAAAAAGGTAAGCATGAAAAGGAATGGAATACGTCTATTCTATTTCGATCTACGCTTTGTTCTCAAAGCTTTACATTCAGATTTTGATCAAAAACCTTTTTGCAGCTTTCTCTATATCTTATTGCGAATTTTTTAAGCACTTCATTTGTCCATCTTCACAGTGCTCTTTTTTCACTGTGCAGATACCGACACATCTAACATTTAGTTCGTTTTTTCGGCTTATTCTTGGACGACATAGAGCCATGGCTGAGCACGTCTCTTTGCAACCTCGACGATAGCCTGGCCGTGGCGTTCCATAATGCGTTCGTTGTTGACTGCCGGAGAGCAATGGGAGGGTGCGGCTTGCATGCGCGCGCCACAACGAAAATCACAACAACTCGGCCACGGCATCTCCTATTTCATATTACAGAATGCAAAAGACGTAAACAGTAATTTAGACTCTTTCATGGTAATGCGCCCGTAAGATGGCTGTCAATCAATGTAATTGAAGCCATCGATTCCATGTACAACTGAAGAAAAGAACCTACATACATATATCTACGATAGCTGAGTGGTATGCAAAACATTCGACTCCAGGCAGGAATTGAACTCACGTCTCACCCTAACAAAGGCACGTGCTACCACCACATTAACAATGCTACCGCTCAGCTAGCACTCTTACTTCAGTATAAACTACCGTGGCTGTCAGCAACCAACCTTCAACGGATCCAAGCTGGTAAAACACTCTCATCGTCAGACGCCGACGGCTATTGGATATATATAATCTATGAATCCTTAACTGTGCTTTTAATCAGCTCTACGAACATATCGGGGTAAAGCTGCCAGTGTCACTCAGTTTGCTGTTGATAATGGGCTTACCACACCAAACTCGTTAAGGTTGGTTGTTCAAAGCTACGATAAATCTCAGGTCCGACTATCTATTAACCTCGGCATAGTTTGAATATATCAGTATTTTCTTCTGTTTAGCCGCTCCGAGGTGTTAATGACCTCCTTGACGGTTCATTAACACCTCGGAGCGGCTAAACAGAAGAAAATACTGATATATTCAAAGCTACGATAGTTTACATCGATGAAAGAGTGGTAGCAAAGCGGTAGCATCAGTGTTGTTATGCTGTCCCGTATGGAGGAATGCGGGTTCCACTCCGTCCTAATGTCGAATTTTGCATATTAGTCAACATTCTTAAATAAACATTTCCATAATACCACTGCTAAAAAGGAGTAAAATAGAGCGTTTGTGGGTCATAGACAACCTACAAAGTTGATCAGAAGAGCAGGAGGAATGACCATCCACCAGTAAAACGCAGGCTGACGGAAGTAATCAGTCATTGTCTAGATTTCCAGAACATTCAACGCCGAGTTGTTTCCCGTCTTCCCTGTGTGCCACTCGTTTCCGCTTACTTGTTTGATACACATGAAACATAGAACATCGAAATACTACTATACTACTGGAAACAGCATACTACCCGGTCACTAAACATGGGTAACACAGCAGAATTCCCAACTTTAGCTCCCTTCAACATTCCGAGCATTTTAGATGACTCAATAGTTATGCTGCTGAGCCCTGCTTCCGAAATCCGACCCAACTTATTTGAATAACTGTTCAAAAAGTTAGGATGGTTCAGGGATACCGTTCTTTCCCAGATGTAGCGATACCACAAGATATATGAGATCGTAAGGGTCATACTTGAATCGCAAATGTCCGATATAGTTAAATAGGCTCTAAATTTGCCTGTGATCTCATCATGTACTCATCGATAGATTAGTATACTTCATTTAATCCATAATGTCTAACAAACAAGAATGTTGCAAGTTGACAAACTATGATATATATGCTGTTATGCAGTGTTCCCTTCAAAGAACAAAACAACATTACACACCGATAGATCGTGTATAAGTCACCAGTGCATTAAAACCACATAAGAAACAAACGTAATATTGCCCGTCAACAACGAGATAAGCACAGAGGGAGGGATTCAGCACACTCAGGCGGCGGTGTTTCACGTTCAGAGTAGATGGCGAAGCTTCGCTCAAAAACAAATGAAAGACGAAAAAGTGTAAGGTTTTTATATGTGAAAGCAAAGCGACCGATCTCTCCTCCCAATTAAGTGAGTCTTACTACTGCTGATTCTGTTGGCATCCAGCTCTGTTATAACCTCTCCCGCGATGATTTGCATTGTCGTTTCCATAGCCACCACGAAAATTGTTATAATTCCGATTGAAATTATTGATATAACGTCCATCACTTGGCCCTAAAACGACAACAAAACCAATTCGATGATTACAATGAAAAATAACCAGCACGACTGCATACTTGCATATCCGCGTCCTCCTCTCCCACGTTGAAATCCACGGCGATAATTCAATGAGCGAACAGCAGAATGACCAAATGTCTCCTGATTTGTCTCACGCTCTTTCTTCCAGTCAGGACGTCCAGTCTTTCCTTCAGCTTTCTCCAAAGCTTCGCAACTGATGCGATCGAAAAACGAACTCTTCTTGTCATAGTATGTATCCTCTGGCGCTTTTTCGCCCTGTTCCTCTTCGCTCTTCTCACCATCAACCTAGGTTCGGTTATATTTCGTGTCTATAGAAGTGAAAAGAGCATGTTTACCTTCAATTTGTCCTTGAACATTTCAGAAAACTGCTCTTGGAACTGCTCGTTAGCTTTCTCGAAATCATAATCGCCATCAAACTTCAGTTTCTCACGTGGGCGAGGAACTCCAACGCTATGATTATTACGACCACGTTGGCCTCCGTAATTATATCCGACACGGGGATACCCATTTGTGAATTGCCGATTTCCTGAACCCATTGAATTACCTAAATCACACCATTTCACATCAAAGCACAGAACTGAGTTCGAAATCTGTAAATTTGAAGATTTCTTTCAAAGATATGAAAATAACTAACCAGATACCGGGAAGCTTCCGCGGTTTCCACGTGACGCTGTATTACGACCAATACCCGGCGCCCGGTTTCCTTGAGGTAGATTCGGACTTCCACGATGATGCGGAGTATCGGAACGTGACGAGCCAGCAGAAACCTGCTGTTCATTAGCCGAAGCGGATCCAGTACGAGCGGAAACAGATATTATCGCTGGATCGTAGGGAAGTCCCCCGGCCAAAGTAGCAACCTATATAGGGCAAATAACGAGTTTTATAACGGCTAGATAGAGAATAGCACCAAAACAACATTTCTCTCCTACTTTTGGCGTCTCGCAAACTATCAGATCCTTGATGTCGTTCGCTTTAAAGATGATATACTCGTACACATCATCACGAGCCTCGACCGGATTCGGCGTCGGACGGTCTTCGGTACCGAATGATCTTACTTAACAGGCTCACATTATCAGGCATAATCGAAGAATAATAGTAACAGTTGTCTATATAAACTCTACTTGACCTCTACCACAGCCCTTTTTCTCGCTGTGCGGAACCCTAGTGGGCGTCATGGCCGAGTGGCTGTGGTGCTTGTCGCGGTGCGCGCGGGACCGAATCCCACTCCCGAACATTCTCCAACAGTTAACAACGAACGCACTATGAAACGTCAGTCATGATATCCTCAAGATTTCAAGGTGACACGCTCAATCAGTATTCTACGACGTTCAAGAATAAGAAGAACAGACGAAATGAACGCTAAAAGTACTGGGATCCGCGCAGTGAAAAAAAAAACATGAAGACGGATCATAAAGCACCTAAAGCTTAAACAGTGGATCCCAGTGCATCTTGCGTCTTCTTTCAATCTCGAGAATAGCTGAGCTGGGTCACCCCGTAGGGCGTTAGCTATTGATTGATGGGGAGCGCTGCGGGATGGGGATCAGTTCCACGCCGCGCCTCGACAATTATCACAACCACTCGCTCACCACCCCCTATAAAGGATAAGACACAGAGCCCTAAAAGTTGATCAATTCCTGAGGAATGTGCCATGCATTCGTTTGCAGTTTTTAAAATCGTTCAGGATGACTAAATGCATATCAGGCCTTTACAATGACTCGCGCTAGTCTACCGCTGTATCCAGTTAGTGCTGCTTATCCTCCTAGACAAGTCTGAGGACCAGTCGGTTACCAACTTACCGACCCCGAAGGGATGGATAGCTTGGTGAGCCGTGAGCGCGAGATCGAGCCAACGACCTCGGGTGACTCGCACAGTACTCCTAGCCAGTGCGCCACAAGCCCTCTACTATCCTATTGGGAGTACAAATGTGACTCCGATGTATTCAAAAACGAAGTAAACCCTAAAGCTCTCAGCGATGACCAATCCTTCAGGGATGAACCATGCTTTCTGCGATTTTTAGCCTCGTTTGAGGTGATCAAATGCATACTTGGCTTTCACAATAGGAGACTCGCCATGACCTCTCAATGTATCGATTCAGTGCTGCTTATCCATCCGTGAGGGATGCATGGCTTGGTGAGTCTTGAAGCCAGGTCGAACCAGCGATCTTGTGTGTGGCGCACGGTATCTCTAACCACTGCGCCACGTGGTCCTAGGCCCCATAATAGAAGTAACTACATAATAAACAAACCTTTGGCCAACGCAATCGTCGAGTCGTTCGTATCGACCGTGTAGAGAATACCTTCATAGCGAATGTCGAGCTTTGATATCAAACTAATTTTGCTCCCAATATAGGGAGTCTGATTAGACATTGCAGTGATGCAGAGAGTAAAACAGAGTAAAGAAAATCCTGAAATGCAAAAGAGTTCGACCAAATCGCGAAAGGAACAACATGGACACAAAAATCGATGAAAAAAACCGGAACAAAAAGGGTGCTGGCCCCAATGGCGTAGTGGTAGTGTGAGCCCACGGAATGGATGAGGCGCGGGTTGGATCCCGCTTGGGGCAGCTTCCTATATCACCCACTATCCCTGATTCCGGGAAACAGCGAAAGATAAAGGGAACAAGAAGACCATGAGTGAACGGGGGAAAACCTCCAGGACCTCACCAAGGGCCAGGTAAGACGACAAAATAGGCCACAATCTCACAAAAATCTACAAAGAAAACATAGAGTGGGGGCCTCGATGGTGTAGTGGTAGGATGCGCCCCGGAATGGATGAGGCGCGGGTTTAATCCCGCTTGGGGTTGGAGCTAGCCATATCACCCAGTAACCCTAGATTGCCGGATAAGGGAGGTCAGAGTAACTGAGAAAACCACAAGTGGACGTGGAGAAACCCCGGAGACACCACTTAGGTCCAAGCAAGAAAACGAAATAGGGCCACGTTCGTGTGGAAAACCCGACTCCGATGTGAAGAGCGTCTGCAACGCGCCGCAGCTACGCGCGAATTCATCGTAGTGTTATAGGAATGCGGCCCTGCAACGATTGCGAACATCGACTGGAGCGCGGAATCTCCACGGCTACTTCCGAAAGCATGATTGGAAGATGTGGTTCAGTGGTTAGACGCTCTATTGGAAAGGGTGCGATGCGGGTTCGACTCCCGCAGAGGCTCAGGAGCTTGCGTATCACTCAGCGTTCTTGGATAACCTCGGGTAGGGTTTGACTGTTACAGATTTAGGTTCTCCGTCACATTAAAGATTGCCTTCGTCTTACTAGGGCCACCCCCAGATCATCAGCGGATCGAAATCTCCCCAAGAAGTCCTCGATTTTTGCTGTATAACTCTTGCAAACTATAAAGAAAAGGTTGGATCTTTCGACGTTGATCAATTCCTAAGGGTATGCGCTATGCATTTGATCCCATTCGTAGCATCATCGAGGTGATTGAATGTCCCAGTGGCCTTCCGGCGTGACCAGTCTTACAAGAAAACTGGTACTGCAGTTGGCGACTAGGGCGAAGAAGGTGGAGTCATTCCCAAGGGCGGTGCGCGCATGGGTCCGCGGAAGTCAGCTGGTTAAGTCAGTGCTGCTATTCTCCAGCACAAGTCTAAAATCAACTCGCCGATCCCGGAGGGATGGAAGGCTTGGTGAGCTTTGGACGCGGCGTCGAACCCTCCTCAGTCGAACGATCGACCACATGTTGATCGAAGAGCGCCTCTATCCACTGCGCCACATCCACTCGCCAGAGGCTCAATTATATGAAAGAGATACAACTCAGCTATAAAACTTCCTTAGCGCCATCTGTATAGCATTGGTTTTTTGGCCTGTAGTGTTTTCGTAGAGCTGGACCTCTGGCGGCAGTCGAACCCGCGTCTCATGCTTTCAATAGCGCTTGCTATCCACTGCACTCTGAGTTCCGCTGTCCCGCTAATAAGCGGGATCCGCTTTCACATTTTATTGTGCGGATCCTAGCACTTCTTGCATCCGACTCGTTTCCTCGGTATCATTGTCCGAAAGGTCTTCAAACACTTCGCTTGTTGTTTCCACACCTGCTTGAGGACTACGTTTTTTTTTTCAAATCCTTTCGAGACCGTGGACCTACGGCCTCCCATCTCTAACCCCAACGCTGAACGGTCGGCTCCTCCTGCTCTGCATTTCCGGTCCCCAGCGTGTCATTGCTACACGCAGCGCGTTGGGGGGTTAGAGGTGCAGAGACCGTGGGTCCACGGTCCCCAATGGGTTAGTCAGTGTCGTACAATACTGGTTGAGACGATCTATGCAATCGCGAATATAGCCGAGCCTAGACGTTGGTTGACTGAGTCCAAGCACGTGTTTGCGGGAGCAGGAGGAGAGGGTGGAGTCGAACCACCACTTTGATTCGTATTATCTTACATTAATAACCACTCGGCCACGGTTTCCCTGTTGTGCTCATCGCTACAAATTCCATATTAGAGGCGGAAATTGTTGCGTGAAGCTCCGGACGAGATCAAGTGCCACTCTTGATCTTCTTCTGGGCCTCCTAACGACTGCTTAGAAACGGGCCATGAAGCCCGCTGAGTAGTCGGTTCAAGATCTCGTGTCGAGAACACTTGCAGGATTTGCATGAAGATTAAGAGGGACAAAGGATAAAGCTCTCGGCATCGATAACTCCCGGAGGGAAGCACTTTGCATTTGAATCCATTCGTAGCATCGTCAGAGGTGACTGAATGTCGAATGAATATACCGCCTTTGCAATTAGCGTGGCGATCTGCTGATATATCGAATCAGCGGTGATATCCTCCCAGACAGATGTGGTATCAATGCACTGAACCCGAAGGTTGGGAGAGTTTCATAAGTCCAGGATTCGGATCGAACCAATCGACCACATGTGTCTCAGGGCACTTATGAGTACTGTGCCACACGCGCTAATATATGTCGTAGGCTCGAGAAATCAGATTCTCATCGTCTTTGGACAATAGAGATGCGTTTATAGGAGATATTTGTAGATTCTGAGAATTTCTATTGAATTCGAAAACATTGATAATGAGCTGAGATAAGCCGACTGAAAGTCGAGAGCAGCAATCGTTTTCGCATTGCGTGACTCCTATAGAGGTCACATCGTCACCAATGTGTTTGAATTTCTTTGTAAACGACTGTTTCTATAGACCTCGCTCAAAACAATATAATTTAATAACACAACTTGAGCCGTTTATGAGGTCTGTTATGGCATTTGTGGAGCAGCGTTTTTAGCGAGGTCTATAAAAGCAATCGAATATGAAGGAATTCCGACACGTTGGTTACCACGTGACCTTTATAGGAGTCAGGCGAGGCGAAAATTATTGCTCATCTCGACTTTCAGTCGACTTATCTCAGCTCATTGTCAGTGTCTTCAAATGCAATAAAAACTCTCAGAATCTAAAAATCTTTCACTTCGGTATGATCTTTCCTCCCTTTTACAAAGACGATGAATTTCTGATTTCTGAGGCCTACGACTATTTGAGCGTATGGGCACAGTAAGTTATAAGTGCCCTGCGAAACATATGGTCGATGGTTCGATCCGAGCCTTAGAGTGTTAAGGTACATATAATGGTATTATTCGATCTACCAGCCGTGAGCAATCTACCGTAATCGCTACAATTTCGGGTGATCTTTCATTGGAAACGTAATGATTTGTTATCTCAGCAGTGGGGAGTGAAATTTTCACTTTGCGTGCGCAGTTTGACATCTTCGTCGTCGATTCCTTCATATGTAAGAGGTATGTCCTCTCACGGAAGACTGGCTCAAACGAAAGCACCATGCTACTGATGAGGCTGAAGGGATGAAACACGTGTCTAGCACGCTATAAGTGCCATAACAGAAATCAGAATTTCATCTTTTATTTGTCTCATGATAATAATTCTGACACAATCTGATACATTCTGAAGCCCATCCTGAGTTAAGACATAGCGTGTTAGACACATGTTTCGTCCTTCAGCTTATCACGTGCCTACGTTTGTTCCAATCCTTGTAGAGGATACCCCTCTATCTATAAAGGAATCGACGACGAAGATGTCA
Source organism: Parelaphostrongylus tenuis (assembly GCA_019055375.1). Lineage (NCBI taxonomy): Eukaryota > Metazoa > Nematoda > Chromadorea > Rhabditida > Metastrongylidae > Parelaphostrongylus > Parelaphostrongylus tenuis. The sequence continues at coordinate 1,019,416 of JAHQIW010002694.1, forward strand.
AATTGCGGTGCAAGTGAAATTCTACTCGTACTACAGAGTAACATGTCACTCCGTGTCCCCTTATTAGTAGCACGGTGCCTTTCGTTCGTCTCAATCCTTTATAAGGGAATACACCCTCCATCTATGAAGTTATCGACGACGAAGATGTCAAACTGCGCGTGCAAAGTGAAAATTTTATTTCGTACTACAAAGATAACATGTCCACTACATGTCCAATGACACAAGATATACAATGACATTAATCATACCTCTACTCTAGACTGTCTTTATAGACCTCGCTTGAAATAATGATAATTTGCTAATATGATAACATGTTTGAGCCTGTTAGAGCTCTGGTAGGACACTTTTACACTCTGGCCACTACAGTGCCAGGGGATTTTGTCACCTGACTTGCGGTGATCTGTTATTCGGCGTCGATTCCTTGATATGTAGGAGTGTATCTACAAGGGGTCGCCAGAACCAAAAGGCATTGTGCTACTAATGAGCTTGCAAGGGTGAAACAGCAGTTGTCTAGTAGTGTATAAATGCCGTATCAAAGCTCACGACAGGCTCAAACATGTAGTCATAATATTACATTGTCATCGTGTTAGACTTTTCCACTAATCGTACATGTATAAATCCGAATAGTAGATCGTCTGTCGATCAGTTATGTGCTAAGAATTTGATCTAAAGGGATATCTAAGGATCTGCAGACTGAAACGCCCATGTAGCCGCTTCCAAGAAAATCTTCAGCAATCGTGAGCCACGAAAAGATATCCTCATCGTCTGATGGAGAGTCTTGTGAAAGAGAAAAACGGATGTTCGATGATGTCCGGTAATAAACACAGGGAAATCCGTAGTCATGAGTTGGCTAGTGAACGAGTAACAGCAGCAGGGCTCATGGACACCTGTTCCAGCTGACAGATCGAAGCAAAATAAACGCATGAATAGAGGCTTCGATCTGTCACTTGGAACAGGTGTCCGAAGAGCGTTGTTCTCCCTTTCTTCACTGAGTAACTCATGACTACAGGTTGATACTAACCAATGTCTCTCCTACCGGGCATCGTCAAAAATCGTTCTTCAGCAAAATCCAGCTTTGTCGACATTTCGTATATTTTAGTAACTATGCCATACCTGTGCCTTTAGAAACTTCTAGAATTATTTCCATCTCCGACTACAAAATTTCTCCAAAGCTCATTCTTTCACACTCAGTACTCTTCTCAAAGCTACAGTAGCCACAGCTAATCGTCTTGACCCTGCTGTAGGTATAGGCGTGCTGCTTAGGGTGGGGTTTAGCATCCTCATAGAAGAAATGGGTTCTTTCGGATTATTTCTGGTTATAAAGGGACAAATGAAAAACCGACCCTCACTCGCTGAAGAGGAACTTTTTCTAGGAGTGTTAGTAACCATTCAAAAGCTGAAACTCCAGGCTACAACCTCACGTCGCCGGCTTACGAAAAAGTCTTTTTAGACTTGCTACAGAAGGAAATTTCTGGGGTTGCAAACGGTTTTTCAGAACAATAAGTACAGCGTTGGAATCAGCTACCATTACTCTATCGAATAACTACTAATAGTCCAAAGAAAGAGCTCTATCCGCGGAGAAATACGTGCATCTGCTGCAACACATGAAATTTCCTTCTGTTACAACGTCTTAAAAAGGCTTTTTCGAAAAGCGGTGACGTAGGACAGTAGCCTGAAGTCTCAGCTTTCCAAAGCTAACTAAAACTAACACTCCCATGAAGATTTCTTGAGCAGCGAATGAGGTCGGTTTTTAAATCCCCCCCCCCCCCCCCCTATAACCAAAAAGAACCAAGAATTGGCTTCTTGCTACTAAGTCACTCGAATAAGCTATTAAGTCGTGATCTACCCTCTAGTAAGACATCATTGAACACATCAGAGCCACAGTGGGGAATAGGGATGAGGGGAGGAGGAGTGGGGTGGAAAACCACTATAACTACCCACTTCCAAACCTCTCAGGAGCTCTAATGATCGGGAAATCATCGATCCAGTGGCAGAAAGGCACGTGATCCGGGCCAGGGTTCGGGCCTAAGTCCGGATCCCGATCTGGGTCTGGGTCCGGGTCCGGGTTCCGGCCCGGCAGGTGGGATCCGTCGATGTCGTCGAGGGTCGGACGGGACGGACGACGCACAATTGCACTTCAACGGCCCGCCCGTCCCTCCGTTTGTCGGAGCGGCGACGACGAACTCTTTCAGTCCGATCCTCATCGATGTCGATGTTCATTTGAATACCATGCTTTTACTCGATTATCAAAGTAATCCTACCTCTGATTTTATTACTGTGAATAAAAAATCACCCCTGGTGACGTCACGATGTCCTGGTAGATCATGACGACTACGGCGTGTTATCCCTCCGATGTGCAAGCAGTGCGGACCTGCTTCTGCTGCTATCTCTGTCACTCCTGCTTCAATCAATGTCTATCTTTTACATGGCTGTGGTCTTTCTTTTGTTTTCTTCATGCTCGTCTGAATCACTGCTCAGATTCCCTTTGAAATTACTAAGCCAATAGCTCAAGCTTGATTCAAAAACAAAAGCAAAAAAAAGTGTCCTAATGGACCGACGTTTCGGCGTCTTTTCTCGCCTTCAGAGGAGCTGGGTCGAGTCGATTGTGAGTCGCAGTTACTCAAGAAACCGTTATTGATCGACCAGGACCAGGATCTTGAGGGCAGGTTGATCTACTGACTATCATACCTCATAGGTCGATTTATTGATTGATTGAACAGTTATTGTCGCAAATAATTGAATAGCTGAACATTTTGCTTTGGGCCTTTGATGTGGCTACTGTCGATTTGTCATCAATCCCTCCGATTTCAATCAATATCTATCTTTTATGTGGTTGTGTTTTTGCATTTCCATTCGGCTCGGTTGGAAACTACACTGATTGATTCGATTCTTCCTGAATGCCTCAACAAAATTGACTAGGTAGACAGCCAGTGAGCTTTTTTTCCCTCAGTTTCTTCGATTTAACAGTTATCCTCCAAAAGAATGGCTAACCCCAGTTTTGATCTACAGAAAAGAGGTCCAGAATTGCTATAATATCATAAAGCTCAAATAAATTCGAAGTCTGTTAAGATATTCGGAAAAGAAGTGCCTCTTGCCTTATTGAGCACTTCCTATATATGAACGTTCGTGACGTCACCGCAACGAAAAACATACATATCGATCGACTACGTAAGATTCCAGGATTTTAGGGCTCCGAGTTGATTATCCCAGTTAGTAGTGGAGATAGCCGGTGGGTTTCCGGTTAATCACCATCGAATGATACCGAATCACACCCGTTGATGGTCGAGTTGATCGCTCTGGTTCCCTCAACAGCGCTCGTGACTTTCGTATCAGACTTATGACTTGTGAAAGTCTTTTCCTCGATTTGTACCCGACGAGTGACGTCATCAGTTGTCTTCTCGAATTCGCCCTCCTAAGGTCTTCGAACTAAACCCCCGTTGAAGCCACCACATGCTGTGCGGATCCCAGCACTTCTTGGATTTGATCCGTCTTCTCGCATTCGTCCTCCTCCTCCTCCACAAGGGTCTTCGAACCCTTCAGGGGTTGCTTCGACCCCTGCTTGAGGATTTCATGCTCCTCGTAAATGTAGGATGGCGGTGTAGTCGATTATTCCCTTTGTAATCTGGGAATTAGCCGACGTAAACTTCCCCACGTGATTGCCAGGAGAGTGTTGCTAAGCGGGTCGAGTCGGCAGCTTGTTTTCTGATGGACTGCAGGTCTTATCACCACATTACCCCCCCCCCCCCCCTTCCCCCCCTCACCCCACCCTCTCCGCGTATGAAGGTGTATACGTATGTACATGTATATACATACGTATATATGTATACATATATATATATATATATATATATATTTATTTATGGTTCTTCTCGGTTAAAAGAGGACCCATGAAAAACCGACCTCATTCGCTGGACAGTAATTTGGGGCTGTAGCCTGAAATCTCGGCTTTCGAACGGTTACTACACTCTTAGAAAAGTTTCTGTCCAGCGAGTGAGGTCGGTTTTTCCTTTTTTTCCCCTTGTAACCGTAAAGAACCATGCGTATATATACATAGTATTATAGATTTAGAGGCGATTTTCTAAGCTTCAGATTCCAAGCAATTTCGAAATGAATCAAAAGGTCGACTCTGACTAAGCCTTGAAACAAAAAATGGAAGCCATCTCCACGAACCGGAGCTGTTTTTTGCACATAAAGCTTGCCCAAGATTGGTGTCCTCTTCAGGAACGATGACTTGAGTTTTGGTGGCTTCCCCTTCCTCAGAGCCCTGCCAAGCTACTTATATGGGAAGGAGTACTTCGTCCATCATGAGGCGACAAATGAAAAACCAGTCTTATTTGCTGGACAAAAACTTTCCATAGTAGTGCCAGTGATAAATCGAAAGCCAAGGGTTGTGGCTAGTGCCCCACGTGGCGGGTTTTCGAGATAGAATTTTTCTGACATGTTCACTGAAAGGAATTTCGTGCGTTCCAGACGCCTATATTTCTCGCCGGACAGGGCTCTTTCTTTGGACTATTGGTAATCCACCGAACGGATTACCACTAGTCCAAAGAATGAGCCTCGTCGGGCGAGAATTATACGCGTCTGAGACATAGTTTTGTGTGAATTTAACGGCGCTAAAAAGGTCTTTCCGAAAACCGGCGACGTGGGGCTGTAGCCAGAAATCTAAGCTTTCGAATGATCGATAGCACTCCCCATGAAAAGTTGCTGTCCAGCGAATGGGATCGGTTTCTAATTTGTCGACTCATAGTGGACAAGTACTTCAGTTACATAATACGACGTAGTCTGATAATGATTTAACATGTTTCAAGTCGTTTGTCAGTTCTAAGTGCTAGACAAGCGCCTGTTCGACCTCAAGGACTCAGTAGTATAGTCCATCGGTTCAGCCGATCCCTTGAGGCTGTGCTTCTCTATGAAGGAATCGACGCCGAAAAAGGATTCATACCTCCCCATTCGACTGCTTTTTTATAGACTACGCTCTAAAACAATAATAGTTAGGTTACAAATTTTAGCAGTCATAAGCTCTACTGCTGATCTCTGGAATGTTAAGGTATTCTATCACCTGACTTGCGGTGATTTTTTATTCGGCGTCGATTCCTTCATTGAGGAGAATAGCCTCAAGGGGTCGGCTGAATGGAGGAGGAACTATGCCAATGAAGAGTGCTGGAGGACGAAATAGGCGCTTGTCTAGCACTTAGACCTAAAAAACTGCTCAGAACATGCCATTGTTAGAGACCATGATTGTTTTTGAGCGAGTTCTATTTTGAAAAAAGCGGTAGAACGGAGAGGTATAAAACGACGTGTCCAAGTACTGGTCCAGAGATCGCTCGTCGAGTGATACACACGGAGAGAGAAACACTCGTAAAGAAGAAGTCGTCGTGACGTCTCTTCATGAGCGCCCGCCCGTCCCGTCTCTCTGTTGACAATGGCGGTGTTCAATGACCAATGTACAATGCAATGCAGCGAATGAATGAATGAATCGTCGTGAGTGTGATCATCGGAAAACTACTCGTCATCATCGGCACAAATCGGGGAGAATCACGTCGACCATCCATCACACACCACCACAGCGAAATCGATTATTGAAATTGAGTCACCTGAGCTGGCATCACCACCACCACTTGAGCGAACAAAACGAAACACATCACGAGTTCAGCCACCGGCCGACCGACCGACCGACCGAGCGACTGACTGACTGACTGATTGACTAACTGACTAAGTGCCTGGCTCGCTGACTGGCTGACTGACCGACTGACTGAGCGACTGACTGAGCGACTGATCGTCGTCGATAGACTCCACTAACCAGATCGTTTCCATCCTCATTTCCTTCATGCCGGTGAGGTTTGGCGGTGGTGTTGGTGGTGACGGTGATGACATTTGGTGGCGAATCAATGGCGCTTAAAACGAAACGACGAAAGAAGCTGAAAAGGTCAGCCGCCTTTTGCCATTTTCGTTCGTCAACCACGTGTTGACGAGAATTCCTCGAACCTCTCGATGATCTCTCTCTCCCTCTTTTCTTATCTTCTTTCTGAACGCTATTTCTGGCTCAAATCACCTCTATTATCGGTGGTTCGTTCTCGATGGTGTTATATATGGAGTATTTCAGGGATTTTCCAATATCGCGTATGTCATTGTCGTCGGCGGGACTCGCTCCCGGTGATGTAACTACCCCGAATCCACTTCATAATACGAGTAAATATAAGGTCTATGTACAAGCGGTCGATCGAGCTCTGAAAACGTTCGAAATCCTAACGAATGGGCCGACCTGATTTCAGCACTCGCCAAGCTGACAAAGGTATTTTTCAGCTTTTTGTGTAACTTTTTTAGTCCACTGGCGCAAGGAAAAGTAGTGTTTTTCCATATGAATTCCTTATTTCTTCTACTTTTTGCAGGGTTACGATGTTATATATATATATATACATACATATATACATATATATATATAATCTAAGAATGTTGAGCGATGTGCAATCCTCAAACATCAGCCGGGAGTTGAACCCGCGTGTCACCTTTTCCGGGAGCGCGGCGAACCACTGTGTTACCGCGGCTCCTCGTGTTCGGCTATCACTCTTCCACCTTTTTTTTCCCCACTAATCAGAGAAAAAGCGATGTTTTTCACTTGGAGCAGTGTGCATTAGAAGTTGCCTGTTTATTTATTACTTTGTTATTTCGATGTTATACGCTATTTTTTTTCATTAAAATTGGTAAAATTTTTGGTGATGTGAAAGAGAGTAGACCCAGGCGGGAGCTGAACCCGTGTTCCACGTTCGAGCCCCGCTGAGGTCAATTTTTGCATAACACCCAGTATGCTTAGATTTATGATTTCAGCGTCATGTCTGATGGAAAGCAGGAAAGACAAAAGTTTCCGATAGGTTGTTCTCATTATCACTTCATACTTCATCTAACGGATTAAAGTGGGATCCCGGATAGAGTGAGACGCGAGTTCGAGTCCCGCCTGACGCAAAAGCTTTGCACATCACTCAGCATCATTGTATATATTTGTATCATTAGATCAGCGCTCTAAAGCGGTTAAATGAGGAAGAATTCTTGTCTTCATTTTAGTTATTTGTTTTTTTTTTATCAGTAGAAATAACATTTTTTTTTCTCCTAAAACATCGTTTGCTGGTTTTTTCCGTTTCCTCTGCTGTGCAAATCTTCAGTGCTGATTGATTTCAGGTATTTCAGTCTAACGCTAAATTTGGTGATATTCCTAAACCAGTCACGGTGGCCAAGCGATTATCACAATGTCTCCATCCGGCTCTGCCAATGGGTACGTCCATCGTGAGAGCGACTGCGCTTTGCTAGCCTTCTTTGTGGTTTTTTACATTTTGTTCCGTGATTGATAGGATACTCCTATGTCCTATTTAGGTGTACATTTAAAAGCCCTAGAAAACATATCGCCAGATATTCGATATCCTTGGTCCGGAATCGCTGCCAAAACTCCTATATCTATTCGCTGTTGGCTTATTTCCACTCATGGATCATTGCGGTATCAAGGTAAGCGACTAGAATTACCTTGATCTTTCCCTTTAGTCAGTTGTGAGGCGGCTTTGTCAGGTGTACGACCTCAATTTTTTCAGTATTCTAGCCATCTGGAATTATTATCTGGTTTTTCTAGGTCAAATCCGAATTGTTCAACATTTTCGAGCAGTATCTTCTTCCGCTTGGTCAAAACCTGAGGCCGGCACTACCGGGATTTTTGGCTGGAGTATTGCTAGGACTCGAGGAAGGAACGGAGTTCTACGAGAGGTTTGTGAAGAACGTTTGTTCTCTTCGTCTTTCCCTCCCAGAATTATGTTCATATTGGAATTTGAATTCATATTTAAGGAAAAGAGTTGGCTTGGCATTCAATATTTCGGCTTAAAAAACACACTTATTAGATGACTGCTTCGTCTTCTTCATCCTATAATTGAACTAGATATTTCACATCCCCAAGTTTTATGAATAAAAAGGCTTTCAAATGATTTTTGTGGCGACGATCTCTTTCGGATTTCTTTTTTTTTAAATTTCGCAACTTAATTTATTTTAAAGATCTCCAGATTTACCTACTTTTTTTCGCCATTTCGAAATAGAAAATGCGATTCTTAGAACTTGAGGTATTTTTGTATATTTTGTATTAAATAAAGCGCATGTGGCGCAGTAGTTAGAGGTGCCCTGCGTCGCACACGAGGTCAATGGTTCGATCTCGCGCTCATGGATCACCAAGCCATCCATCCCTCCGGGGTCGGTAAATTGGTACCAGACAGGTCTCAGGCTTGTCTGGGAGGATAAGCAGCACTGACTCGGTTAAGCGGGAGGCCACCGCGAGTCATTGTAAAGGCCAGATATGCATTCAATCACCTCAAACGAAGTTAAAAATTGAAGTCGAATGCATGGCGCATCCCTCAGGGATTGATCAACGCCGAGAGCTTTATCTTTTATCCTTTATTGTATTGAATTATGGTTTACGAGAGTGGTGTAGGATCTGGTATTTGTCCACTAAAATTCAAATTGCGGTACTCGTTAATTTGAAATTCAAATCCATTCGAATACTTTGATGTGACGTACCCGTTGCCTCCGATTCTATGGTTTATTTCATTTATTGATTTCATAATTCAGATCGCTATCCGTACTTGACCAAGTTTGCGAAGGAGTTGGTGAACGTGCGTTCTTCGCATGCCTTTGGCAAGCTGTTCTTGATTCTCCGTCTGTTCGACTACCGGCAATGCTATATGTCAACGCGAAGTTTGACAAAACCCGAACCCTCGACGATCAAATAGCTATCGTTGGCGATCATGTGAACCACATGGTTAGATATTTTCATATAAAACACAAGATGTTGAGTAGTATGCGAAAGCTCCACCCCATGCGGGAATTGAACCGACGTGTCACCCACGCCAAGAAACGTACTGCTACTGCACCATCACAGCCAGAGCTTTGCTAATACTCTCTCTTGCGTCAGCTTGAATTTTATAGGTGTACGGGCTTACCAGACGAAGCACGTTAACGGTTGGTTGCTGACAGCTCTGATGCATCATATCGAATTAAGAGTGGTAGCAGATCGGTGATATCGGTGGTATAGTGGTAGCACGCGCCTTCGGTATGAGTAGAACGCGAGTTCCACTTCCATTTGGTGTCGCAAGTTGTGCGTACGACCTAGCATCCTTGGAAATTCAGTTGTAACCTCATAGTTCTGCTGTAGGAGTGGTTATATCTCTTTAAATCCATGAGATATGCGACTTCTGGTTCAGATTTGACCTCTCAGTTATCCTTTTCTCCATTTATTTTATTTGTACTGTTATATTTTTTGTTTTACTTAGGTAGCAGCTCTTTGCGCCACTGCCAATGATTCTGGCTCACCCTTAGTTCAGCGAAATCTATTGGATTTCCTGTGTTCAGCATTTCCACTAGATAGTACAAATCTAACCAGAGAAGATTTTGTACAAGTGGGTGCTTCTCTCGATAACTCATCCCATTTCTCAACTTTTTCTGAATGTAAGCCTCTTTCTTGCTTTCAGCTAGTAATGCGATGTATGTTTGTCGTATTGCGAAGGGATATGTCCTTGAACAGGCGACTTTACACTTGGTTGATGAATCCAACAGGTAAGCATCTTTACAAAAGCTACCGTTTATATCTTTCGTTTTGAGTGTTTTCTTAAGATCACTGCTCAAATTTCAACTGCCCGACTGACAAGATCGCAAGATCAAAACACGTGTATCGGGCTCTATAAGTCAGCCCTCCTTGACAGGCCATTGACATGCGTGGCTCGATTACTGATTATCAGGCATATTGAAATTTGAGCAGTGGTCTTAAGAAAACACTCGAAACGAAAGATATGATATTCTGAATAAATTAGCCAAAAGCAATCGAGTGTACAACACTCTGTGTTCGGTGAGAATTTCACTGGACATAGAGTGCAAAACGTTCGTCGTCGCTAACTCTTAGTGTGGGGACTGCAGCACCCACAGAGATTAGCAAAAGACGAGAAAGGGTAACTGCCCGACTGACGATACCGCAAGGTCGAAACACGTGTATAGGGCTCTATAAGTTGGCCCTCCTTGACAGGCCACTGACATGCGTGGCTCGAATAATGATTATCGAGCTAGCGTTTATAGTTTATCGTTGTCTTCTGTTTCTAGGAGGGAACATAGCTGTCAGTGGTATTCCCATAGGTGATGATCGAGTTGATTCGTCGTTTTTTACTGATAGAGCTCTTCCTCTCATTGTGGATGCATTGACGGAGTATCTGAAACTTGACATAATTGAGATTCCACAGTCGTCAACAAATGCGTGGGCGCATGGATGGGGAGACAAGCGGGTTAGTTAAGTCTTTTCTTTGAAATTTTTGCTCTAAAATGTCGGTTCTGTCGACTTTTCACCACGATTTTTGGATTATGTCGTTATTGATTCGTACCCTTTCTTCATTTCGGACCACTCTTAAAATTTATTCCAGGAGAGTGAGCAACACCAGTTCGCTGAAGTGCGTGTCTGTCGGCTTCTCTTATATCTTCAGGACCGCGCAGATATTGGCGCTCCTATTTTGAACAATGTTTTTCCATTATTTTTGATATGCGTGTCAAATATCTACGAGCGACTAACAAAAGATTTCTTTCACGTTGAGGAAACGGTTAGTGCTGAATTAATTTGTACTTTTCATTAAAAAAAAGCTCTCGGCGTTAATCAATCCTTGAGGGATGCGCCATGCATTCGACTTTTAACTTCGTTTGAGGTGGTTAAATGCAAATCTGGCCTTTACAATAACTCGCGGTGGCCTCCCGCTGGACCAAGTCAGTGCTGCTTATCATCCCAGACAAGTCTGAGACCTGTCTGGTACCAATCTGCCGACCCCGGCGGGATGGATGGCTTGGTGCGCCATGAGCGCGAGATCCAATCATTGACCTCGTGTGCGACGCAAGGCACCTCTAACCACTGCGCCACATGCGCTCTAAGTACTCTTCATCAGTTTCCTTAAGTTCTAGAATTCGTTAACTGTCGTAGAAGACCCGCTTACTATGTGATGATCATATTCACATACCTTCACCTATTCAAGATATCTTTTCTATTCATTGGGATAATGTTAAGCTGAGACCTTAGTTATTTCCGGACGTGATTGACGTCTTTGGAACTCACTGGGGTAGTAGTGCCATCTGTTCTAATATCATAATTTTCCACTAATTTACTTAATTTACCGATAGTTATTGTCTGCTCATTTTGAAGTAAATGCCTCTCATCACCGACTATCTTGTCAATTTATCGGCGGAATTTTGAAGTTTGAGCTTGTGCAGCTTTATACTAGAAACATTAGATAGCTTCGTTTTTCACTTCTTTTGTTGAAGAAATGGATGGATTCCGGAAAAGTGCTGTGTATTTAGATATTTCATAATCATCACTACTATTTAGAAACACCTGGAAACTAATATGGATCGAAATCATTTGCGACTATCGCTGGATTTAAAGAAGAATCCATCCTGTCTGCCATGTGTTGGATCGGAAGTTGACAAAACAAAAGATCAGGTAGATGCCAAAAAGACCTTTTCGTTGGTCTTTGATTTTCTCATAGATAACCATAGTTACGTCGTCTTTTGGAAATGTTCAAACCATCAACTTTCCTTGTCAGTCAGTCAATTTCTGGTTTTTAGTGAATCTTATAGTCCATACATAACCAATGCATAATTTTGAAACTGTACTTGTAAGAATTAAAACTTTCAATATTCAAATTGTAGACGCGTCGTTTGGATGAGATCACGAAAACGTTCAACTTACTTTTAAATTCCTTGGAACATGGGTTTCTTTTCGATTTTCTTGGCAACTGGTTCGCGAAGCTTCTTGATACGGTTGAACCGAACTCTAACGACATATCACAGTTCTCTAAGGTAATTCAAGAGCTTTTTATTTGTTCTGTTTTCAAAATTAATGGAAATTATTTTGACAACATCAACTTATTCATGAAGACGGCTAGTGTTTCGTTGCGCGTAGTTTGTCTTGAATTCAATGGGTGCGGTCAAGTTTACCTTTCATCAATGACCATCTTTCTCTGTAGTTATTTCGCTTGTGGTTGTTTTTTGTTATAATTATCAGCTGTTACCCTATTCTTCCCAGGGCTCGCTTTTTTCTCTATGTTCCTAGGTTTTCGAAGCATTTTGAGTCTGCGGTGAAAAGAGTATGCCCATTTAGAATGCTGTCAGCTTTTGGTATTGCTTAGTGTAAATTCATGCTGTCAGCTTTTGGTTTTGCTTAGGTAAATTCAGATAAGTGAATAAAGCTCTCGGCGTTGACCAGTCTCTAAGAAATCCGCCATGCATCCGCTTTCGCAGCGTCAGAGGTGAAATAATACATATCTGACCTTTTCAATGGCTCGCATTTGTCCATCGATCTCACCAATTCAATGTTGCTATCCTCTCAGACAGGTTTGTAACAGTTCATCGACCCCTGAGACATCGAAAGCTTGGTGAGCCTCGAATGCGGCATCTAACCATCGACCGTCGGTTGATCGACCATGTACGTGCCGCAGAGCACCTCCAACCACTGCGCCACACTCGCTAAGTGATAAGTATACCTAGGTTGTTCCTACATGTTTTGTACATCAGTCCGTATTTGACTGCGATTGGGACTGTGTACCTGCAACGTTCTGATACGTACGCCTTTTTGAAAGCACATTAAGGAGCGTGCTTGCCGTCGGACGAACAAAAGTGTAGAGAGTAAAGAGAGTTTTTGACCAACTGGTCATGTGGAATGTGGTTTTTTGGCTATTTAATCCTTTTTTGAGAAGGAGGTCGAAAGTTCTTCGTATAACTCGGTATCCTGGGATATTGTGTTACAACAAATCTGCAACAAATAAGTAGTCTGTAGGTGAAACATTAGAGTAATACATTTCGGTAAAGCTGTGCTGCTTACGCCTCAATATGGAAGCACATCCTCGTGAAAGGCCACGGTGGCTCAGTGTTTAGTCGCTCCGACACACGCGTGGTTTATGATTCGATCTGGCACCAAAGTTCATGAAGCCTTCCATCCCTTCGAGTTCAGTGAATTGTTACCAGAATTGTCTGCGATGATAGCAACACCGACTGATACATCGGTGATCACCGCGAGTTCCTGTAAAGACCAAATATGCATCCAATCATTTCTAACGATGCTAGATAAAGTTAAGTGTATGGCGCGTCCCTGAGGGGTTGATCAACTCCTGGAGCTATATCAGTTATTCTTATCATCGTGAATGTGTCAGCGATACTTTGCTGTGAAGTCACTTGTATCTCTATTACAATACTAAGACCCATTTTCGAAGCTCTTTGCATTTTTTGAATGTAAATTGAAAAGAATATTATAAATTCTTATCATTCATGGCCAGTTTCTGAATAATCCATTTGTTTGAGGTTGTTATGTTCTGTCTTGAGACGTGTAATCTTGACGGAGATCCTATTTTGCGAGCTCAATCACTGCCGAAGTTATTGAGTCGTGTACTAAGTACACTCCATTGTGACTCCAAATTAATGCTTATAGAGAACACATCACTTCTCCAGGTATGTAACTTACTCCTCTTTTGCTTTTCTGTTTCAAAGAGTCTACCTTTCAGGTAATCGAAGTTTGTACGAGACTACTTGCTGAAATATCGCAAGGTGGAGCTATCGAGGCCGCTGGTAGGTTTTCAAAAAACTCCTTATTTTTCATATCATCTAGCAACGACATCTTACTAGGGGCGCATGAGGTGCAGTGGTTAGAGGTGCTTTGCATAGCACACGAGGTCGAGGCTGATCTCGCGCTCATGGCTCATCAAGCCATCCATCCCTCCGGGGTCGCTAAATTGGTACCAGACTGGTCTCAGACTTGTCTGGAGGATAAACAGTACTACCTCGCTATAGCGGGAGGCCACCCCAGTCGTTGCGAAGACCAGATATGCATTCAGTCACCTCAAGCAAAATTTAAAATTGAAGACGAATACATGGCGCATCCTTCACGGATTGATCAACGCCAAGAGCCTCATTTTTTTATACTTTTTTATATACATATACATCCAAAAATGTTGAATATTATACAAAACGTTCGACAGGCGGGAGTTGAACTCGCGTTTCATCCATACCAGAAACGCGTGCTGCTTGTATTCTATTGTATTCTATTCACCACACGGAATGGGTGAAACGCAGGTTGTATCCTTGTTGGTATCTAATGCGGATTATTCGACATTTTGCCCATTTAGATTATAAGGATCAAGTAGCGGATGCTTCTTCATCGCATGGCAGTCCCCGTAAACAAGCGCCAAATGCTGTGGTTTCTGGTCCAATTGATGAAGGTTGGTCGCCCTTAATTCATTTTGATTTATGGAACCTGGTTTACTTTCAATTTTTTTCATATTTTATGGGAAAATATGAAATAATTTTGGTTCTAGATCAAGTGCTTATGGAATCTTGTTTGATGGAATGCTTGATGTTCTTGTCGTCTGTATCACGAATCTACTGTAAAACTCGATCCAACGTACATCTCCCTCTATTTACGGCCGTCTGTAGTCTCACATCCCAATTTGTGGATTATCCTCTCTATTGTGTGGCCCTGGAACATCAGAGCAACCTCCAGTCACCGTATTGGCTTGACGAAATTCTTCAGGTCTCTTAGATATCAAACTTGAATCCTACATAGATTCATTGACGAAGTTTGTGTTTATATTAGGTGATCGATGCGGAAAGTTGGGTCCACATGATGTCAGGGACTTCATCGGTTTGTCACTTTGAAACTTTTGAAAACGTGTAGTCGATTTTTCTATCTCTGACATAAGTTCTACTGTTTAAGATATAGGAAATTGCTATTTGCGAGGGAAAAAACACACTTGAAGTTCTACTGAAATTATCTACAGGTATCTTTTGGTGCTTCTGACTTGTCTGCGAGGATAACAGCTTTTGATCTCGTACTATCAATATACTTGAAGTGTTCATCTGTGCTTTCACAGCATGAAGCTCTCAGTGGGAGATTATCCGACGGATTTGAGTCGGTCGATCAGTACGTTTTTACTTACTTTAATATCTGTTTTATGGCATGTAGCAGTGCTGTACTTCTACTTCTTTCGTCTCATAAACTCACATCAAATGTTGTCCAATATGTTACTAAATAGGACTGAAGAGGTGCACCCGACTACTGTTTTGTTGAAGCCTCTTCTATTCGCGCCTCAACTTAATCAGTTGGAAAAAGAACGAATTTTTGAGGTACGCTGCTTGCTAATTTTTTATTTGCTAAAATGAATAAAGGAATACCGTAATTGGAGTGTTTTCGAACTTTTTTTGAGTGGGAAGAAAGTACGACCTGGTTTTTCAGCGCTGTGGGCAAGCAATTTGGCTTGGAGTGGGGTCGATGTGGTGTGCAGAAGAACACGAGAAGCTCTCTAGGCTAATGGCTCTCATACATTCCAGAAAACCAAGTGAACCAAGTAGTGATATGGAGAATATCGTTTGTTTCCGCTCTCACCAGCACTGATACGGTATGTGTTCATCTAGAGAGGAAAACCTATTTGAAAAGAGTTTATTTGGAAGATAATGCCTAGAATTTTCAAGAAAAAGTTCTTGAAAGATCAATCGATAAAGATCTTTAGTCCATCTATTCGTGAAACTTTGGTTTATTTTTATAATAATCTCGTGGCACATATTACCTGTTGCCCTGTTGATCGTCGAGAGACTTAGCGAGTGCCAGTAAAGTCTCCGTTCGTCACTGTCCCGTTGAACAGTCGCGTAAGTGGATCCCTTTGCTCGAGGCGCTCAGTAAACTTTAAATCCTTCTTTTAGAGTTGTCTTGGAAAAAAAATTTGACCACCTCCTGATGGTTTTCTTTCAGTGCGTTTGATAAATTCAGCTTGTAGTGACTCACTTTTTTCTGAGCCTCTCACTCTTCCATTCTAGTTCGCAGGTCCCAATGTTACGTCCTTCAGACATTTTCCTCAATGAAAATTTACCTGAAATTGCTAATAATCGCTCTCAAGAAGGTATGTAGGAACGGATGATGAAGCACACTATTAAGAAGCGATGTGTGGCCCCGTAATCCAGTGCTCTCCAGAAAGTCCATATGGGGATCTCTTAGCGTGGCTATCCCCAAAATTGCAAGGAGAGTCATCTCGACTAGTAATTGAATTGACTAGAAACCTAATGTGCATGAGGAGTTATGTAAACCGAAAATCTGTATCAATGTGTCAAGTATTGTAAATCACGACTTTTATAGATGATCAGTACACAAGCTGCACAAACGTTCCATCGTATGTGGATGCTGACTCGAACATGCGATGAACAACCCCTTCTACCCACGAAACCATTCAATCGGTAGGTATTATCATCGGTCTTTTTTATATATCTGTTTGTATCGACTTTAGGTAGCATTAATCCTTTCGGGACCGTGGCCCCACGGCCTCTGATCTCTATTGACAACTCTGTAGGGTCTACTCCAACTACTATAAACCTCTGACCCCCAGCGTGCAATAAACGCAACAGCATGCTATTGCTAGATACAGCGGCGTGCCATTGTTTTCCACAACAGCCTACCATTGTCAGACGCAGCAGCTAGCATTGTTTGATGCTTCAGCCTGCCATTGTTAGGCGAAGCTTGCTTGTGCTAAGCGATGCAGAGGAGATGGAGCAGACGGTCTAGAGTTGCTAGTTAGAAGTGCAGAGGCGTGGGTCTACGGTCCCGAAAGGGTTAATGCGGAGAGTTTAAATCAATCGATTTTAGCCGTAATCTAGAACAAATGTTGTGTTAAAGATATCACTGATTTTGAGCTGAGAGAATGTTTTTGTGGAGAATCATATCGTTCAGAAAAGACATTCCTGAAGATGTAATTGCAGAGAATTGCAAGACCCGAAATGATTGCTAATCATATCTGAACATCCACGAATTATCGACCCTACATTGATTCGATCAGCTTGATGTCACTTACGCCTAGCTCCTAGTAAAAAACTGTCATGCCTCCATTTTTGTATTCTAAAGTGTGATCCTCTTGTGACTATATGAAATTGGGGGCGATTTGAATGGGTAGAAATCTTAAAGGATTAGGCGAAATGATAGTATGCTTTAGTTGGGCACGTTTCCATGGATTATCTCCAGATTGCATCTGCAAGCATGGCTTTATGCACTTGATTTTTTATTGTATCACCTGTATCAGCTGTTGCCTCGGTGGTCGTCGGATGAATCGAGCGTGCACCAGTAAACTTTCCATTTTTCGCTATCACGTGCAAGAGTAGGCGAATGAGTTCTCGCTGTAGGAATTTGTTGAGCATCGTGTTCTCATTTAAGGATTCTCATGAAAAATGAGATCACCGGGTCTATGGTATCACTGTGGTGCGCTTGATATCCCGAGAAATTTAGTTGCTCTCGTCCATCGGTTATCGTTGTAATTCATTTCGTGTCCAGCATACCCTATCTTCATACCTTCGATATAAAAAGCTAATTACAGTGAAGTTTTCCATGTTTGTGGCGACTTAGATGGTAGAAGTCTATGAGAAGGCTCGATAGTACTGGTTTGCAGTACTTTCTTTCGTTGATCACTGAGCGGCAGCAATCCTAATGAGAGTCTATACTGAACATTGAAGCTTGTGGGTAAAGGTAAACTACAAACTTGTCGTCTGAGAGTTAACAAGTATTGGTCATCATTGTTAGTGACCATTTTTGAAAAAGTTGGATTAGTCGTCATCGAAGCTCGATTTGATGCCGAATAAAGTGGTGTTCATGTTCCACAAAGGTACACAAGTTCGTGCTAAAATGTCAGCCGGGTTAGTGGTTTTGACAATGTAGATATGTTGAGTAGCATATTTACTTGCTTGTAGTTGATTTTGGACGAAGAAGTTCGGAAGCGATAGATATAAATGTTAGAGATTTTCCTCCTGGAAATGGTGAGACAAAGGTTCAACTCTCGTTTGAAGCTTGAAGTTTTGCATTTCACTCGACATTCTTCGATATATGGTTATAAAATCATAACACAGCAACAAAAAGCAGTTAAAATAAAAATATTTTTCTGCAGGTTATATATGACCGGGTTGTCAGTTTGACTGAGTATAATGTCTAAATGTCATTACTAGACCAAGCTCTCAAAAATTGTGACAGCAGTACAGGTGCCCAAATAGTGTAGTGGTTCGCATGCGCCATTGTTCAGGGTGGAAGGCGGGTTCAGCTCCTATCCGAGATTCAACATTTTGCACTTTAATCCTTCCAAATGTTTTGATAGTAACTGTGATTTTGTTAACTAGTTTTGATATAAACTTTCCAAGAGCTGTTTAAGAGCGGTAATGCTGTTGCTTGGTGTACTAGCAGATGAGTCGGTGTCAAGAGCTCGTACAGAGCTAAAAAGTGCTGCAGCTGCATGGTTTATCGACTGTGCCAAGCACAATGATCTTCCGCGTATAGTACAGGTACGCAGTGTTTGGCTTGGATATGACTGGCCTTTTTTTTTTCAAATTTTCCTAAGTTTAAGATGCTTGCGACTATGTTGATGAATCCTGTAACTGCTCGAATCTCCATCCAGTATGTTTGGCAGGAGGCAAGGTAATGTATATAGGACTTTGGAGATTTAAAGCTAGTTTAGAAAATGTACTTTTGTAGATTATCAAAGGAACAGTTTTCATCAATGCCTCCCGATGTCTCTGTAGTAACACTAGTAACACATGATGGAAAACAGCGATTATATCACTTTGACGGTCCTGTGACAGCAGATGGGTTTGTGATTTTGTTTTTGTTCTTGTTTCAATATCGTCTATGCTATCATTTATTTTTCTAAGCATCTATATCTGCTGTCAAATGGCGTCTATTTTGTTTTTTTTTTTGTCCTTATCAAAATCTCATGTGGCGCAGCGGTTAGAGGTGCCCTGCGTCGCACACGAGGTCAGTGATTCGATCTCGCGCTCATGGCTCACCAAGCCATCCATCCCTCCGGGGGTCGGTAAATTGGTACCAGACAGGTCTCAGACTTGTCTGGGAGGATAAGCAGCATTGACTCGGTTCAGCGGGAGGCCTCCGCGAGTCATTGTAAAGGCCAGATATGCATTCAATCACCTCAAACGAAGTTAAAAATCGAAGTCGAATGCATGGCGCATCCCTCAGGGATTGATCAACGCCGAGAGCTTTATCCTTTTTTTTATTTTTTATCAAAACCTCGCTTAAGATTCTAATCCGGGTTTCTAGCTTGTCACTAAGGACTTATGAAATAGCGAACCAGTTATAGAATTTTTGTGGTCGGTTGAAAGACATGATTGTAACTCAGTTGACCCACTAGGGACTGAGTACAAATTAGTCGCGATTGTGGGGTACAAAAACCTTCAAACTGTCAATATTTGATAAAGTTGTTCCTTTGAGCAAGCAGAATTATAGTGTTTGCCTTTTGGTCTTGATAGCTTCTCGTCTCGTAGCATACCTAAAACTGACTCCGGATAAAAATGTGAAGCCGGTGAACTACTTGTCAGAAATGTTGCGAACTCAACTTACGATGCCAAAAAATAGGCACAAAGGCAATCGTCCTTGGCAATGCTCTCTATTGCTGTGCCTCTCTTAGAGAGTACGCTGACATTAGCGCATTTGGATGGATGCACTTCGTCTTCAAAGGGTTGACTTCCCAAGTTTTATGCATGGACTATGCTTTGTCAACGGAATTGCAGCCGAGAGCAGAAGACTTCACGATCTTCTTTATCTTGGATGTCGGATTCGCCTCGGTGAAACTTTTCAGACCAGCATTACACTATGAGTTTGATGACACTTTCTTAGTCGATTTTTGTATGTTATCCTTGGACAAACGAAGCAACGACCCCTTTCGCTGAGCAAGAACTTCTTATAAGAATGTTGGTAATCACTCGCAAGTTTAAACCTCTGACTGCTTCGCTATAGGGCTTCTTTTCGAAAAGACACTTTTATAACGCTGTAGCATTTAAATTAAATTATGATCTATAACGACCGCCTGCTTTGCTGCTACTTCGCTGGAAGCACGAAAAGCATATGAATGTGTTGAGGAAATCTTGTAGTATCAGAGTCATACGTTTTATCTGGAGTTCCTTTCGAAGCAGAGAAAAAATTCCTATTTAAATAACAAAAATTGCATCCCCACACATGTAGCACGTTAGAGCAATCGATCCATCGCCGTATCGAAACCAAGGTCTCACCCTCTCCGGTCCACACCACAGCCGGAAAACAAATGTCCGCGCATGTAAAACTCAATCTTATCTCCCTTGCCTTACTGCACTGAAACGATCGTTCCAGAAATTAAACAGAGAGTTGGAATCTTGGAAACTCGCGCTATCTAATTGTTACTTACAGTTTTGAAAAAGAGTTTTGTCCTGCGATAAATATGCGTGCGTGAAACACAAATTTTTTTCTATCATTATAGCGCTGTTAAGAAAGCTTTTCTATAAGGCCTAGACTTCATATACCATACACAATGCGGCTCTCGAAAAAAGGCACCTGTGAAAGATACAAAATGAGTTGAAAATTTCTCAAAAAAACGGCTTTTGAGGAAAAATCGCCGCTGAAACACACGTGGTAAACCAGTTTGCATTTAGTCCATTAGTTTTTTAATGATCTGATACATTCAGATTCACAGTAAGTAGCTTTCAAAGTAGAATAAGCAGTAATTGAGATGAGATTGGTTTCCCTAGGAAGATAGGGAATCAGTTAAATGTTTCAGCGTTTGGCAATACGAACTTCGCAATCGTCTGCTGCTGTCCACTGAAGCAGGTGCTTCTGAAGCCGAACCAACTCCACTGTCTTCATGTGCCGCTGTGGTTGGTGGTGATATTCCCAATTTTGACGAAGACACGGTGAGTTGTTCAAACATTTCAGGTGACTCGATCTAATGCATTTTACGAAATAGTTAGTTATTCGTCTTTTTCTTTCTGAAGGACTCACTCGATACGCTATCGATATCTATGGATGGTGTTGACGTAACTGTTATGGAAACGATACAGTACATAATTGACTGTGTTGTCGAAGAAGAGGAAAGCGAACTGGATAATCGACTACGTCTCGAGTCGGCACTCGTGACCGCACCCCCGGAGGGCAGCACACTTGTATTCAGGTAGGACTAAGGTCAAATGGCACCACTTACTTCCGTATACAATCCCATCAGTGATATCCAGAAGTTTCAGGTCAGAAGATGAATCGGAGGCTGAGCCATTGCCTATTAGTTCTCGCTCGACTCACGAAAGTACTGAACGGCCTCCTGCTTTTGTAGGCGATGGTGTTTCTAGGTAATGACCCTTTACTTTATTCTAAGTCTCGTGCTAATTTAATGTTTTCGTATCAAGTTTTCAACTAATAGTAATTTTACAATTAATTAAATAATTAATACTTAAATGCGCTTTCTGTTTGGTTCAGCGCTTTGATCATGATGATACGACTGTTTTAGCTCGTATAAGTCCAAGAAAGGACATCGTCGGCAGGATTCTTTGCAAGAGAGTATATTCAGCATGACCGAGCGAGAGCTGAAGTTTGTGTATTTTTATAACGTTTGTTTAAATGTTGTTCCTATGTTAATATGCTTAATGCCTTCTTTAAGGACTTTTGACACGACTGAGCTTTTACGAGCGTCCATAGAGTCCTCTTCGGAAGGAGTAAGCCTTTTCCACGAATCGCATGTACATATGCTTCTGTATGGAGAGAGTGGTCGTGTTGTTGATCTCGGCAGATCTGAAACGGCTTTCCGGATATTAACAGCCTTGTTGTGTCCAAGGGGAGCACCTGTTTCTAACCGTATGCTACTCAGGTAGGTGTTAATCTCCAGTGAGCAAATTATTTATTTGTCTTTGATTCTAGTTTTTATAGTTGCTTGGTCTCATCGGGTACTGCCACCCAAAATGGTGATAGCTCTGGTGCAAACTCATTGCTCAATGGATCACTCGTTGATCTGATGGCGAAGCATGTGCGAGCTATTCTCGGACAACATTTCTGGGGTGTCACTGGCGACGAAGATATATCTAAACATCGACATTTGACCTTACTGGAGCTCTTGCTTACGGTATGATATATTTATCTATTTGAGGTTTTTTTTTGAATCAAATGTCTTAGTATAGGCAGTGTCCTTAAACTTAAATGGCCTCTTTTCATATTACGTGATTCGCAGTGCTATCTGCATTATGTTAGATAAGTCAACCCTCTTTGACAGACCACTGACATGCGTGGCTCAAAAATGATTACCAGGCAATTTGAAATTCAAGCTGTGGTCTCAAGGAAACACTCGAAACGAAAGTTATATATGTTGAATGTACTAGCCACGAGCAATAGAGTGTACAACACCTTATGTTCGGTGATAATCTCACTGGACATAGACACGTTCCTCGTCGCTAACTCTTAGTGTGGGAACTGGAGCTCCCACACAGGATTGGCAAAAGACGAGAAAGGGTAACTGTCCGACTGACGAGATCGCAAAATCGAAACACGTGTATCGGGCTCTATAAGTCAGCCCTCTTTGACAGACCTCTGACATGCGTGGCTCAAAAATGATTACCAGACATCTGCATTCGATTTTTTCATCTGGCATCCATTTTTCCAAATGTCCTAGGATTTTGGCTTGTGGGTTCCATAGCCCTTTGGAGGCGGCGTGAGTTCGAAAATTATTGAGAGTTGCCGATGAATTCATGCCACATGCAGTGCGCAGTGTTTGGCAAAACCGAATGTGTAAAACTCGATCTTATTTTCCCTGGAACCCTGCAGAAGAACGCTCTTTCCATAAAACAAGCACACCGTTGGAATTCTTGAATTCTACGCTATGGCATGAGTACTAATAGCTCAAGGAAAGATCCTTTCTTGCGAGAAAAATGCGTGTGTGAAACGCAAAGGTTTTCTTCTGTAACAACGTGAAAAATAGATTTTTTTCAAAATCGACCATGTGCTGCTCTAACCAGAGATCTAGGGTTTCGAATGACCACTAGCACCCTTATGAAAAGTCCTCGTGCAGCGATTGGAGTCGAATATTCATTTGTCGCCTTACAATGGTCGAGTATCCTAGCTTTCTTCTCACAAAGGAGTTATTTATGCACCAAAAGAATATGAGCATGTAGAGAAAATCGTGTAGTATCAAAGTAATACAAGGAGTTCATATTTTTTTCTCTGAATGGAGGGAAAAGTTTTAAACTGATCAACGAAAGTTGCGATGCGTGCACCGATATCAACACTCTCCGGAAGGGTTTGAAAGATTTTTGTCTTGTGGATGTCGTTCAATCATAGTCACACTGATTTCTATTGAGAAAGTGTGCTTACACTGCTACAGTTTTCTAGTTTTCCACCGCAGGCAGCCGTGACCTTTGCGGGGTACACACAGCCTTTTGCAGAAAAGTGTGCCAAGGTTTTGCCATCTTCAGAGGGTTGGGAGGCTTGTTTGTTGCGGAGAAGGCTCGAAACAATGTGCATAGTGCGTGTGTCAAACAGCAGTTACGGGTAATATATTTCCTAACGGAGAGCCGATGGCCGAGTGGCCAGTGGTGCTCGGCGCCGCATAGGTCGTACTCTATCCCTCCCTTACTCCCTTCCAGTCAAACCGGCAATTGTTAACGAACGCCCCAAGGAACTCTTTGGAAACTTTGAGATTGCAAGGTGATGGACTTGACCTACTTCTACGACGTTTGTGAAGAAGACGAAATTGTCAAGCAAGCAGTGAACGCGAGGAGACAATTCGAGTGATGTAACTAGTGGGACTCGCCAAGTGAAAAAAGAAAACCGTGATACAGATCAAATAAAGTGATGAAGTGGAGTGATGTCTCCTAAAGGAAATGTTTCTTTGATGATATTGTGAGAAGAAATCTCAATAGCATATATTTAACCAGCGCACCAGTGCTTCTTTTTAGATCTCGCTTCACTTTCTGCGATCATTCTTCCTGAACTCTCCGATTTGTCCTGTTACACAGTCTGACCTAATGATGGCATGGAAATGCAAGGTACGCTAGGATATTTGCTATAGATGACAGACACTATGCCAGATATTATCTGATTTTCAATTATAAAATCGTCAAGAATTATTCGTTGAAACTGCGTTTCATCCTTTCCGTGAATGCATGCTAACCACTACACTACCGCGGCTTCAGTTTTACTCACTATTTTTGCGATTCAAGTTATTGATTCTGCCAGCAATCAACCGTCAGAATCGATACCTTATATCGTAGGAATAGTGGTAGTAAATGAAAGCTGCGGTAGTGCAGTTGTTAGTACGCGCCTCCGGAAATGATGAAACGCGAAATCAACATTCGCCCGAGGTTTGGAAGTTTTGCCTATCACTCAACATTATTGGATACCTTTATTTATAGTTATGTGAATGAACCAAGCAGTTTACAGATAGCAGCTCTCGATTTTCTATCGGAACTGTTGGGTGAGCTCTGTGATATGATCTGTGAACAGCAATCGAGACCATTTGCGATGTTCGTTCAGTCGGTGCTGTCCAGATCGAAACTCCAAAGATGTCTATTACATCTACTTCTCACCGTTGTTCATGACCCGAGGAAAAGCGCTGATCCAGGCCAGGCGTAAGTGTACATAAATAGATATTTAAACACATATTCAGGTTGATTTCGTAGGAATTAGCCTTCTCGTCTGTTTTCGAAAGCTTTTTCATGAGAAAATATCGTCAATATTTCAGAATGCCACTATCTGTTTCTATCTTCGAGTTCAACGAGAGAATATCGTCGAGCACAGGAAAACATTCGAGTGGATTGCTGTCAGCATATAACCGATCTCTTCTGAGTGTAACAGCTCAGGCAATTCGACTCGAAAGCGTCATTAAAGACGCATATTCCACTTTCGGAGACGTGAGCTTAGTGATATTTTCATTTGCTATTATTCTTCATGTCAATAATAGTTTCAACTTGCTTCTAAAAAGGAAATGGCACGTCAATCTTAAATGTTACGCAATATTTTCGTGGCTAGTTTTTCTCTTAATATCAACCCATTTATGACCGCTGCCGTTTTAACATGTCGAGTCATTTTAACCGCATGCATTGGACCGTCATCTGAATGTGCTCCGAATCGGGTTGCGTAGCGTATTTGCTATAGCCTTTTACATATGTGGTCAGAGGTATTCTGCGATACACATGTCGATGGTTTGATCCCGTGCCCCAGGCCCACTAAGGTTCAGTCTATCCGGGATCGATAGGTCGGTAACAGCTTTTCTCCTTTGAAGATAGCAGTGCTGACTTGATACATTAGCTGGCCATCGCGAATCATTGTAAAACACAGTTGTCTATTCAGTCACCTCTAGCGGTGTTCCATGAGGACGAATGCATGATGCATCCCTCAGGTATTGGTCAACGCCGAGACCTTTATCCTTTTTACCCCATGCTGGATTCTTCTAGTTTGGTTGAAACTTCTAGTTTATGATGGAAACAATATTCTTTTATGATTTTACCGCGGTAATATGGCTTCTCGCATGGTTATATCTGATCATTAAGGCGTATTTCTGTGTCCCTCTCATGTTTCTTATCCGCTGATTTCATTCCACCATCCAAAAACTACTTCTTTTGCACTACTAGAGCATCGAGAAGGCTTGTTTTTACTTTCAGACTCAAACTAAAGTCTATGTTCGACAAACTGTCGATTGACTCAAAATCAGTTCTGATATGAAAAGCTCTGTGTGGTGAAATAGCTTGGAAAAAAGCGTGCGCATTTTTTTGAGATAAAAGGATAAAGGATAAAGCTCTCGGCGTTGATCAATCCCTGAGGGATGCGCCATGCACTCGACTTCAATTTTTAACTTCGTTTTGAGGTGATTGAATGCATATCTGGCCTTTTACAATGACTCGCGGTGGCTTCCCGCTGAACCGAGTCAGTGCTGCTTATCCTCGCAGACAAGTCTGAGACCTGTCTGGTACCAATTTACCGACCCCGGAGGGATGGATGGCTTGGTGAGCCATGAGCGCGAGATTGAACCATTGACCTCGTGTGCGACGCAGAGCACCTCTAACCACGGCGCCACATGCGCTCAGAAAAAATGTCGAATCCATATATATCCAATCTCAGCTGGTTAGTACTGAGTGGAAGTTCGTGGAATTACCAGCGATCTGTGCTAACAACCATACCCAACAGCCTATCATAGAGAAGAAGAAGAAGAAGAAGAAGTCATAA
This sequence comes from Parelaphostrongylus tenuis, assembly GCA_019055375.1. Taxonomy (NCBI): domain Eukaryota; kingdom Metazoa; phylum Nematoda; class Chromadorea; order Rhabditida; family Metastrongylidae; genus Parelaphostrongylus; species Parelaphostrongylus tenuis. The sequence continues at coordinate 1,045,439 of JAHQIW010002694.1, forward strand.
AGAGAATTCTTCGGGATAGGCGGTTCGAAATGTCGAACAGACCACGTGGCGAAATCAGTGCGCATGGTTGTGAACGGGTTGATGAATTTTCTGGCGAAACCCATGAAAGGCTTAGATTATGCTGCCAGGATGTAGAGCCAACATATATCTATTCTTACGTATAACTCTAGGAAAATTACTTGTTATAGAGTCCGTCATGTGTGATGAGCCGTCTGGGAGTGGCACAGCAACTTTACAATACTCCATCACATCGAGGAACGTTACGAGAACCAAGTCCTGCATTAGTTGAACTTCGAGCGTTTTCTACTTATCGTTCTGAGCGCGTTGAAAACACATCCAGAACGTCATGAAATGTGGTTTCAATTTGTGGTTCAGATTCTTCCCTGGATGGAAAGGTTTGTAGAAATCGTTTTAGGATGAACGGAGCGTCTCTAATTGATTAATTTCTGATGTTAACTTGCACATTTTTAAGGTCACTGGCTACTGTTATGGTGCGAGTTGTTGAGCAGCTGTGTAAAAATATCGAATCAGCGTTGAGTATATCCTATCCGGAGGTGATAGATTCAGAAGTTGCGATTGGATTGAAAGAAGCCGAACACAACTATCCTGCCTGCTTCATAACCATGGTTTGTTCTACATCCGCTCATGAGTTCCATTAGAATTTTGGGTTCTTTCCTCTGTTACACGGCAAAAAATGAATATTTGGTCCCATTCTGGGCAAGAACTTTTCATAGGAGTGTTGCTGATCATCCGAACGCTCAAATCTCTGGCTATCGCGATACTCAGCCGGTTTTTCAGAACACCATTTTATAACGCTGTTAAATTCAAAGAAAAATTGTGTTTCACCTCCATCACCAACTTAACTCTCACTTTGCTAGAAGCAGGAAAGGCACACGAAGGTCTGGAGAAAATCTTTTAGTATTAAAGTCAAGCGTTTAATGTGGAGTTTCCTTCAAAAAGGTTGAACAAATTCTCATTGAATAACAAAATTCGCATTACCCTGTAGTCCGCAGAAATGCCAATTGATCGACGGCCGTCTTAAAACTGCCGGATCTGCCCTGTCCTCCCGACTCACCCCGTTGAGTAGCCAAAATATCCATGCTCGCGTATGTGAAATCAATATTATCTTCCCTGTTGCATCGCAGAGAAACAGTTTTTTCCAGAAAATAAGCATAGCGTTGGAATCTTCGAATCTTGCGCTATCGAATGACTGCTAACATTCTTATGAAAAGTTCTTGTCCAGCGAATCGTGTCCAATCGCCGTTTAACAGAAAAGCACCAAATTTTTTAGCCCCTTTCCGAAATTCTTGTGTTGTTGTGATTATTACATTCAGAAATGTTAAGTGATATGCAAAGCATTCGACTTAATGGGGAGTTGAACCTGCCGCGTTTTTGGTAACACGTGCTTTCGTTACGGGTTAAGCGCGGGTTCAACTCGTGCCCAAGGTCGAATTTTTGTTTATTAATTTGTTCGGCATATCATACCAAATTCTGCACATATTGCGGGTTTGTTTGTGAATATTTTTTTGGTAAAAATCGAGAATTTAGACACTGGAGACCATCACGACTCTGGTGCACTTTTGTGTTGTTGATACGTCTCCGACATCATCGACAGGTCAAACAGGAACACCAGTTGTTACCGGCAGCAGTGCTGGAAGTATGGTTGGCCAGGTTAATGTACAATCTTTATGACAAACATACTAATGGCGTTTTACTGGCCTCCTCGTGAATTAATCATTTATCTTTTAACTGAGGTAAATACGTAGCGGCAGGACTGCGTGTTATTTCATCTGCATAATAGCCGAGGAATCTCCTTTGGACTCGTGTATCTAAGTCTTTGTTTACAGGACAAGAAGCCTTGTCTTCTAGAAAAAACTACGTATAAATTGAGTACAAAGAATAGTTTTTTCCAACAGAGACGAAGGGTGGGTGGGAGAGCGTAGCAGTTGCCATAGAAAAAGTTGCGGGGCATAACCAGTTTAAGACAGTGTGCCAAATCTCAACTATTGTGATATGAATAAGTGATTTCCTCCATTGTGTTCTGATTGAACCGATAGAAAATTGAGGTCTTCAATCATTAAAGTTTTTAGGCGATGGCTGTGATTCCCGGAACAAAAGGTGCGACAGAACTTTTCTCTAATCTCGTCAAAGTGTTCACCTTCTCGGATTCGGCATCGGTAATGCACAGCTCTGTTTAGCTTCACTGATTTCAATGCCTCCTCACGCCAATTTCATAGTAGTTATCTGTCTTGTTCACTTTGCAAATATAGCTGGAATTCCGCTCCTAAAAATGTAATCAAACTGATTAAGTGTGTTAGGATGTAGGTCTACATTGTTCAGCTATGTGATGACGGCACCATCTATTCCTTTTTACTATTTTCAGATAGAAATATTTTTATCTTTTCAAAAAATTCTCTTCAGACTGGTGGCGCTAACCTTGCGAAGCTGGAGGGAACACGTGGTAGCGTAGCGCTACGGCAAGCTCGTAACGATATGCTTACTTCACTTCCTCACGCTCTCGCCACTATATGTGATGTTTGGACGGTGGTGCGGAGTAACAACGAACCCCGTCTGCCACTGGGATCTCCACAGGTCTGTATTCAGTCAATCTTTACTCTAAGTCGTGTAGCGAAGTCGATACGTGCGTATCTGCGCTGGTCGTTCTCTGTTTCAAGAATGCGAAGATATTTGAGTCAGTGTTATCTTTTCAGCTGTTAAAAAGTTAGTATTATCTATCTCATCCCCCCCCTCGCGGTCAACCGAATCACCGGCTAGCTGAAAATGACCACCGTATCGGAAAGTTAACCTCTAAGAGACGACGTGACCAGCTGAGATACACGATTGCCTGAAGCCTTTTTTTGCGGGACAAAACTTTCTCATAGACACTTGATTATCATGCGAAAGCTGTAATCTCTATGATTTCAACAGTATGCTTGTTCTTTTGAAAAGCCCTTTTTTACGCTGAAGCGGCGAAAATAAATGTTTCGCAATCAATTTGCTTATTTGCTCTCTTGGAGCTTGTATATTGCTCTTCGCCAGACTCCTAGTCAATCGATTGTTCGAAACTCGAGGATTTCGATACATCAGTTGATTTTTTGAAAGGTTATCACAGAACGCCGCATAAGCGAAAGGAAGTTACGTTTCACAATTGAGGTTTCTTTCCACATAAAAGTTATGTTGCATGAAAAGCATATCAGCTTGTCGAGAAATTTATGTAGTATGACAGCATAACGCGAAATCTAGAGGTTTCCTAAAATCGAGTGAAAAATTTTATTTGAACAGCACAAATTGCATGCAGCTCGCAATTCGCAAAAGCTATCATTTAACTGCCGTCCGTTAGGGTTAAAATAGTTTCTGCTCTGATTTGAACATACAGGCGATTAGGGTGACATGGATTTGAAGTCCTATAATGCACTCCTGCTTTCAGCAATTTCGTCGGCTGGTGCTGGACTTGCTATCCCCGATTGCACAACATCATCAGCAAGCATTTCTGACTGCTCTCTCACTAGTTTGGCTCACCCGCTCTGGAAGTAGTGCTACTTCTCCGAGGAAGATGGATCCTGATCGGGTATGTTATGACTTGGTTAAGCATGGTGATTATCAAATTGAGCTAATATCACTTTCAGTATTCAAGTGCATAAATATTATCTCTTGACAGATAAATCTTCATGTTTTCAGCTGAATTTCCACTATGCGTCAGCACAACATGACATAGCGAATTTACTATTGAGCATAAAAGTGATATCTTTCGAAGAACTGGTATCGGCTGTCAGTGATACACTTAAAGAAGTCGGGGTGAAGGTGACAAAAATTGGAGTAGGCGAAAAGGTACGCTCTTTGACTTGGTATGGAGTTCTCTACAATGAGTGGCTCTAATTATACATCTATAACTGTTGAGTAATATGCAAAACGTTCGACCTCGGGCGGGAGTTTTAACGCGTTTCACCCTAACGCGGGCGCTTTTTACCGCTGTGTTACTGGGACCACTGCTCTTATACCACTCTTTCTTTTATCTGAACTATTGAAGCGTTAAAAACCAACCTTCAACGAGTTTTATATCGCAGAAAGTGTGGTAACGAGGTAGTGGCCTTGGTGGTGTGCTGAAAGAGCGCACCCCTGATATGGGTGAAATGCAAGCTGATCTCTTGCCTAAGGTCGGATATTTTGCATATCACTCATCAGTCGCAGATGTATAATTAGAACATCATAACACTGCTAAAAGCAGTCAAGCAAATAATTCGTGCAGATTTTGCACTAATTTGTTATGGAGGACCGGTTAAGTCGTACGCTGGAACATTTGGATACGTCCTTTCGTTTTCTGGTTTTTTCTTCCCTTACTTTTTTATGGAAAACATATAGTTGAGAGGATATCGTTTTTGTCGTCACAGATATCACTGCAAGCTGTGAGCCAAAAAGTTGCATATTTTCTTTCAGTTGGTAAGATTCTCTATCATGAAGAAAAATTGCCTTTGATTTGAGTTTGTTTTGATGAAACCTTGAATTTGAAAGGACGGTTTGAATTCAAATTACCGAAAAGGGCGTTTTTTCTCATTTAGGAAGTTGTGTGAAGTACGAGAATTTTCAGGAATCAGAATATATTAGCATGGATTGAGATCTTTCTGTAGATTTTCTCTGGTTATAGCAGATAGTTGCAGTGTTCCCCATGTTAACGTTGTCATGTATATTCAGGCTACCTTTCCCACCGAGGCTCCTTTGCTCGAAATGGTACATTGTTGTGTGAGAGCGCTACCTACTGGGCAACTTCGCTCGTGCTGGTCTCAATTTCAGTCGCTATTTTCTGATGCACCGCTTTCTAGTCTACCACCACGGGCCGTATTTCTCCTGTACATGTAAGATAGCTCTTGTATTACAAAAACGTGGTTGTAGAACAGCGTCTTGGTAATGCAGTGGTTAGCATACACTCCCGTAAAGGGTGAGACGTGGGCTCAACTCTTTTTAGAGTATCAAACTTTTGCATATCACTCAGCATTCATGGATTTAGAATTTTAGCATCCTAACGCTGCTATAAAACGTTTCTTTTAGAATTCTATGTGACTATGTGCGATGTGCCGGCGCTTCGTATATAATAGAAGATAAGAATATGTCGCGAGCCGTCCAAGATACCGTTCAACGGCTTACCGAAGGTGTTAACATAATTGTTGGCTGGCAGCTGGAAACAACAACGTGGTTGAAAAGAACCCTTGTTGTGAAACACGATCAAGGTGAGATTTGTCGAACTGCCTTAAGTATTTCTGTCTTCGGTTTTTTCCTAGAGCGAATGTGGCGTAATGGTTAAAGGTGCTCTGCGGCACACACGTGGTTGATCAGTCGACGGTCGATGTTTCGATCCTTTTGCGAAGGGTTACCGAGAGTTCCCCTCCTGGATCGGCGAAGTGGTACCAGATTTGTTTGGTAGAACAGCAGCACTGACTAGATAATTCTCTAGGCTGCCCGAGTCATTGTGAAGGTTAGATATGCATTCACTTGCTTCAAAGAATGCAGCGAAGGAATCGAATACATGGCGCATCCCATAGGGATTGATCGACACCAAGAGCTCTATCCTATCAGCTTTATTCTTTATCTTTTCTACCACTTTTCTGTTTTCTAGGCCCACGATCTCAAGACGGAAGTCCTTCAGTTGAAGTGAACACGCCGATCAATACACCTCTACCTTCAGTCAATCCGTCAGAACAGAGTTCTATGCGTGGTTCAACGTTGTCGCTAATGGCCAGGTATGTGTAAATCTTGTAATTTCACATTTTCGAGATCTCAAGCTGAGAAATATATGTTTTTGCAGCTTCCAAAGATCCTTATACGCAAGGTAAATTTGTTCAGGCCGTCGTCGTTGGATACTGGATCGCAACCTGATAAGAAAAGTGCTTCAAATTTACGTGGGTCTGTAAAAGACACTAACAACAACAAACGGGACCCTGCTCATAGTACCCAGGCACTTTTCCTCCTGGCAGAGGTTTTGTTTTGAAATGTTTCTTCTCAGACGAAATCAATCTACTTTATTCAAAACATGTTTCAGAACTTAGCCGAGTTGGTCGATTCTGTATGCAAGAGCGATGATAAAGAGCGATTGCTTCCTACGTTACAGACCGTTTGGGGAAATGTGGTCCCTTATTTGAGAGCGAAAAAGTGAGATATATTTGAAATATGATTTGGAATTCGTTTTTAATGCTGCCCATTATACTTGTTCTTTCTTCCCTCTTACATTATTTATTTTAGTGCTAGGAACTCGAGGTTCTTCCTTGCTTCATCACAGCTGTTAGCATCAATGAGCTCGTTCAGTTATATGCGTCCTATATGGAAGAAAACAACGCTCGAATTGCTGCTTGATTCTTGTAAGTGTAGCCACTGTTTTCGGGACGTTTACTGCTGTTCACGCAATTTATTATACTTACTCAGCTGGTAACGGTACAATTTCTTCATCACATTCCATTTTTCAGCCTTTTGGAGAGAAGGTTTTTTTTTCCTTTTTCACACTTCAAGTAGTCATTCAGCTTAATTCTCGGCGATTTATATACTGTAGTTGATTTCTGAAAAAGCCTGCTTGGTGTGCTGTTGAAGCAAAAGCAACGCTGAAATCACACTTAGTGCGCATAATCGCGCGTCACTGGGATCAAGCTGCGTGCAGAAACCTCAAAGCCGTTCTAAAAAAAAACACTTTTTCCAATATTTATTTGGAGATTTTTTCTTCCTCCCACTGAAATTTTTAACTTTTCCGCATTGGAATTGTAGAAGGAACTTTGTTCTATAGTTCTGTGAGCTTAGGCTTTTATTTTCATCTTATAGTGCTAAATAAACCCGCTACTAAGTATAAGCCCAAGCCTAGGACTGTGAAACGTAGTCTGCTTTTCGCTCGTTCCCTGCTCTATGAAATTTTTTTCAAAACTTAGTTTTTCAGAATCAACAAAATTTATGCTTTCAAATAACTCTATCAAGGACCATCCACACCCTAGCCCAGTAAAAACATGTGCGTAGAGTTCGAAATGTGGTCTTGTTTTCAATGGTATATCGCTTTAAGGAGGCTTCGTCAAAAAAGCATAGAAATCACCAAGAGCTCAACTGTCGAATGACTACTAGAAGTCTGAAAAAAGCAGTAAATTTTTTTGTCCACCAAAGGGTTGAAGACTGGATTGAGATAGCGAAAAGTACCCTAATGTCCTCCCTGTTTCGTGTGATGTAAAACCATTGATACTACTTTCTGTATTCTTATAACTTTTAGCGTTTTTCAAGATGGATATGCAGTCTTTGAAGCAGTGGTTGATTGTAAGTGACCATCTCATGACCCATGACAAAACATCCTTCAAGGATTTACTGAGTGAGTGCTAGGAAGTTTTGAAGTACTAATTTCAAAAACCTGAGTACGAATGTGAGGAAATGAATCCCTTACTTCTATCAGCTTTCTTGCGCATGAGCATTAATTACTGTTACTCTATTCAGAAAGTATCGCCTACACTCCAAATGCCTCCTTCAGTATCATGACTTCAAAAGAGCAAGAATATGAGGCACGAGCTCTGGCAGTTAAACGGTTGGCGTTTGTTGTACTTGGTTCGGAGCTTGACCAGTACCAAGCACAAATGAATGACATTCAAGGCGAGTAGAAGATTAGTTAATTAATATTCACCTTTTGACTTCTGTCTAATGCGTGACACACCAACTTTTCTACGAGTTCTGTATTTCGTCTTTGGTTCTGAATGCTTGCAATACTATTTATTTGAAGAGCTGACGAGTTTCGGCAGCTTTCGCAATATTCAGAGCTTGGAAAGACCAGAATGCCTGCAGCCTAGTCAGTTAGATACCTTCAGAACCCCATCAGAAGGAGTCCACCAAACTCTAGATTTCAGTCTCATTATAAAAAACTTTTATCTGACACATACAACTTTCTATGACCTTTACACTGACATTTCAAGTGGACATCAACCGTGCAGAGTTCTTATGGATTGCCAACCTCCAACACTTTCCTTCATTCACCTGGGAATGACCCAGCCTGGCTACTCTCAACACCGCAAAGAGATCTGCCTCAACAGTATTCTCGTCGTTCACAAAGAAGTCGAGAATCTTAACTAGCAATTGAAACAAGACATGAAATGTTCAAAGAACTTTGAGACGATGAACGCTTGAAAACAAATTGAAAGCTAGAGGCATTGTTATTCGCACAGTAAAACCGAGTTCACAGGTTGGATGGATGGTATATATACATATATATGTATAAATATATGTACATGTATATGTATGTATAAACTTTATATATCTTAAACGTGAATATATATGTGCACTTATGTATGCATGTGTACGTGCATATACATGTGTACATTTTGTGTATACACTTATATACATGTGCATAATTATGCGAGGGGGAGGGGGTGGTCGAGTGGTTGTGGTGGTAGTTGTGCCGTGACACTAAGCTGATCGCCACCCCTGAACACTTTCCGACAGTTAACCTATCCTTGAGATAGCAAAGAGACGTGCTCAACGAGAACTTTACGGACTTCAAGAAGACGAAAAAACAAATTGAGCTAGAAGTTCTGTGATCTGCACAGTGAGAAAAAAAAAGTAAGGACGTATCAAATAATGTGCTAAAAAAAATACATATATATGTGTATATATATATATATATGTGCATATGTATATATATATGTATATATATATATATATATATATATATATATATAGACATGTATAAATGCACATATGTATACATGAGCGTACACATTAGATATACATACGTGTATTTTAATTTTAGAGTATAATGGGTGGAATTTCCGAGATAATCTGTGTCTGTATCTTCTTTAGAACGCCTGTCAGAGAACTTACGGGTTTCACAATCGCCTTCAATACGCTCTGCCGTTTTTCTGTGTATCCGTGTGTTACTGCTACGATTACGACCACCAAGCCTAATTGGAATCTGGCCAATCATGATCACAGAACTGGTAAGACGTCGCATTAGTGTTTCTGTAAACATCTAACGATTTCTGAATATCACTGATTATGACTTGAACAATGAATAGCATATTCAACTTTTTTATTGTATCCTTTAGGTTCATGTACTTTTGCAAATGGAACAGCAGTTGTGCTCTGAAGGTAATGGCATAGAAGATCTTGGATGTGCTAGAGATGACGCATGGATGCAATTATATCTAGCGGCGTGTAAAACGCTTGAGACCTTGTGTACCCTGCCAGCAGGATATCTGGCTCAATTCCAGATGTGAGCCACACTTTTCTCCATTCCTACGTTTGCATCTCTATCTGTTACTCGTTCTGTAGCTGATTGTGAGGATAATATCGGTACATCGTAAAGAACGTGGATCTTCTAGTGATAAGGATCGATGATACAAAGGAACATTGAGTGGTATTCCAAGCATTGAACCCAGACGGGAGTTGAATCCACGTTTCATTTATTCCGGGGACGTGTTGTACCACTGCACCACCAAGGCCACCGCGCTGCTGCCATTTTTTTTTTTTTTTGGATGTGAACTGTAACACTGATCACGCTGCTAAAAGCAGTAAAAACGAATTCATATAGGTCATACTTTAGATTCTCCATAGCTTTCAGCTTAACTGGGTCCACTGCCGTTATGTGCTTACAAGATCAAGAGCTTCGTTAGTTTTTATAGAAGAAGGAGTGGTGGCAGAGCTGTGGCTTTTACATTATAATGGTAGCACGCGCTTCTTCTATAAGTGAAATGCGGGTTCATTTCCTGCCTGGATTCGAGTCTTTTGCATACCACTATATACTCTTAGATGTGTAATTATAACACCACAACACTTCTAAAAAGCAGTAAAACAACAGCGTTTTATAGATCATACAAACATAAAAGTACAAATGCAAAAGTCCTTTGCTGCTTTACTGTTTGTGACAGTTTCTAAAGGTTTTTGAAGACCATTGCATTCTCTTTTGTAGTATTAATCGAATAGCAATATCATTCTTTTCAGGTGCCACTGGGCATTTGTCAATTCGGTCTCTACAAGCAAAACTGATGTGTTCTTACCATTTGCTGGTCGGATCAATAAATTGCTTCGAACGAAGGTTTGTTGCTCATTGGAGCTTTGTAAAGTCGATTACCTGGTGCTGAGACGCAGTGGTTCATGAGTAAGCAATGCGGTGTATCAGGAGGTAAGGTAATAAGTACGGTGCTGGTTCGACCTCGTACCCTAACTTGTCCTCGCAATCAATCAGTGAACTCCTTAGCAAGATTATGAAGACAGTCGTCTTGACCGGCATCCTGCGGCATCATGCAGAAGACACAATCTTCAAGCAACAGACGAAGCAACACGTGAAGTGTTCGAAAAGCTTTGTGGAGACGAATGCGAGAGGACATAATCGAATGCAAAAATCGTTGGGGTCCACTCAACAAATTGTGATAACGGATCGTGTAAACACTACGAAATGACCTTTTTTGATTCGTTGTCCGCTGAAAAAATCACTCGATCGACTGCGAACACGAAGACCACATTGTTGGTTCGGTCTTGCTCCTCAGATTTATAAGGACCTCCTTCCACCCCGCGTAACAAAATCGAGACTATGTGTGTCTGGAAAATTGGCAGTAGTGACTTGATGCATGCATAATCCATCTAATATACACGCATTTGTTAGAGATAGGTCAGCGCCAAAGCGTAACTTTGCTAATAACGCAGTGATGTGTTTTTCAGTATGGAAAGCTGACTCCGGAGGAACTGGCGAATCTCTCACCATCCCTCTGTGGAATGAAGTTGTTGACGAGTTTTGAAGAACTTCGGCCTTTCTTCTACGCGCTTGCTACGCAGAACATGGCGATACCAGGAGTAAATGAGGTACCTCTGTCCAATTTTCCAACGTTTCAAGTAATTCACGACTCTCTAAGCAGGACCTTCTGGGTTTTTCACCACAGTTTAAGTAGGAAATCTCGTTATGCGATTTTTCATATTTTTCAAGGCAACTGTTTTGTTCAACTTCCCAAAGCTTTCAGACAATTGTTGTCAAAGTTCAGAAGTATGATACGTATTAGAGAGATGAAATTCTGTTCTGTTTTCTCAGAATTACATGCTTTTGTTTCATTTGTAGTAAAAATGCATATAGTTGTCAATTAATTTGTAATAACTAGGCCTTTCTAAAGCGCTTATGCTAAAAATGGCAGTCACTTGAGTGAACAGCTAACATGAAATCAACTATCAGTAGTCTCATCTTCGAGGTATGACATATTTCATTTCTTGGGTATTATAATGATATACATTTGATAATGTTGAGTGATATGCAAAACTTGACCCTAAGTGGGAGTTGAACCAACGTTTCATCCATATCGGGAGCGCGTGCTACCTCTATACTGAGGCCTTCGTCCCTGATAGCGGTGAAACGCAGGTTCATCTTTTCTCTAAGGTTTGTTAATCTGCGTAGCTTTCAACATTCTTAGATGTATATTGATAACAAAATACCACTACTAAAAAGTATATAGTGAGGAATTAATCTATATCATTCATAATAACGCTCATGATGGCGTTTATTTACACGATAATCAGTTCAATATACCGTCTGTGATTTTTAAGGTTGGTGGAAACTGTTCTTCATTCTTAGCTGGATCGCTTTCATACAAGAATGCTGTACAACGCCTGGAACATGCTCTCTGTGTAGATTTCGCCGAACACTGGCAGCTTTAGGTGTTTCTTTCGCTAACTGGAAACTCATAGATGCTGTGATGCTTATTGATATACGAGTACATTTACAAACCTTTTCCGATACGTGTTGTTGAAGAAAGTAGAAGCATTGCTGTTGATTAACTAGTCGAACGATGTAGCATCGAATAATGTCCTTCGTTGTAAAATTTAAATCTACATTCATCTCTCTTACAGTTGAATATTTGATCGGCTGTTAAGCCGTTTTTTGTACATTAGAGGTTTCATTGTTCTGGTCAAATCGTTGATTTTCATATATTTAAGTTGTGATGAGTACGTTTAGCGTGTAGATTCAACTATACTTGTGATTTGACCCGTAGAGTATTGCTTCTCTTTTTCATTGTCTTTAAAGTTGTAGATATAATCTTCCATGTCAATCAAACCTCCTAGAGCTCGTACTTTACTTGTTACTTTTTTCTCTTGACTGTTCCTTTCTGAAAGACCTCTGCTACATGTGACCCTCATACCCATCGCTGGCAGGTGCGGGATAATATGCACGATGTATAATAATTTCCTTAAGACTGTATACTACCAAAAGATCTGCTGTAACCCTATATGAGTCAAAAATCGCGATGTCGTTTAGGTTGGTAAAATTTTATATCCTATGAGTCGTCATATCTCTCCTGAATGTTAGAGATGCTTACGGTAATATCGTTCAATTCATGTAAATTTGCGGTGATTAGCCCCAACGCGTACAATGTGATAGTTATCTAAATGGAAATGTATTGCATAAATACGGTTCAAGTGACGATTATTTGTTTGTACTCTCATGTGAATGTCTTTAGTCGAGTTGTTTACTGACCGAAAGAGTTACGTACGGATTCGGTGGATTATTTTAGATAAAAAATATTCAAAATGGAAAGGAAAAATAAAACAAGGCAAATTACTTATGCCTATGTGGAAAGCCATGTGGTTGTTAACTCATCCCATCCGTATGTACGCTATAGTGTACAAATTGTGGGTGTTGATTGGATCACCTTGAGGACGCCGACGAGTTTAGGGGTTTTGTGCAAGCGACGAGAAATTGCTCAGATCTGCTTAACTAGGCAGTATTTCAAAACGGCCGACTTTCTGACGGAAATTCGTTTTCGCTATAGCCATTTCAACGGTCTATGTGCGAGTTTGGGAAGCAAAAGTTCGAGGAGTATGATTTGTCGCTTATTTACAAGATTTGTGGGAGTTTGAAAAAAGTAGAATTTTTGCTCATATCGCTTTATATGGGCTCGTATGGGTCAGTGGTGAGGTATCCTGTTAGAAAATCTTAGTCAATGGTTTGACACTGCATTCAAGGTTCATTAAGCATTGCATTGATCCGGGGTTGGGGAAGTGAGATTGAGACATACTTGTATGGCAAGACAGCAGCGCTGTACACAGCAGGTCACCTAGAGTCATTGTAAAGGTCAGATATGCATTCGATCACTTCTAATGTTGCGTGGTGAAGTTCAATACATGGTTCATTTATCAAAGAGATAGATCAATGCTAAGAACTACATTCTTTTTACCTCTCAATTCGACCGCTTATTTTACAGACCGCGCTCGAAACAATAATAATCTGATAAGATTATAACATGTTTTGAGCCGTTAAGGTCTAACTGCTTCCCTGTTTCGTCCAACCTGGACTCTTCAGCAGAATCTCATCGGTCCCCTGCTTCAGGCAATCCTTTGAGGCTATACTTCTCTATGAAGCAATCGACGACGAGTAATAAGTCACCGCAACTCAGGTGATGTAATCCCCTGACATTGCGAGGTCAGCAGTCGAGCTTGTGGCCGCTAAAATGGCAGCTTGTGGCTGCTATATTTTAGCATTTATTGCTCTGTGATACATCATTTGCAGTAACTGTCGGTATGAAACGTATTGAATCTCGATCACCATTGCGATTTCTTCGCTAATGTGAGAGTTTAGGAAATGTTTGGTTGTGCAGGAATCAGATTGTCTCATAGCTGAGCTACACAACTAATTCAAGCGTTCAGTGAGAAATGTGCTACATTACTTCCATTATATTAAGATATAAAGTTCATTTGGCATAGTATATACTAACAATACCCCCGTGGAGTAGCGCAGTTTCTAGTGATGCAGTGTGTAAGAAAGCGAGATGATATGTAGTGTCCTGGTCCAACACTCTTGGGACCAATAAACTGAATGCCGTAGGGAATGTTTTGGCTCGGCTACCTTCAAGATCGGGAGAAGAATCGTCTCGATTGAAGTCGAAAATCCTTATGGAGAATGAGTGCTAGAGAACGAGTCGAATGCAAGAAGTGCTGAAATCTGCGCAGTGATATGCCGTGTACTTTTTGAAAGTAAACTATCCGCAATTTGTAGTAGGTTGGCAGAAGTAATGGCGGTTTACGCATTATTGAAATTCGCCGTTCGATATCAGAACAAGTTCTCAAATAGAGGGTGGTTATGTAACTTTTCCTTTTAGTGCGCATTTCTCGCTCTATGTTTTTTTTTTCTGTTTTTTTATGACGTTTTTTTTTTTGCTGTTTATTTTCCGATTATTTTGAATTAGAGATAGGTGCAAAAGTAATGTTTGTATCACACCGTGAGTTCAAAATGGGTCATGAAGCAGAAGAGACACTCAGCAACATGAACAACTCATTTGACCCAGGAACTGCTAACGAACGACACTGTAGTGATGGTTAAAGAATACGTCAGGAGAAACATTTCAGCAATACAAGGCCACAATTAATTTTGCACCAACCTCATTAGAAGTCATGGACGAAGCAATCGTTGAAGCTCATTCCACATAAGACCGCACGAAATGTTTCAGAAGAACTCAAAGTATACCAGTCTACGGTCGTTCGCCAATCAAAACACATTGGAAAGGTGAGAAACGTTGGTGCAAAAGTGATAGCGGTTGAATTACACCCAGTTAGCAGTAATACATCGTATATTGAGCGCTTCAAAAGTTGAATGAGTTGAGCTACGAAAATTTGCTTCATGTTCCATTTTCGTCGGACCTCACGCTCACCGAATACCATTTCTGACTCTTTTCTGTTAGACGGCACGGATAGAGTAATGACCTCTCCTTTTGACAAAAACTTTTCATAAGAGTATTAGTAATCATGCGCTAAACTTCTGGCCACTGCGCTACCTGGCCCACTTCTTTAAAAGACCTTTCTATAACGCTGTAGCAGTGAAAATAAAATCAAGTTTCACAGTGGTCACGCACTTCTATCAATACTGCACGAAAAGCATATGAACTCGTATAGGAAACCTTGTAGTATAAGAGTCATACGTTCTAGCTGGAGTCAAGCAGAGAAAAAACCATGAATAGCAAAAATTACACTCCACATGTGCAGCGCGCAGCAAATCGATTGTGGGACGCAGTGTCAAAAAAAACTGCCAGCGGACACCCAGCCCACACACCAGCTAACAAACAAATGCGCCGCGTGAGTGAGATTCGGTCTTATCTTCCCTCTTATGCTGCTTTGAAACAGTCTTTTTAGAAAATAAGTATAGCGTTGAAGTTCCTAAAACTTACGCTATCGAATGTTTACTGTTAAATCATATCATTCGTTTCGAGTGCATTTTTAAGACCACAGCTCAAATTTCAATATACCAAGGAGTCATTTTTGAGCTACGCATGTCATGTGGTCTGTTAAAGATGGACTGACTTATAGAGCCCGCACACGTGTTTCGATCTTACGATCTCGTCAGTCGGTTCGGCCAGTTACCCTTTCTCGTCATTCGCTAATATCTGTGGGTGCTCCAGTCCCCACACTAAGAGTTAGCGACGACGAACGTTTTACACTCTATGTCCAGTGAAATTATCACTGAACACAGAGTGTTGTACACTCGATTGCTCTTGGCTAGTGTATTTAATAAATCATGTCATTCGTTTCGAGTGTTTTCTTAAGACCACAGCTCAAATTTCAATATGCCAAAGAATCATTTCAGCCCATCTTTAAAAGACCACATGACGTGCGTGGCTCAAAAATGATTCTTTGGCATGTTTACTTATAGTTCAAAAAAAAGTTCTGTCTTGCGAGAAATATGTTTGTGTGAAACACAAATATTTCTTTCTGCTACAATGTTATAAGAAGGCTTCTTCAAAAAGCGGCCACATAGTGCAGTAGCCAAAGATTTGAGCTTTCGAATATTTATCAACAGTGCAGTGGAAATTTTTATCCAGCGAAAGGGGTCGTTTCTTCATCTCGTGCCGTCTAACAGAAAAGAATCCCATTTCATCAAACATCTCGAAACTTACTGCAGAGAAACCGCCTCCATAATCAACAGGACGCAAACAGAGCTTTCCATGAGTTTGTCAAATCCCGATACAGCGATGTTTGTGCTACAGGAATAAACAAACTCACTATTGGCAGAAATGTTATAACGGATCTTATTTTGGTCATTGGAAATGTTTTGAGGCTAATTAATACGACTCAAAATTCACGAAACTGGAACCCCATCACTTATCTACCAACCTAATACTAGTTATAGCACTTTTTTAGCGTTCCGTAGGAGGAATGATGAAATTACTTGAAGATTTCTTAGACAGGAGCGCTTCATAGATAAGAGCGATCTGTGCTGCCAAATAGTTCTCAATAGTAGTTTCAGTCATTTCCAATAATTTTAGTACCATAGTAATTTTCAGTAATTTTTTTTACTTTAATTCTTGAAAAAATCAAAAAATCTGAAAAGTATTTCAATACCGAAAAGCGTGCTGGTTTGTCTGTCTCTTTTTTTCTTGAAAATTGAACCTCTCTTATCTATGAAGTTTTAGGGCAAGTACATTCAATTCAAATCGCGACGCTGATTGAACTTCGCCATCACCATATCGTCTTATGAGTCTAACCCGTTGTGGCAGTAGGAATCTACGACCTTTAGAAAGATGACGAAATCCTTAAGCAGCAGCCGAACTAACACGTGAAATGTTTGCAGACATATGTGGAGAATGAATGCGCGGAAACAAATCGAATGCAAGAACTGAAGGGATCCGCGCAGTAAATTGTGATAAAGGGTCGAGTACGATTTAGAAAATTATCCGCCATAGGTTTTTGGCACACTTTTATAATGTTTTATGAGGTATGGAATGATGAAAACCAAGTTCATTCCAAACTGAACCCCGACGTTGACTGATCTCATCATCGCTATGTCTTCTGAAACGCCTCAGGCTCGTTGTGGTCTCTGGATGTATTTGTTCCTATGAAGACAGAATGTATGGCAGCTCTAGACTGACCTAATATCTCGTTGTCTAGGGCTGGCAGGGCCCGTCAACACTACGGAGTCTGCCCCCACTCTGGCGTCCCTCGGGCCTCGCCTTGTGCCGCACACTCTCGTCCAGACGCCCTCCACAGGCCGTCGGCCAGGCCTCATTGATCAGCCCTACTCTGTCCCTCAGCCGGCATGCCTATTTATTTATAAACCCCAAAATTATGCTTCATTTGTGATTGATGTATTAGACCACAAACCTAGCTATTAAGCCCATTACAAGAAAATCAGTATTTCGAAAGACAGTGGTAATCTGGTAATGATATAACAGTTTTGAGCCGTTTGTGAGGTCTGATAAGAGCTGGATAAACACTTGTCAGACCTCACAAACGGCTCTTATTACCACACTATCACTTTTTTTTTTCTAGCGGGGTCTATAGAAAACAGCCGAATGAAGAGGTATTTCGAAAAACTTTCGGACTAATTTCTGACAGCTATGAGTAGTCCCCTTTTTCCTTGGTATCTTATCGCAAGTCGTATAAAGGCACAGTAGTCTGATTCTTGAATTCTTAAAAAAAAAGTGGTCCAACTATTATTTTAGATGTTTATGACTTTTAAGTGTTACATTGACCGAACAGCTAGCGAAAATAGATACATTAACGAGTGTTTTCAGTGAATTGAGTACCTCGCCGCCATTTTCTTTGATGAAGAAGCCTTTTGTTTGATACTTTGTAGAGCTCAATCAAAAATTTCCGATCGCGAAAGCTCGTTTACTTTGAAAGAATAAAACTATAAAATAATTTTGGCGTCTGTCGTCTACTGTGAAGTGCGGAGAGACTTTAGCTTGCTCAAGGACAAAAATAGAATTCATTTGAAAAAATTTTTTAAAAAATTTAAGAAAATTAGAAAATTAGAACTTATTTACTAATAATTCTAAAAATTCAAAAAAAAGCAAAAAAGGTCAAAAAATCAAGTGTAAAAAAATCAAAATTAAAAATTTAAAAAAAAATGAAAGAAAAGTTAAAATTGAAAATCAAAAATTAAAAAAACAAAATAAAAAATTAAAAAATCAAAATTAAATCTAAAATTCCTAAAATTACAAAATTAGAATTTATTTACTAGTAATTTAATAAAATTTATTTGCAGTCTAAATATTATTTGTAGCTTACTGTCTAACAGCCTATCAGTTCATGTTTCATAGTGTAGTTCCAATTTGAAACTTGTGTCATTAACCAATATTCATTTTCTCCCTTTCTCTTTCTCTCTCTCCCTCCCTCTCTCTTTCCCTTTCTCTCTCCCTCTCGCTCTCTCTCTCCGTCTCTCTCTGTCTCTCTCTTTCTGTTTTTTAACGTTTCCAGAGAGACTCAAGATTATTACAATTTCTCGAACAGCTACGTTTCAGTGTGACGGTAAATTTCTCAGGGCATCTCAATGGTAGACGAATCGAATCCAATGCGACTTGCCAAAAAAGCGTGGAATCATCTTGGCGAGTTCACTCGTCAAGAAGCCATTGAGGTGAGTTTTATCTTGACACGAGTTTCTCTCGCGACGACTCTGCGGCTCCTAATTTCTTGCTTTGCTTACTATGACACCTATGGATGTCACACCGGCCGCTCCAACAGTTTTCTATGGCAGCGTCTCCCACGTGATGCGATTTCTGCTTTTCAGATTGGTTTTTCTCTAAATCTTGAAGGAAAAAAGCCTGCACTTCTCTTTTTCATATGCTCCATGTTCCTCTATACATCTTCTCTCGTTTTTCGTGCACTTACACAACTTCTTATTGATGGAAAAACACTCTTCCACTGTCCAGCCACAATTCCAAAAAAGAATGTGTGAAGCGTAAACGAGGTTGGTACGCCAGGGCCATACACCGTTGTTTCGGAGGTTTCGGTCTCCTCGTCAGTTACTCCCGCCCAATATTAAACCCTGCATTGTAGCAAGGAGGGAGGCGTATGTGGTGATGGCATAGTGTACAATAACACTTTTCACCACTTTTCAGTCTATGGATTTCTGCTGTTAGATCAAAATTAATTCACAAGATCGACTGTTTTTAAAACCTCGCAATAAACATTCACAATAATTCCAAAAAAGAACGTCTAAAGCTTATCCAGCCATAGGTAGCAAGCAATTGATGGAATTGTATAAGTTGTGCAGGAAATATCCTAACCTCTGTCTTTTGATCTTGCTATTCTCCCAATCCAAAAAATATTCGGAAGTCATCGTACCAAATGAAATCGGGAAATAACGAATTGCTCATCATAAATTATAATGCACGGAGCAGAAGCATTTCTGCGTCTCCTCACTGACCACATTCTCTAAGCCACGTGCTCTCTCCAGTAGTAATTTTCTCTCGCCGGAAAGGAGATTTTTTCCTGATCCGCCAGATCCGTCATTACATCTACGGTGCAGATCCCAGCATTTCCTGCATTCGACTCGTTTCCTCGCGTTTATCCTTCACAGAGGATTTTAAACACTTTGTGGGTTGCTTTGGCTTCTGCTTGAGGATTTCGTCTTCCTTATGAATGTCGTAGAATTGAGGTCAAGACGACTTACCGTACAATCTTGGGGATAGCCGGACTATGGCGTCCCCATGTGGAATTGCGAGAGAGTGTTGGGAGGGAGCCGAACCTTGTCTCCTGATAGCGTGAATCACTATCCACAGCGCTATTCTCTCTCCCTTCATGAGAATCTGACCAAAAAAGGTACTTCCATCAGCGACGCTCTCGATAAGATCCGCGTTTCATGTGCTAACGATTTCTTACAAGTCTGATAAGAGACTTCTGTACACTAAAATATTCAATCTAAGGAATTGGACACCTGTAAGTTTCATATCGTCCTCTTTCAAAATCTCATTATGACGCCAATAGGTGTCATTTGTCACTGGAGTATGAAAACAGCTTTTCTTGTGAGGAAGTAAAAATTGATACAGTGTTCTCGCCATTCCATATTTGGTCCTCTTCATTTCCCTGTTCAAGTTCACGAGACTTGGAAAATCTTATGCTGAATGAAAAGTCACTTCTCATAGGCGTCTACTGGGAACGCTTTGACATTTTACCGGAAATTCCAAATCTGAGGATGTCGAGTGATGTGTAAAACTTTCTATTCCAGGTGGGAGATGAACTTGTGTTCCACGCCGTAGACGTTCCCCAAGTACGCAGGGTCGACTCTCCACTGGTCTCGAAGGTTCATATCACTCGCATTCTTAAACTACAACATTAGCATTTATCACTTAGCTCCCTTGAATATTTGGTGTAATATCACAGCGCTGTAAAAGCATTAAAGTAATAAGTACTTGTAGATTATATCTGTACGTCAGCTATCACCTTAACTAGGTTTAATACCGATATGTGCTCACCAAACCAAACCTGTTGACGCTGTATGATGACAGCTTCGATGCGCTATATGGAAGAAGAAGTGGTGACGGAGCGGTGGCCTCAGTTGTGTAGTGGTGGCGCGCTCTCCTGATATGGGTGTAGCGCGGGCTCAACTCCTATCTTTTGTCGGAAGTTTTGCATATAACTCAGCATCTTTTGAACTACTTACTTAGGATCTGTTGTCCCATTTTTCTCATGCGTTTTATAGTACATTTGACCCGTTCCCTTTCCTTTTCTATTTTCATCATGTAGTTTCTTAGCTGGATACCTTTTTTTCTGAACTTCTTTGTCATCGGATCGTGGATATGCGTTCCTTGAGCTTAAACTGGTGTACCTAGTTATAAATCTAGTCTAGAAATAATTTATCAATGTTTATTGTCTCGTCAACAATGTGAGTATTGAACTTCTATGTACATCGTGGACTAGTCCTCAACACTAGAATGATCTTTTTTCAAAAAGATAGCTTAGAGTGAATAATTTCATCAGTCGCCACCGTCTAGAAATGAACTAGTCACAAAGTGACGAAACTTCTTCTTGTCATACTAACTGTCCAGTGCTTCCTGTAACAACATGGGGGTACGGTAGTACACGTCTGTCAAAAATCGCAGTTTCCATACCACCAACGTCTTAGTTGAATGAAAAATGTGTTGGTAGATGCATAATTTTTATGAAGATATGCCATTCAAAACTGCATTATTCTAGATGTTCTTAGCTTCTAGCTCTATGAAAAAGTTATTTGCACTTTGCTATCAATGGCAAATCTAGTAGAGATTTTTCGGTTTTTAGATATCACATTGAAAATTTTTTCGTCTCTGATGATTGAGCAGCTACCATAATGTTGTTAAATAAGATTTATCTGGCTGTTTTAACATCTGCATCTTCAGAACCGATGATCCTAGTCAATTGTCTATAGTCGTTCGTTCTAACATGGTTGCTCTTCGTTTTGGTTATATTCGATTCTTCTCTAGTGGAGCACCACTCGAATGAACTAACCCGATTTAACGATGCCATCTTAGAAAAATAATTACTATGCTGATTGTTTTTGACAGTGATTTGTTCTCCCTCAAACAGTCTACCCTGGAGCAGACGGTGTCATTAATAACTATCATCAAGCGTAAAAAATATTTTGAAAACGGACTTTTCTACAAATTTGACTAGAACTTGTACCATCTATTGTCTCGTCAATCGTCGAGAAACTCTAATAAGCGCCAACAAAAGTTCCCTTTTTCCCTATCACATGGAGAAACAGCCCAGATGGTCTTCTATGCTGTGGAGATTTGCTGAGCATCATATTTTTTTTAGACTTTTCGTGAAAAAAATCGGACCATGGGGTCAGAGATTTTCCTATTGCGCGTTTGATACTCTGCGAGATTCATTCGTTCATGGCTGTCCATTTTCGAACTTCGCCAATACAATTGTGATAATTTCTTTGATGATTAGGCTAACACCACATAGTTTCCAAAAACTTTGTTCAGCTAATTTTGTAACTTTTCTTACATATACGATCCCCAGTTTTCTAATGAAATCTTCGACATCCAGGTCGCTGTTAAAATCGCTGTAGAGGATGAGTAGCCTCCTCACTCGGAATTTTATCGTGTTGGAAAATGAATTGTATTATCATGAAGATTTGTCAATTTAGATTTCAATGATTTCTGTGCTGATTAATACTAAAATTCACCCATTCATGTAGAGTGATGTGTAAAACTTTCGCGTCTGGCGGGACTAGAATCCTCACCTCACTCTTTCCGGGAGCGCGTGCTCTATCCGTTACACTTCTGACCCCCATTTTGCACAGCACTAAAGTTTACTATAAGTGAGATATCTAATGAGATTACTTTCTGTCAATGAGTAAGTTCAATCTGTACTAGGTGTTTCATATCTGTGTGCTATGTTCAGTTTTTAGCTGCTTACGGAAAAGTTGGTGTCACAGAAACGACGTGTTCTGATGAAGGACTGCGTAAGAATAATCTACTACTGTCACATACAGCGATCAAGCGGCTGTCGGTATGAGATGAGCGTTTGCGTACCAAATAACCCCGACGAAAAGGTTAAGCTTGAATTTTCCATGTTCCAAATTTCCTTTGTTTCTCATATTTCTTATGTGACATCTCTTTAACAAAGTGATGGTAAATGATCCTGCATATTTGAGCAGCGATTTAACGAGCCGGTGGTTTGGTGTTAACAACGTTTCAATTTTGTTACTATGAAAATGAATAACGGTCTCATTCATGGAAAAAAGATGACTTCAAATGTGCTTGATGTTGATTAAAATATAACAGGTTTCATAAACGTCAAATACCATGAAGGTTTTGTAAACGCAAAAATTGAGTCCGTGGCGCAGTCTTCCTCATTGTCATCCTCATTATCCTCCTCATCACTCAATATTCTTGGATAGTCAGTTATGACATCATAACACTGCTATAAAAGCGTTAAAATAAAAAGTTTTTCGCTGATTATTAGACTATATGTGTAGGTATATGTGTTTCTACATATACACATATGTGTGAATATATATATATATATATATATATATATTTGTTTTTATATGATACGTATTTCCACGTGTTTACGTTTTTACATATGGTACAAATTCTTCATCTCAACCATTCTCAGTGGTTTGGGGAATAAACTTTTTCCGCTTTTCCAGGTTGACCGTATCAGAATTGTAGAATAAACTTTGTTCTATTGTTCCTATGGATATGAACTTTTCGTTTTCATTCTACATTTCCAAATAGATTCCCTTCTAGGCTTGAGCCTTAGCAGCCCAAACCTAGCAGTGCAAACTCAATCTTCTTTCTGCTCTTTCAACGCTCTGCGAAAATATTTCTAGGACCAAATCCCATATAAAATCAACAACATCTATGCCATCAAATAACTAAACGTATATGAAGGACAGTTGACGGGTGGTGCCTCGGAGCTGTTTGTTGCTCATGTTGCGAAATCTCATCCATACAGCAATCAGAATGTGAAGCGCAATTTGATTTTGCTACTACAATGCCTTAAAAGCAGGGAATCATCGACATTTAAGTTATTGAATAAGTATTCAAAGTCTGAAAATAAAGGTGTAGTGGTCTCATAACTTAAGGGTAAGGAAGATGTATTGAGATAAAGGCGAAGTACCATATATATGTACATACTATGTCTATATCTATATACATGTGTATATATGCATATGTATGTACACGCTATGTCTATATCTAAATACATGATATATACATACGAATGTATATATTCATACACATACACGTACATGCATACTATATCTAAATACATGATATATACATGCGAATGTATATATTCATACACATACACGTACATGCATACATGCATACATGTACATATATGCATATATAAACGTATGTATAAGTACACTATATATACACACATATACATATATATATATATATATATATATATATTCAGCAGCTGTTGGCTAACTGAACTAACCTATCAGGGTTGGCATGTATCTGTCCTGGTAACAACTGTTTAGAGACCTTTTTCGCCACACAACGCATTTCCCCTAGATTTTCGGTCCTAGTTCAGGTGTTCAAATCTCGGCGATTTGAATGCTGTTCCTGCTTTCTTAAAAGGCCTTCTTAGTACCTTGTGTCAGCAAAAATAAAAGTATGTTTCACTCTCGATTTGATCTGCTGTCTTGGTTAGAGTCTGTGGACATTTTTCGCTGGGCTGTTAGCAGTCGTTCCATAGCTCAAATCGGAGAAATTTTGAAACTGAATTTGGTTTCTGAAAAAATCTCCATGCAGCGCTACAAATACGAAAAGAACTTCACCTTTCACAGCTGACGTAGCTAGTGCGTCGCTTAAATTTCATAGCGTGTTCTGTTATTTTGCATCGGCAGTTTGAAACGAAAATTGAAGGCAGTACCTATAATATGATAAAGCAAAGTTTCTTCTGCAATTCTAGTACAGGAACTTTTTTTTTCGAAACAGAAAAAATTAGTCAAAGAACGAAGATCGTGCCATTTCGAGGCGGCAGTTAGAATCGCTTCGCGCAATTTGGAATCGACAAGCGCGCCATTTTCGTTATTTATTTGAAAATTTTTTTGTCCGTTACGAAAAAGCTGTAAGCTTCTATGATATTCTCATACGTCCCAGTTTCTTGCGCTCATGTGCTTATGATGTTTCTAAATCTCTTAGTACAAAGCGTAATATTGTCTCCGCCCTTCCAGCGCTCTCCAGAAACCTTTTTTGGAAATCAAACCCGTGCAAAGAAGGCCCATCTAATGTGGAAGATAATCTGTTTCGCTGCTATAGTACACTACCAAGGCCTTCTCAAGAACCAAATAACTTTTGAAGTTGCCAAAATTTGAGCTCTCGAATGACTACTGAAAGTTTAAGAGAGAAGCGAGAAAGTTCTTATCTCAAATGGGTTAGAAATGTCAAATATAAGCAAGTCTTGTTTTGCAGTCGTATTACAAAATCTTAATGTCACTTCAGGAAGTTGCGTTATAACACATAGGATCCATAAGTTATTATACCAAGCGATCTGCCATTGTTTCTTAATACGAAAGAACCGTGTGCAAAGCCACTGCAAAAGAAGTTTTGTTGCAGCCGAACGAGTCAGCGGATATAATGTACAGTGAGGGAAATGTAGCTATTGTTCTATAGCACTAGCATAGGAAATATAGCAATAAAACTGATTTTTTCATCGAGTTTTTAGATTTTGTCGTCTTTAGTTAGTTATTTGTAGCTTGATCATTGCCTAATGAACTTGCATCTGTTGGAAACGGGAATCTGGCTTTTTCGTTGTGATAGACCGTAAAGAATAGGTAAAATGTTGTCTATCATTACGCATTCGATCGGTAGAACTAACGTTGCAACATAAATACTATAAAGGTCAAGATGCGGTATTCCGAAGTTTCTGGAGGTTATATCGTATCTATCTTCCCAATCACCACTCCGTTATACTTCTATCGACTTTTTAATAAGCCTTTTTTATCGAGGTTTGATACTACATGTTAGTGGTAATCGTTCCCATCAGTTCCACACGCTCCACACCAAGCGTAGCAAGGAGTTCGTTAACGAGTTTTAGGAATCATTCGAATGAAGGCAGTGTCTTCTTAGTTGAAATTCACGAGTGCTTTCATCTTATTCTATTACGTGCCGTAAATAATTAGGTCGTATGTCGGAGTACCACCAGTTTTTGCGGAAAAAAACGTATTACTGTCGATGGGATAGTCCAGATGTTCGTAGGATGCCTCGTGTTTGAAGTATCGAGCCGCCACTTCTGAAGTAACGCTATGTCATCTTTTGATCCTGAGATGCATCGCCAACCACCTACTACTTCATTGCAGTCCTTGTGCTGAACACAAAGAGCAATTTCCACATCACTGTCGTTCACTAATCGCGATAATTCTTTTCCTCAAGCTCTTCTTACGTTAACACGCATAGAGTTATCAGCGACTTCGATAACAAGTTATTGTTGGCATTAGTAAAAAGGCTTCTTATCAATCACGTGCTAAGGGAGGACGATTTTCTCCTAGTTTATGCTACAGCTTGATATTTCCGACCGAGGTTTTTGTTCTGTCTTCGTTAATCAGTCCTTTACTTCATGCATAACTCGAAATTTATTTATTATTTCTGTTTCTGTGGTATGGGAGAGATTCGATACTGGATAGTGTATGTGCTGCCTTGGGGTTTCTCCAGCAACTATCTTATAGGGATTCATTGCAGCTATTCACTCTTAGCCCGACATCAGAGTGTTGTCGTAGATTAAATAAGTGTTTAGCAGATGAACTTGCCATATTGTGAAAAGTGAACTTTGAAGTCACTTGACAGCTTGGTATGCTTATCACATTTATCGAAGAAATTTCAACGCTTTTCATGGTGTTTAAATAACAGAAAATGATCATTCAAACAACAATGTTCATCAAAAATTTGAAATGATCTGATACTTGTAGTTTACATTTTCTAAATTCTCATAATCAGTAATTTCTATGTCATTTGTCTTGATAATATTTTTCTATTTTGGCAAATTTGTGAAAATCAGATCAAATGGTTAGTTAGTGTGCTCATAATACGAAATAATTTCAGTTACGAATAGACGATTTTAACGCACACACATGCAATCCGGAAGATGCGAGACTGAGACGACGTGCAAAGCCCCAGATTGAAGATTTTGACAAACCTATTGAGAAGCGAAAGGTGCCACCTAGTGGATTCGTGTGTGGAAACGACGATGGCAGTACGTCAGCCTCTTGTTTTTATCCTTATTTCCTTTTGACTTACTCTTAAACCCTTCGGAAGCAAGCAACTGACTATAGCGAAATTGCCGAGGAGAAGCTTTTAACTGCTAATTCTTGTTTGTTTTTTATTTTATATAACGCACCTTGACTTCTGTTGCGACTTGTCTTGCATTTGATTCGTTCCCTCGCATCCACGTCATGCACGAAGTTTTTTGGATTTGGCACTTATGAATTCTGCTGCAACTCGAGGATTGTTGTCTTCTTTATGAATGTCGCTGAATGCTTGTCGAGTCGATTTTCTCTTGAGTTCTCGTAATTATCATAGGGCGTTTTTGCTTGGATTCGAAGGAGTGTGTTGGACTCACAGAAGTCTGCTATCAATATTTCAACTCCGGAAAAATGAGAGGTTTGGTGAGCCCATAATGGAGTCGAACCAGCACTATGCTCGTGATGAGCGGCATCACTACCACTGCAATCCCCTAGTCACTGAATAATGTGAAGGACAAGTCTCGATCAGTAAAACTGTTATTATGACCCAAGGAGTGCTCATTCACGGGAACAAAGGTGTTTTTTTATCCATGCTATTGAGAATTCACACTGTTGAGCAATTTTTCTTCGTAATTATAGGGTAGCGGAGACTTATTCATTATGTGGTTTAAGTTGCTCACTGTGTTAACGAGATCTGAATTTAACTCACGTAGAAAAGTCTGTAAAAGTTAGTAATGGAATCATTATAAGATTATTCTTATTGCGAAGTCGTTAAAGCGGTGAAGTGGTCTTGCTGTTGTGTTCTCCTAAAAGCATGTAGTTTTTGGTCTTTGATCAGAAATTTGGTGCAACTGTTGAAGAGTTCTTGTTTAGAGTAATGGAAAACTTATTGTGCAATGCATCGATGTACAAATTTTTGTCGCAGCTGAGTTGAAGGTCTTTTTGAGATTCTTTTTTTGCGACACAATGACATCCATTACATACCTACTATTTGAGCGTTCCTTTTGCAACATAGGTGGTGCTTAATCGTTCTGTCGTTTCCTGAATCAAGCGGAAAACGTCAGTTAATCGTGCGTGCTCTGAAAATGCCTTGGGAATCATGAATCAATTTCAGTGCAATAGGCGCTACTGAAACGCGTCTCTGCACATTTTCTCCGACAAGCGTCCTAGAAAAGTGGACATCGTCACGAATGTGGTTAATATGAAATTCGCTTTTCAGATACTTTGGTAATTCTCTGAAAAATAACAGCACTGCACAATATGAAAATTGAGATCACAAGCATGCTGAGATATGTGCATAACTTGAATCTTAATATTTTGTGTCATGTGCTCAAACGGCCACTGTGCCTTTCCACTTTTCTTTCCTTTTAGCCTTTCCTGCCCCAGAAGAATAAGCGTGGAAATTCAGTAGTATGGGCTTTAATATGGGTTAAGTTTCACTTGATTACCTTCCTTCTTTGGCTAGCGAATGTTGGTCAATCTCAAGAATATATCTAATCATAAGCATAGTTATTCATATCCAAATCATGCGTAAAGGCTTCATTGAATAAGACTTTGCCGGCGGAACCTTCATAGTGACAATTGCAAGGAATACTTACTAATTTTCTAAATTGCTGAACGTCTACTACGCTAATAATATCTACCATTAGCGACACATGACCCTGCTTCGTGTTACCAGTATCGTTGAGTGCACCTCGCTTCAGCTCATCATGTGGACCTCAGCTGTCAGTTAAGCTCTCTAGCCAAATAAGCATTTTTACACTCTATCACAAGTTACATTATTGTACTAATGATCACTTGTTTTCAAAGTTTCCTTCTTCTATTTGTAATAATAAGTGGTTCTTGTTACTTTTACTCAAATGTCTTAGCACCAGTTTCTTATGATGTTGTGCACCTTGCCGTTCCGGCCTAGCATAGGAGCATTCCGCTCATCGTACGTTATATCTCTAAATTCTGCTTTTTGACTGTTGCAGGAGTGGTTAAATCCTGAAATTCTCGATAAAGTTTGAATTCCTATGTGCTCCTCTCATCCATAAATCGTTTCTAAGATGCGTCATTGATTTATGGATGCGTAGAAATGTCTTATCTCATTTCCGTTAAACCATAAGTCGGAGCTCACAACGTATAATGTCATTCGTTTCTTTATCATATCACTTCGCAGAGTTGCCAAAGATGCTTGCATTGTTAGTTTTCTCTACTCCCTGTGCATCTTCTATACCTTGCTACTTTGGTGGGGAAATTTCTTATTCCTACGGCTTCAGTATCGCCCATGTCGTTATCGTTGCATTATTATTGTTACTAAAAATTGTTCAATTACCCAAGATCGGGGTCACGTGTTACGGGACGAGCTATCTATACTATAATTTTGGGATTAACAAAAGCTGTTGAATAACTCCGTCTAAGCTTATCAATACAACAGGACATTTCTTCGTTTATTAATCATTTAAGGCGCTACTTCTTCCCCGTTTGACACGATGACGAATTTCCTGAACGGTTTCGGCGATCATTTCAATCCCGACAATGATTTTGAGTTGGACCAGGTGATTTGAAGAAGTTACTCTGTTATCAATTGCAAATATCGTTGAATCAAAACAGTCTTCAGAAGAAATGAATACGTTTAAGTATACTTTGAATGTATCATAGCCTTCCAAGCTGAAAATTGCACGATCTCTATTCAAGTGTCAGTTCTCACTGAAGTGTAATCTAAGCCTTAGGTGCAGTTCCGTTTCAAATTAATTGCCATCGAAATTTTCTAGTCTTAATAGTCTGAGTGAAATGAACTTTTTCAGTGTGATCCAATTCTATTCGAGAAATTTCTCTTTGATTTTCAAGAAGTTCATAGCGAATTTTTTCAGAGTAGTTTTGGTTGTGACTTCGTCATGGGACCGAATGAGAATTTGGTGAAGTTTGTTTCAGAACTTGGGCATGCAACAAAGCCCATTGAGGTGATCTATCACTTATGCTCCCATGCTTTCATTTTATTGCTATGTTCCCAACTTTTCATCTTATTTGTAAACGTATTGGAACAGAGCGCATGCGGAACAAAAAAGAACGCATGTGGCGCAGTGGTTAGAGGTGCTGTCGTTGCACACGAGGTCAGTGGTTCGATCTCGCGCTCATGGCTCACCAAGCCATCCATCCCCTCGGGGTCTGGTAAATTTGTACCAGACTGGTCTAAGACTCATCAGGGAGTATAAGCAGCACTGACTCGCTTTAGCGGGAGGCCACCGCGAATCATTGTATAGGCCAGATACGCATTCAATCACCTCAGACGAGGTTAAAAATTTGAAGACCAATGCATGGCGCATCTCTCAGGAATAGATCAACGCTGAGGGCTTTATCCTTTATCCTTTTATCGGAACAAGGCTGAGCTAGATCTCACCTTGAAGAATAATGATAAGCATTGTAAACGTGTGAACTAACCATCTGCATCCATATTTTGTTTGTAGTGCCATTCTGTTATTACGCACTTTTTTTCTGGAAAATTGTCAATTCTCGCGCCATGGCAATTACGGAGTTGCGACTATGAATTTCTGGTACTTTCCGTTTGGTAGCACATATATGTATGCCCATCGCTTTCGCTGGACAAGAATGCTTCATAATGATCGTTAGTAATCATTCAAAAGCAACCATCTCTGGCTAGTGCTGCGCGTGCTCATTTTTGATAGGACCCGTTTATAGCGCTTGAGCGAAAGAAAAACATTTGGGTTTCACGAGCGCATATTTCTCGTAGTACAGAGCTCTTTCTTTAGACTATTGGTAATTATTCGATAGTGTGAGATCTGACGAATCAAACGCTGTTCTTTTATTTCTGGAAGACCGTTACTCTGTAGTGTAGCAGAGTAAATAATATTGATTTACGTAAACGAGTGCATTTTTTTGCCAATTCGCAGGCTGCGGGGAGGGGGGGGGGGGGGGCAGGCGGGTCGCCGCAGTCATCGATCTGTGTATGCGTATGTGAAGTGTGGTTTTTGTTATTCAATTTGGAATTGTTTTCTCCGCTCTGAGAGAAACTGCAGATCATATGTGAGACTCTGATGCTGAAGCATTTTCTCTGCACGTTCATATGCTTTTAGTGCTTCCAGCAAAGTAATAGTTTAATTGCGCAGCCAATATGAAACATAATGATTATTAACACTTTTCATGAAAAGTTATTGTCCAGCGAGAGGCTTAGAAATCTGTGCTACCAAGCGAAAAAAAATCTGAATTTCTCTTTGTTGATGGCCAATCAGGAAGTGAAGATGATGGATGAGCGATTAATGATGCACGTTGTTAAGAAGCAAGGCGCTGGTTCAGCTTCTCCCCAGCTTCGTCTTACATCTATCCAACTGAAAACCTAGAAATGACTTAACTCGTCCACTTCAAGATTAAATGTAGAACAGAAGAAATCTTCAAGTAACAGCCGAAGCAATACGTGAAATTATAAACATCTTTGGGGAAGAATCAAGAATCGCAAGAAAAGAAGAATCGCAAGAATCGCATGGAAAGCTAGTGATTGAAATGTGACGATGGGTCATTTAAATGGTAATAGTAGTAATGTCGTTCATTCATAGTGCTAAGAAGCGAATAACTTAGAAAGAAAGCGTCGTTGAAATATTGAGCCACTTTAATATTCCTCTTATATTTGTTTTTAATGCAGTGAGCTTATTGTAAACTTTTCATACTATTGAGAAGTGGTGGTTTTGTTGAGGTCAGCCAGTTTACAAATCAGTTTTCCTTTCTGTCCATGAACGTCATCGGGACGTGTTAGCTTGACAACGACAGCTTGATCTCATTTTCTCTCCTTTTCTTTCCTGAATAAATCTTGTGGACTTCGTTATAATTGACGCAATATGGGATTTTTTCCATACCTAACACAAAATGGGATTTTTCCCAACTGTACGAGTCACGTATGGAGATTTTTAGGAGACTTTCTTGAGCACTGGCGCTAGATATTGCGCTGAATTTTTGTTGTTTATACAGTTGTTTAGTTATCTACAGCGTGGTGGAGTAATTTTGTTTGTACGACTCATCGTCATCACAATTTTTTGTGCGAACTCCACTATTTCCTGTATTCTTCTCGTTTCCTCGGATTCACCTTTCTCAAGAGTCTTCGAACATTTCGCACGATGCTTCGACTGGTGCTTGAAGATTTGGCCTTCTATATGAAGACAGTAGAATGCTGGTTGAGAGGATTCTTTTTACAATCTTAGAGGTCTTCAAGCTAAGGCGTCCCCAAGGCGTTCAGCTAATTGAATGCAAAAGAGTGTTGGAGGAGAGGATTGGACTAAAACATCTTTTGAACTCAATTAAAACTAAAACCTCTTCATGACACACTGCATCACTAATCACTCTGTTTACCCTCCCTCGGCTGAAGTAATCAGGTTTAAACATTTCCAAAAATTTATATATATTGGTTGATTCTATTACTCCGCAATTGTAGTGAAATGTCTCTATACTGAACTGATTTCAGAGATTTTTTCCTTTGAAAGGATTTAGATATCAACAAGGGCTTTGATGCTTTTTTTAGAATGCCATTACGAGTCATCCTGGTCCGTCAACTGTTTGGACAACAATCAGTGTTGAAGTGATAGACTTTTCAAAGCGTCCTGATCCTCCGTACACTCATGTTTTCCACGTTTTAGACGAGGTTTAAATGCTTTTCTTCATTAATCAAAATTTTGTTCTTAATATAAACCGTCGCTTTAATCGCAACATGGGGATTAATCAATAAGCAATTAAACGAACATCAGATATCCTGGAAATTGGACAGAACATATTGATAAGAAGAAATCAGAAGATTTTTTTTAGGAACCCACTTTCTTATATTCTTTTCACTCAATGCTTTCGTCCTACATTCGTACACAACCAACTTGTCCATACATACAGTAACCCTCTGAAGACGACAGATCGCGCAGTGCGATTCACAAGCGGCGCGCAATTTCCGTTGTTTGATGTAGTTTCTTCCTTTGTGTGAAAAAATCGCCACTTGTCCATTATAAGCCGACAAATGAGAAACCGATCTAATTTGCTAGAGGAACTTTCATAGGAGTGTTAGTAATCATTCGAAAGCATAGATTTCTGGCTAGAGCCCCTCGTGGCCGCTTTTTCAAAGCACCCTTTTATAATGCTGTATAATCCAGAATAAAGTTATGTTTCACACGACCACGTGTTTTTTTTATCTCGCTTAAATTCGCTGGATAAAACTTCTTTCTCAGAGTGCTAGTTTTCATTCGATAGCACAAGTTTGGAAGAGCTCAAAAATATGTATACTTTTTTGAAAAACTCTTTTGATAGCGCTGTAAGAACAAGAAAAGAGTCGTGCTTTACAGCTCGCCGGGCAGAGCTGTCTCTTTGGGCTATTAGTAATCATCCGATAGCGTAAATTTCAATTATTCCAATGCTGTGCTTATTTTCCGGAAATATCGTTAGCACGGGAAAAATAATCGAGTTTTACATTTTCGACGAGCTTGTTTATCGGCGTCCTTGAAGTCGGGAGCGGAGTCAATTGATCGTTGCACTGGCCGTTGGATATGTGGTACGCACTTGTTATTCAAGTGGAAATCAACTTCAACTGAAATCGATCACTTAGATACTACGGAAGCTTTTCTACACGTTAACATGCTTTTCGTACCTCCAGCGAATTATACGCGTGATTAAAATGAAGGCGAATGGGAGCTATAAATCATCATTTTTATTCTGTATGCTGTAGCATTATAAAGGAGTCTTCTCGAAAATCGGCGACGTGGCGCTGTGGTGAGAATTTAGGCTTTTGAATGATTTCTAACACTCCTGTGATGAGATCGTGTCCAGTGATTGAGGTCGGTTTTTAATTTGTCGCCTCATAATGGACAAGTACCAAAAACTCAAGGTTTTCTGAAGTGCTCTATCACTCCATGATACTTCTACACACTCATACACTTTTAGTTCATATATATATATATATATATATATATATATATATCTTATATGCAAAGAAAATTCTGAGGGTAACACGTATTGGAATTTAAATTTAGCTCCAGAAACGATAAGATTTGAGTTACTAAAAGACTGACGAAAAGCCTTTACAGACCTTAGCCGAGTATAAAATGTGCCGAAGGTGAAGCATAATTTTTTTCGCTCCTACAGCGCACTAATTTTCTAAGCTATCGAAAAATAATCGAAAATCTAATGAAAAACTTCTTTTCGGCAAAAGAGCCACGCAAACTGCGTGTGTAGTACAGAGCACACACTGTTGTTAAATAAGGTGTTCCAACAACATTTAAGGTGTCGCAATATTCTTATGCGAGTCCAATGGTCGGAAGTCATCCGGAAACAGTGGCAGATGCGTTACTTGATGTTTTGTTCCTTTTTGGCCCTCCTAAACTGGTGAAATTGGACGCTGCCTATCGAGGTGAGAGCGGTATTTCTTCTACAATCTCAACTCGTTGAATACTTCGATTAGTAGTCGATAAATTTCGCTGTAATGAATTATTGAAATACGATTATGATGAATGACAAAGTTCAAATCGGTTTTTTGTATTAGATGGAAACAAATGGAAAAAACGACCCTTTTCACTGAAGAAGGATTTCCCACAAAATTTTAGTAATCATTCGAGGTCCACACATTGGGCTACTGCACTACTTTCCCGCTTTTGAAAGTAGCCTTTCTATAGTGCTGTGGCAAGAAGAAAACATATGTGTTTCCACACGCGTATTTCTCGCAGAACATAGATTTTCCTTTAAATTATAAGTAATATTCTATAGCGTAAGTTTCGACGAATCCAACTTTGTGAATAACTCTTTGAAAGAGCGTTTTACTGCGGTGTAGCAGGGGAACGAAATTGAGTTCCACATATGCGACGCGCTGCTAGTCAACTAGGGTGTATGGTGTTGGCCATGGAATGATACATGGATTAATCAATGGCGCTGGCGCAGCTCACATGTTTAGTGCAATTTTTGTTATTGACTTTAGAATTTGTCTCTACAGTGAAACAAACTCTAAATGAACCGTATGGCTGTGATACCGAAGGATTTTCTCTACACTACACATTCATATTCTTTTAGTGCTTACAGTGAAGTAATAGTCAAAGCGCGCAACAGGTGTGAAACATAATTTTGTTTGAACGCGACAGCGCTATAAAAAGGTCTTTTCATGAAATGAGCACATGGGACAGTTTTGTGCTTTGAAATGATCACCAACACTCTTATGACATCTTCTTGTCTAGCGAAAGAGGCTGTATGAACTTTTGTTTCAATCTAACGGAAAAGAACCTACATAGTATGCTGTTGTTGTGCTTTTAGAATATTCCCAATAGTTGTGATGGCTTCAATTTTCTATTTTAACTCTAAAGCATTTGTTGAGAAGCTTAAAGTTTTGGAACGTTTCTAGGCATCAGTCTCAATGTTGTGGCTTCAAAAAATTGAATTCAATCTATGTGATACTTGTCGTGTTTTCTTACTACATTTTTATAGGTACCAGTTTGGAAGGACTTTTATCAAATAAATTTCCAAATGTGAATTTAATTTATCATGTAGAAAACAGAAACAAGCAAGGTGCTATAGCGCCAAGGTTGGTTATAACTTTTTTGTTTAGTTCGAGCACTTTTTTTAAAGTCGATGAAGTACCGAATAAGACTTTTATCACTATTGTTAGTCATATATCACCTGTCGTCTTATTACGAAGTGATCGAGCATCGCATTTTCTTCTAGGGTCTTCACGAAAAGTATGACTATCAGTTTGCTGTTCTACTTGTTAAATGTTAGACACCATATAATTCAGTTGCTAGCAAGCCTCTTTACTGACTGTCGTGAACGCACAGCGCGTATTCTGCCCTCCCGCTCCTGGACATTTCGGCGTATGAGGGGCATCATCCTTGATCTTAGTTCTCAGCGCTGTTCTGCGCTAATACTTTCTCTCTCTCTCTCTCTCTCTCTCTCTCGCTTGCTCTCTCTCTCTCTCCCTCTCTTTCTCTCCTTATGTGGCACGAATACCGTTCGCACCATCTTTTCGAAAGCGCACTCAGTAACTCTGAGTGCTACTTCTGCTTGCCTAGCTTCTAAATTTGAATGTACGAATGAGAAAGCATGTCATACTTTGGGCGCAAAAACCGTTAGAAATGTATATTTTATTTTCTTAGAATGAATTGGGCGATATAGGAGCGTAAGTCTTCGCTGACTCTCTCCACTGCTTTCCTGCATACGGATTTGTTTCTTCTGAGCGGTAAAAGGCAGTCATCTGCTTTTGAAATTAGCGAGGTCCCATGGGACAATTTCTATGAGTCTCCATAACCTCTGAAGGCTTAGTCGGAAATCTTGGAAGCATTTTTCAGTACCCTTTCTACAATATGATTTGGAGAGCAAGTTAGTGGTTTCCTCTTTGCCGTAGAACTCCTTTAGCTTTTGCGATAAAAAATATTTTGTGCTGTTCACAATCTTCACGATAAATCCAGTCAGCGGCTAACGTTAATCCCTTTAATCTCAATCTAATGTAAAGCTTTTCAAAGCATGCTGTCGTTAAAACTGCTAGCAGTGGCATCTACACTTCGTAACTTTTCTTGTTCGTGTTGCTTTATTTTATTACCCTTATCATGGTCATAATTTGCCTGTTAGTGAACTGCCTGTTAGTCCACATCTCTTTAACTGTATTTGTGAAACTTAAAGAAGCCAAATGTATAATCGTTATTTGTAATGTGATAATAATCTGACTTGGCGACAAAGCAGATAGGCTTGTGGCTCAGCGGATCAAAGATCTCTCAGTGTTTCAAATCCGTAGGTTCTCGGTGTTCTTTTTTTTATAATGCTTGTTAAAAGTTCTTAATAAGAAATGCCGGTATTTTTCCGATTGGTAGCACGAGATAAAACGATCCCTTTCGCTGGACAAGAAATTTCGTAATAGTGTTAGTAATCATTCGAAAGCTTAAATCTCTGGCCAGTGCCTTACATGGCCGTTATTCGAAAATGTCTTCCTAGAACGTTTTAGCGAAAGGAAAGCATTTGTGTTTCACATGTAATCATGTAATCGTTCGATAACGTAAGATTTAAACGATTCCAACACTGTGTTTTGAAAAGACCTTTTATTTGAAGTGCAGCAGGAAAAATAAGATTGATTCAACTACTCGTGCATTTGTTTTGGCTAGTCTACGGGTTTGAGGTAGGGGTGCGGTGGGTCTGCCAGCGGATTAATCACGACGATCGATCGATGGTGCTGATGCGTTTTACATGTGTAGTGCGATGTTTCTTTTCAGTTCGAAATTTTTCCTCCGCCTTGAAAGAAACTCCAAATCAAACGTATAGTTTTGATACTGAATAATTTCCTCTACACGTCCATATGGATTTCGTGCCTCCAGGGAATAATAGTAAAATTGCGCAGCCAATGTAAAACATATGTTGTCTTGAGTTTCACGGCGTTATAAAAGAGTACTTTCAAAAAATGGCCATGTACGACACTAGCCAGAGACTTGATCATTCAAATGATTATTAACACTCATCTAAAAAGGCCTTGTCGAGGAAAAGAGATCGTTTGCTCATCCCGTGCTAGCAAACGGAAAAATATCAAAGTATGGTTATAGCTACCTGCTTAGTACGCTTTAGACTACTTCGTTGAGACATGTTAATTTTTCCTATAGTCGAGAGCGTTGGATCTTATATGTAACACAACTGTGAACTCTTCAAGAATTTGACCTCACTCAAAAGTATTAAAATCTAATAACATATTTTACTGCTACTGATGAGCTTAGAAAGCCGCAACACATGTCTTGCGCTTTATGAGTGTTGTAGCAAACCTTATGAAGGGCTTAAAAATATGTTACTAGGTTTAAGTCTTAGTTTGTCTTACGAATTTGACTGTAAACAAAATATTCATTGTTCAAACAACGTGCCAATTGAGATAACAAGCATCGTTGTTTTTTCAGGCGAGAAGAGTCTATGATCCGCGAGCGGATTTATGCATGGCTTATGGAGAATGGGAAAGTGAACTGGCGTAAGCATCTTGCTGAAATAAAATATATTCATAATTCGGAGTGGATTGATGAACTTGGTATCGCATTTATAATCTGAACCTTTTTTCTTCTAATACACTAATTCTTAAATCAACGATATTTTTCTTCATAGCTTCTTATTTCTCTCTTACTACTTTTCTATGCGTCTTTTTTTGTCGTGTGTGTCAGTGCTGATTTCTCAGTGCCTTTATATATTATAAGAATGTTACGATGTATTTCAAACGACTGGTAGAATGAGTCAATCTCAGGAACACTCATAACATGGCAGCGTTTTCAAATTATAATTAAAACACATTCGTGGACGCGGGTTGCCACTGCACCACCGAGGCTCTTACTTTCTTATCGCTTTTTTTGCAATATGAGGGATCGAAGTTGGCAGCAACCAATCATCAGCATAGTCCCAGTTCTTTTAGCATTCGACTCGTATCCTCGCTTGCTTGAGGATTTCATCTTCTTCACGAACATCGGAGAATACTGGCCAAACCCGCAATCTCGAGGATAGCTAGGTTGGTGTTCCGTAGGACATTCGTCAACCACGTGCAGAACGGCATTAGGCACTCTGCTGATGTCCCGGTGAACATAAATCGCCACTGAACCCAGTTAAGCAGACAGCTATTTCATATATGTACATATGTATATATATATATACATATATATATATACATATATATATATATATATGTTTATATATATACACATACATATAAATACACTATATGTACCTATATACATATAACCATAAATGCAATTAAACACATACATATGTGTATATATTCTGTATATACATTATGCATGAATATGCACATATACATACTGCACACATACATATATATATGTATATATATTATATATATATATATATATATATGCTTACAAATAGTCAAGAAGAAACCTTCAACTTACTGCTTCTATAGCAGTGTTGTGATGTTATCATTTCATATCCAAGACAAGGTTGCTAACAGCTTCTATGAATTTATATCGCCGAAGTAATAATACAGCAAAGGCTTCGTTGGTGAAATGGTAGTAAGCGCTTCTGGTCGAGTGAAACTTGGTTTCAACTCTCGCCGGAAGTCTCGTATTTAACGTGCCTCCCAGCATTACTGAATATAAAACTGTAACATCATCATCCTGCCATTATCACAGCAAAACAAAGTTTGTCGAAATCATGTATTAAATTTACTCTTACTTTGAGATGTATTTTATTCAACAATCTTTCTCCTTAGGTGGAACTCCCATGGAATTGTTCTTTGGTAAGGCACGATCGGTCGAGATTTCACGAAAACGAAAGGCCGATATGATACTGCGTGATGATAACGTGCACAGTGGTTGTCGCACTAGCAGTTCTTACGGTGAGTTCGTCTACAGTAATATCGAAAGACAGTTTCACATCAACATATTTCATGAAATGAGTTTTGAGAAGTAATCCGAACCCTAATAAAAGGTGATGCATTGAATTTAAGTAGTTAAAACAGTTGCGCCTGCCATTATGTATGATACCTTCAATGGCGCACTACAAGTTGCTACCATTGACCTACCAATTGTTTTGTTACGGAAATTGAGCTTGCCAGCACCGTTACATCTCAAACTTCTAGTGAAATAAATGGCTTTTTATGTTCATAAATTCATGCTCATCCTAAGATGATAATAGCTAAAAGACTTTTTCTCATTATTATACATTGAAATTGTTGATTTTCTACTGAATGGACAACGTTCTAATTGACGCAGAGGCCAGTGGGGCTCGCTCGTCATGTTCTTCATATCTCGATGTTGTACCTGAATATGTATTCAATGAGAAATGATGTGTGTGTTAAAGAGGATGCAAGATTTATCTATGCAAGACTCTAATCCGCTGGTCTCCAATGATTAATAGGATAATCAGCTTTGAGCTATCGAATAAATCCTAAAGTCTAGTGAACTGCCATTAGCAGACCCTCAACAATCAAAAAATGCGTAGCAGTGATCAAGCATAATTTTCCTTCCGCTGCTACAGCGCGCTCGGAAGATTTTTTTCTCCAAAAATCACTCACGTTATTGATGTCGCCGTTTTCCAAGCTATCGAACGACTACCAAAGGTTTAATGGATGAATTTTGTGCCGTGAAAAATTAGAAAAGTTACGCGTGCGTTCCAATGAATACACGCCGTTCTCAGAGGGTTATTCTGAAATAGGACATTCTTCTCCTTATGTGAGCATTTAACAGATACTCTCGCTTACTAAACTAACGGGTTGTATAGAAAGAGCTCATGTAGACTCTGACTCGGGGTTTTATCAACAGAGCAGATGTTTAACACAGAAAAGGCGCGTCTTTCAAAAAAAAAAAACTTTAGCACGTGAATGAAACCCAGTTTTACATTTTTATCTGGCATCATGAAGATATTTGAACAAGTAGACTGGATTAATCGTTAATCTGATCCCGTCAAGGCTCTGAACTGAACGAAATACGCTAAATAATTACCAATTACCAAGCAGATGATAAATCAACCATCTTACGTCAAAGAATGTTGTGTGGTATGCAAAACATTCGACATTAGAAGGAGATTAAACTCACGTTTCACCCACATTGAGCCCGCGTGCTACAACCACACCTGCATCCCGATATGTGCTCACCAGACCAAACTCATTGAAAGTTGATTGCTGAAAGCTACGCATATTCGGAGAAATACTGGTAGCAGCACTGGCACTGATGATGTAGTGGTAGCTACTTTCCGGTATGAGTGAAACGTGGGTTCAACTACTGCTCGATGTCGAATATTTTGCACACCACTCAACATTCTTAGATATTTATTTATAATATATATAACTACTATAAAGTAGTAAAAATAAAGCATTGTCTTCAGCGCGCTTTCTCTTTTTTCTATTCTCAAATGACGAATCGCGATGAGAAACGTTTTCGCGGACCCCTTCACGTGGTGACACTCTTTCTCATAGAAAATGTCATTCCTTGCAATCAAGTTTCTTTATAAATTAACTTATCTAATCAACCCGATTACCCATAACTCAGTTACCAATTTTTTTTAATTGACTTGCTCAATCGAATGGTCTTACGTGAACTTTGTTTAGGGTGAAATTTTTTCTATCAGTAGTTACCTCTATTAAGGAATCACATCAGACGCTAAGGACGACTCACCATTAGTTATGATTGGGAGTCATGTGAAAAATGAGCTGTAGCTGAAATTATTTTGTGTTTTGATATTCAGCTTTATGTTCGTCTTAGTACAATTTTGTAGTCTTTGTATTCTGTAATTAATAAAAATGTTTATCGGAGGACCAGCTTTCCTCTATTTTCAGCGATAGTCTATAATCCACTCTTTCTTAATGAGCAAACATAAAATTGACATTACGGAATCTATTCATTTGCAATAGCTAACATTTCGGCGGATTCGCTTTCCTCAGGGCCTGGAATAGTTAAATCGACACTCAACCTGTCATTCTTAAGAATGTTTCCTCAGCAAGGATGTTACGCCAGAGCCATACACGTGTTTCCGAGGTCTCGCCCTCTTCGTCAATGGCCCACGCCCCACATTAAGCCCTGCATCATAGCAAAGAGGTGTGACACTGTGTACAATGACAATGTGCTATCACCAGTTTTCAGTTGATGGATCGCGGCTGATAGATACGAAATGATCTATGGCATCGCTGTGCTGTGCTGTCACCACATACGTCTCCCTCCTTGGTATAATGCAGGGCTTAATGTGGTGCGTGGGCCACTGACGAAGAGGGCGTACCTCGGTAACACGTGTATGGCTTTGGCGTAACAACATCGCTAAGGCCTCAAGCATTCTTAAGAATTATATTGAATGTTTATTGCGAGGTTGAAAAACGGTCGATGCTATGACTCAATCTATCATTTAAGCATTTCTATAATCTATCTCCGGCGGATACAACTTAGGCTGCGCAGGGTCCTGCGTGAGTGTGGAATGTGCCTAACGCAGCTAAAAAAATCTATATACAAGTTTTTCGTGATTACACATGATTACGAGGCATTCCTCTTCTGAACAGCAGATTGGAATTGTGTTGATCGATTGGACGAGTAACTGGACTTGCCAAGGGCGTAATAACAACACAGACATAGTGACAATGACGAACTGAGGTTAACAGGAGTCAGAATATGAACATTAAAGTGACTGCAGGGTAGAGATGAAATGATGACAACGTGAAGTACATGGTGGTCAAATGACATGAAAGCGATGCAACGACACCGCAAATAGTTGGTCCGTGGCCACGATCGACTGGTAGTCGGTAGAATATTGCGACACCGCATCCGGTCATTGCTGGATCCAAGATGAGCAGAGTATATTGGCCCCCTATGTGTCGCCAATAATCATGTGATGCAATACTTTTGTGGGAAACTTGATAAAGTGTATACGCAATCAGTGTCACATGATCAGCAAGGAGATGACATATAGGTGACATGTTAGGTGAAGAATAACAGTGATGGGAAAGTGTAAAAACATGAACGTTAATGATTTACAAGTAAGGACACTATGGAGAGCAACAACCGACGATAGCAATGGTAGAATATATACTACAAGTGTGTCGAGGAAATTTGACGAGCACTGATGACATTACAAGTAATTAGCTGCGGTGCATGACCGTACGGAAAGGAAGGGGATGTTGCAGTGCACTTGCAATTTTGTGATAAGTGTTCATGTAAAGAGCCTGAG
Organism: Parelaphostrongylus tenuis; assembly: GCA_019055375.1. Taxonomy (NCBI): domain Eukaryota; kingdom Metazoa; phylum Nematoda; class Chromadorea; order Rhabditida; family Metastrongylidae; genus Parelaphostrongylus; species Parelaphostrongylus tenuis. The sequence continues at coordinate 1,087,437 of JAHQIW010002694.1, forward strand.
TAGCGTGAGGTAAAAGTGCCATAGTAGGTCAAGAATGTTTGATTTTGGACTTGGCACACAGAAAACAGCGATGAAAGGCAGAGCTAAATGTCGGAAATATTGAGCGTTGTCACTATACCGAGAGTGTTTATTAGTAGAAGAAGTGACCATTCGGAGTGTAGGTTATTTCATCTTTGTGGCCCATTTCTGACTTTGGAGTCTCTACAAAGCTTTTGATGTTTTGGACTTCTGTGAGGTGATAGTGACTTTTATTATGTCTTCTCATAATTCTGAAACTAGGGCAGAAAACATCAAATTTATCAACAAGAGTAATTAAGATTCCATAAGTGCTCTATTCAATGCATGCACCATCAGCCTCATCACTTTCCTTCCATCTCTTAGGCAACAAATCAATACCGCATTTATAGAACTCATCATCCTTGAGTTCAAAGAAAGCTGTAAACCTCGACGCAAACTACATCAGTTTCGGGACTTCTTCCTGCTCCAGTGCTTCAGTGAGCGGAAGAGGTGATAGTCAGACGGCAACAACTGGAGACTGTACGGCGGATGATCTAGCAACTCCCAGACAAGTTCGGTCAACTCCTTATTTATAAATTAAGGACATGTGGCCTTGCACTGTTTTAACGCAGATGAGGTTACGGCGACGTCAACGTCGTGATTGCAGCGGTTCCGGTGCTCATAGTAGCACAGCGGTATTGATATGTTGCCTGAGAGATGGCAGAAATGTGTTCAGGCTGATGCAGCATACTTCGAATAGTGTTGATAAGCAATTTTAATTACTTTTGGTTTATAAATTCAGTGTTTATTGCTTTAGTGCCATAACTTATGAAGGCCTAGTACTACAAAACTTTCTCCGTTACACTTTCATGCTCTGAGTGGTCTCGTTGAATTGAGATATCTTAACTTGAGTACCCTTTTATACGGGCAGAGTGGTCTATACGTTTCGTCAATATAATCATCCACACAAGCTTTACGCGCGATGCTGCAGCTATCATGAAACTCAAATGATTGTTTAGTTATGCGAAGCGTTTAACGGCAGAAACCGTCTCAACGGTAGATACGGCTATGAAATAAGTGTGGCAACGGTGTACATAATTTCTTGTAAAAAGCGCGGGGAAGAATACGCTGGAGAAACTTGTGGGCCTTTCTCTGGCATATAAAAGAGCACCTAGCTGAGAAATTTGGAATCACGAAGAACACTCCACTAGGCAACTATTGAAGTAAAAGTCACTATTATCACACGAGAACGAAATCATCACTTCGTGAAAGTCTTCATAGGTTGGGTTAACTTCAAAATCACTGAATGGAAAGATGCTTAGTGAGCTTTTTTATTGAATTTCCAACATTTGGGAAAGCTTAAGCTGTCGAATTAGATCCCGGACGGTGGATCATGCGTATAATGAACGGGATCACTGCCATAAAGCTATCCGCTCCCTTAATTGAATTACTACTGAATTTAACTTCAGCTTTCTTTCCTTCACTTATTTAATCTGTGGTCTGACCGTTACTATGGATTTTTTTTCATTTTCCAGATTTAAGCTTGAAGTCTATGGTTCATTCTTGATTCAAGTCGTCTAAAATCAAAAATTCTTTTCGAAAGTCTGTGTATTTGTATACTTATGCTAGAACTTGTCCCGTATTGGTGGCAACTTTAGTTGCGAAGCTACGAACCTTGGAATGGCATGCTACGACTAATTTTTCTCTCCGGAAAAAAATTACTGACTCGATGAACTATGGAGGCTTGTACAAATTGTGTTAGTGCTTGCACTGCCACCAAGAAGAGGTCGGCAGGCCATTTGCGATATTTGTCGGAACATTCAGAAGGTAATTGATTTATTTTGTGTAGTAAGTGTAACCGTAATAAGAATAATCAAGAATAACGCTTATAAGATCTGGTGATCACTGTGCTCAACAATAGAAGTTCGCTATATGATTACACACTTTATACACGTGGATGTACTGTACTTGTGGATTTCAGATTCCTTTAGGCTGTTAACAAAACGAAGTACATAGGAAATAGGAGAAAACGAAAAATGTTGAAAGCAAATGAATTCAATTCAAATTTCATACGGGTGGGCAGCCAATTTTTGTCAATTATAAATTATTCAATGAATCAGAATTTTGACAAAATGTTAGATTTTCAGTGTTCTGAAATTCGAGCGTTAAAAAGAACAAAATCTCTCTACAAATTAATAAGCACAGAGCTACAGAGCTGCCCCAAATGCCGACAATCTATAAACAGTGTGACTGAATTACAAAATCTCTATTACTCTACAAAAACTCACTAGAGATTCCAACTTTGTAACTGTACAATAAAGACTGCCTGTCCTGCAATCTTCATTTCAAGCATCTAGAAGCAGAGGAGACAGTGTAACTATGAGATCGAAATCACAAAACCGAGTTTGTGGAATGTATTTACCACCAGTGAGTCAACTGAGTAGAACATTATCTACTTAATTCTAATAGGTTGGGGGAAAAGTTCTGAGAAAATGCTTGTGCCTTTTTTTGGGTGTCGGCCTGTTTTTGAGTTCATTTGAAGGCCCGTCTTCTCCCATTAAAATCAAGATGGAGTCAAAAAGCGGGCAAATTAGTATGTTGATAATGCACGAATGGCTGTTGGGTTCAATGCAACGGTGGCAAGTGAACACATCAACGCATCAGCAAGAAATCTGAATTGTATGCTGGCTGAATCGATCTTTTGTCGGAGAAGTGGTAGGAAGTGCTTGAAGTTGAAAGCGAGTACTTTGACTATTAGTTTCATCTTTGTTCGGGTGTAATAGGTGCTTAAATATTTTACAAGCATTTACTCATTAAAACAATTACGTTAGTTATAATAAATGCTTGTATTCGTGGTCCACGAGGCACTTAGAAACGTCACCACCATAAACCACTTATATATCATTTTAATCGCCTGCACTGAACACGAACTGCACAGTGTGGATCCAAGTTATGGTTTACATGGCTTGTAACTTGACAGCTAAATAATCGCGTTTGAAATAAAAAATTTGGTTCCTTCCGTTTCGTAGCACAGATATTCAAGCCCATCCCTGACGCTAGCAAGAATTCATTAAGAATGTTTGTGGTCATTCGAAAGCTTAAATCTCGAACTATCTACGTACGTGGCCGGCTATTCGAATAGACCTTTTTATAACGCTGTAAAGTGAAAGACAAGATTATGTTTCACTCGCACATATTTCTCGCCGAACGGAGCTCTTTAGACTATTAGTAATCATTCGATAGCGTGAAATTTACCGACTCCAACTCCATGCTTGCTTACTGAAAATATCGTTTCTCTGCAGGCAGCAGGCAAAATAAGATTGAATTTGCATGCGAACATGTGGTCTTCGGCCAAATCACGGGCCGATAGGAGAGGAGACGACGGGGGCTGCGCATTTATCGATTGATTTTTAACGGAAAATATGCCAGTGCAATCCTTTTATTCAAGTAGAACTTGTTTCTCCGTTTTGAAAGATAAATTTTAGATAACACGTTAAGACCTTGCTACAAAAGACTTTGAATACTTTTGATGTCATGAATTCGGACAAATCAATCGTCATTATTACCACTTTGATAGAATTCAGGACACCGGAACGTCCTAGTTGCTTCCAACAGTTTCGAAAATATTAGATATTACGAGGTTTCTCTACACTTTCATATGTTCGAAAATCGATCGATCATTGCGTCAGTCCACCTTGCTGCCTCACGCAGCGGCCCGTGAATTGCCCAAAAACCGCTCGCTTGCGTTTGTGAGCCAATCTCATTTCCCCTGCTGCGTTGCAGAGAAACGAGCTTTCCAAAATAAAAGCACTTTGTTAGATTTGGTGAATTTTACAGTATCGAATGATCACTGATAGTCCAAAGAAAGACCTCTGCCCGGTGAGAAGAATACGCGTGTGAAACTTGATATTATTTTGAATTTTCCAGCGTTAAAAAGGGTCTTTTGAAAACCAGGCAACTTATGCAGATAGTTTGTGATTTGAGCTTTCGAATAATTACTGGCACTCTTTATAAAAACTTCTTGTCAAGTGTAGGACATAGGCTTAAAAATCTGACCTACCAAACGGAAATGAACCAAAATCTGTGTAAATATGTCCTTAACGATAGTAATTCAACATATAAATCGGAGTTTCGAACTCTAACTTTAGTAAAGGTTTCGTTTCCAATTGCTATCAAAATAGTATGGTTTGAATCAACATTTCCAGATATGTAGAAACTCATTCTTTTCTAATTGTTACTCTTGAAAACTAGCGGATGGCGTGTGACTGGGACAAGATGGAAATCCTAGCTAAAGCACATCTGTCGATAAGCCTTCGAAATACGGTTACTATTGAAGAGATATGTTGACCAACCGTAATAGACACTGGCATTTTAGTAATGAAAAACTGTAGTGACAAGAGAGCATTGAAACCGACGAGAAACGCATTATATTAATTGCATAAAGCGAGAAAGAATGCAGGCGTTTTTCTGCCTAGTCACACCGGTACTTCATTAGCTAATTGAAAGTTATAAATTTTCCCTACTCAATGAAATAACACAAACCACATTTTCTCTAATTGCGATATGGCAAGAATAATGTTAATTCCTCCATAAATTTCTCACAGATCTATGGATAGCCGGACCCGTTGTGTAGTTCCTTTACCAAGAAGATGCTGAGCAGCTATAAGGCTTTTTGCAGGCTCATAGCAAACGTCAGCCAGTATTTTTGTTCCAGAAAATAAGAAGTAGTATCGTCATCATTCGTCATGTTCGGCATCATCATCGTCATCGTCGTCGTCATCGTCTTCTTCTTCTTGCTCGAGTTCACAAACATCGACAATCACATCATCTTCGATTTCGTTTAGCGATGGGATGTCTTCTTGTGAGGTCTCTGTGACGTGGCGGCTGTGTGGAGTGGAGAGCTGCAATTGTTTTATGATTTGCAACAGAGAAATTTCGTATCATCTGCAGTGTATCGACATTTTCTCTTAAGGTGAATCAAATACGTTCCTGATGCTACTGAAGCTGTAAAGACGAACAAATTCAAAAATATTAGTATATTGTTGTACGACGGATGTGGTGTTAAAAAAAAAAATTAAAAAAAAAACTGAAGCCTGTTTACTGATGTGCTATGGCAATTCAGCCCATTTTTCTCTGTAGCATCGACGTTCTGAGCTTATTTAGTCTTTCATTATCATACTTTGCAGAAGCTCTGCATCTGGGATGCTTATCAATTACAGGAATGGTCATTACTTCCAAGTAAACCACAGATTGTCATCACAAAAAGGCATCTACCGGAGAAAGATCCACTGCTTCGCGACTACGATGCTCCAAGGTCGAAACAGTTCCTAGCGTACTACGGTGAAGCGGTGAACCAGAGAGCTGATAGTGCTTACCGAATATGATTTCCAGTTCTCCCTTTAATGGTTGCCAAAGCAATCCATTGTCTTTGTCACTATGTGAAATATGAGCGCTTGATACGCAAAGTTTAGTGCTATAGGGCATTTCTCTTCCTGTGCTCTTTTTTCTGTCACAGATAGCTTTTGTCAGTGCACTTATAATAAAGAGGATAAAGTGTGAAGCTCTGGGAGTTGATCATTACTAGGGATTGCCATACATCCGACTTCAGTTAGCATCGCTTGAGGTGATTGGATGCATATCGGTCTTTACAATGACTCGCACTGGCCTGTTGATGTATCGGACAACGGAATGCTCAATGAGCTTCGAGCGCGGGACTGATCCATTGATCACATATGCCGTAAAGCCCCTCTAACCTTTATGCTACACGCGCCCATGAATAAACTGTGGTAATGTACTAAATAAACCTCAATCTTCTTCTTTCTTTCATAGTTTGCACTGTGAATAAAACGCACCTCAGTAAGTGCCCGATCTCTGTGCTCAGGATGTTCGCGCACTGGCGATATGTCAGTAGTGTGACGACTCCTCTTCGGTGTTGATGGCTCGGATACCCGTGAGTTTGACGACATCAGCCCTTGATCGCCGTCGCTGAGACATCTGCAAGCGTTGCGAATGCAAATACTTTTCTATAATGATTTCTGACAAACCATCAGAAACTTTGAATCATAACTTCAGAGATATCGTTATTTGTTTGATACATTTTTCGCATTTGCTACAGGCAGAATCTACTTTCAAATAAAAGATCAAGGCGCTCGACGGTGATCATTTTCTGCGGAATATGCCATTCATGTGACATCATCAAATATCGCAAAGATTTTTGAAAGCATATTTTGTCTATGCAACAACTACAATTGTCTACCAACAAATTTGAATGAATGCTGTTTTAGATCATCTCCGTAACGCAAAGTTGATAAAAAAATCTATTAGATTAGCGTTTCGGCGCCTTCGCCTCTTTCAGAGTCGTGTTGATCCAAGCCGATGGCCTGCAACTAGTCATTGTCTTGCCTTGGGTGTTTGCTGTCAGTGGAGAGTGCACAGCTCGAATGAAATTACCTCACTAGGCAGTGTCCTTCTACTCGATACCACTACGAACATCTCCATTGTGGTAACTGCCAATCAAGACGAGCTGTGAAGGAAACGAGAGAGCCGAAACTTTTGCCAAACAAATTGCTTTAGGAATCCAGTTTTAGCTTCATAATACAAGAAAGTATATATTATTTATACAGAGATTGAGTCAAAATTGGTTTCCAAGGTCACTGTTTGATCCTCGACCCCACTTTAATGCCAGGCTAGATACCTCAAACTCAATGACTACGCATGTGCAGGACACTTCTCAGCAGTGTGCTACACGTGCCCGTTTTTCGAAATATTTATGCAGTTAACGTAACTGTCGTTAGGTTGTAAAGGTATCACGGTAATAGTTCGCAGTGCGAAAAATGGAGCACATGTGCACTCAATTATATCGCCTGATATGAACTGATTCCAGATCACTTAGTCAAAAAATAAAGGGTCCAGGGTACTGTTCTATTATGGCAGCGACATTTGAGTCCTTCTGTAAAAACGTGTTTTTTGTTTTTCCAAAACGTTTTTGTAGGTGATTGATAGCTCAAATCAAGTGAATTTCAATGGTATGTTTAATTTCTCAAATAGCTTATTTTTGGCGCCCGTACCAGTCAAAATAAGATTTTGTTTCTCATTTGGAGATTTCTCACTGAATAAAAATTTTGTTGTAATGAACTTTCAATCGTTAGAAAGAGGAAGTCTTTTTGATTACGTTGGTGTATTTGGCTTTCAAATAGGACTCCTTCGAGCTTTCTAACGACCGTAAGAATATTGGGTTTCACACTCATTGAGCATTTCTAGTCAGCTAGGGTGTGTGTACAGCTGTACTAGGAAGTTCCTTAGAAAGAACAGACACATTCCCTCAATCAGAAAGGTTTGCTCTATCTAATGGCTAAAATTTTGTCATAAAGATTTTTTATCAGGTCGAGAAATCTCCAAATGCGAAATGATCTCATTTTGACTGGTACGGTGTTGAAAACAAGCACTATAAGAAATAAAGTATACCTTTAAAATGCAATTGATTCAAGCTATCAGATAATCGCACATTCGTCAGATAGCAGCAAACAATACGCTTTTACCGAAGGCCTCAAGTGGCGCCGCCATAAGAGAACAGTATCGGGTTGAGCAAAAAGTTTTGAGGAATGATATTTCTTTTAATTAAACGTTTATAGCGGTGGTATGATGTTATAAATATATACCCATTGGTGTAGAGCGATGTGCAAAACATTCGCGTCAGGCGGGACTAGAATCCGCACCTCACTCTTTCCGGAAATGCGTGCTCTATCCGTTACACTACTGACGCCCATTTCGCACATCGCTCTTTCTACGCTACAGCGCACCTATCTGTCAGCCGCCAGCGTAGAAAGAGCGAAGTGCAAAATGGGCGTCAGTAGTGTAACGTATAGAGCACGCATTCCCGGAAAGAGTGAGGTGCGGGTTTAAGTCCCGGCTGACGCGAAAGTTCTAAAGAATTTCTGAAAGTTTGGTTTTTATAAGCAAACTAGCAAAAAAGAAAAGAACAACAGTAACTATTTTTCAAAGTATAGACCACCAATGCCCATGACTTTCCGCCATCGTCATGCAACATTCCGGATCTGTTCAAAGTCTATTCCGACTCTTTTGAATCGAAACTCTATATGCTTCCTCAACTTCATTTAAGGAGTCAAATCCACGGCCACTCGAAAAGTTTCGCATTGATCGAAAGAGGGCACGTTCGGATAGAGCTCATGCTCATCTTGGCGAGGATTCTTGTGAACAAAGTCAAGATGGTGCAACTTGCTGACAGCGCTTCGCTGTGAAACACCAAGCTCCTGAGCCAAATCACGAGTGGTCGATGAAGGCTCAGCATCTAAAGCGGCTACAACTCAATTTCATTAAAGCAGATGGACGGCCAGAACGAGGCATGTCTTCCACATGCTTCCAGATCAAAATTGCTTTCTTTGAATTGCTTGAACCACCTAGCCACAATTGATTTTGTCGCCATATGAGCCAGCATCTTCACCCTCAGTAATCTCATTGACGACTCTAAGAATTGTTGAACCTCTTCTTTATTAATAGTGGATCAACACACGCAAATAATACTGTTCAATAGGCATTTTGAAACTGACTCCAATGAACTAGATAAATATATACATAACTATCAATAAAAGCGACACAAAGATGTCAAAAAATGGAAAGTTCAAGAATTTCCCAAACCTTTTGCTCAACCTAAAAGCGGATAGTGTGAAGTTTAAACACTCTATTCTGAGCACATAACCATTTTCAATTTTCCCTTCGTGCGAAGATGAAATCTGATTTTACAGACTTCGCAAAAACTACTTTTTTTCACCTTTGTTGTAGAGGCTCGTGCTTTGAACTTAAAGCAAATTTGCAAGTTGGATTTTATGCATCGGGACGTCACGGTATCCCCAAGGTATCGCGCTTGTGGCTGTTGCTTTTACGTCAGCAATTTGAAAAGTCAAATTCTTTAAGAGTGTCAATTCTGAGTGCATTTAAAATCAGACGAACGTCTAACAAAGAAATCAATAGACTCTTGCTCTTGCTAAAGCACGGCTTGAAAAGCAATTGTTACACGAAATACTTTCAAATAAACTGTGACCAAAGTTAGTATCGCCAAAAACAGCGGATAACGTTTCAGTGACTCCGCGTTCCTCAAAGTCGCTGAACTACTCATCTTGGAGGGGTAACCATTGTGTTGTGATACCATGTAAAAAGACTTTGATGATTAACCCAATATGAAGAGTGGTGTGCAAAAAGATTTGCATCAGCCGGGACTCGAACAGAGACCTCTCTCTTTCAGGGAGCGTATGCTGAAGCGTTGCACCACCGAAGCACTTCAGCACACGCTCCCGGAAAGAGTGAGTTTGGGTTCAAATCACGGCTGACGCAAATGTTTTTGCACACCATTTTGCATTATTGGGTATATTGTAACATCATAACAGGGCAAGTGGCGGTAAAATAAAATGAATTCTGACTTTGATGATTTTCACAGTGTGTCACAACAGACCTCTTGTCTCTTCCACATTGGTAGTTCAGCGGCTCTGAGGAAAATGAAATCTCTAGAATGTTATCCATAGTTTTTCAAAGAAGGTCTACCTCGCGTAAGGTCTATATAGAAAAGGCATTTTGTAGGATGATTATGTAAAGGATCTGTATGATGATAGACAGAATTTTTTCCTATAAATCTGTAAAGTTATCAACTCCTTAGTTACTCATTTGCTCATAAATTCTACCAGATTTCAGAAAACCAACGCCGAGTAGAACGGCTTGACATCTTTGCAAAAAAATGTTCAAGAGAGTGGAAATATACCGAGATGTGCTGAAACAAACCTTCGGACGTCGCGATGTTTCTGGATATTCGAAAGGGTGGCCTTGATTTGATGCCGAGTGCTCATGTGTCGCGTTAAACACATCACGACGCCTCTGCGGAAAAATTTTAAATGCTAGTGTTAAGTCTGAAACTTTCATGTGATCTCAACATGAAAAATGATAATCGATATTGTTATTTAGAGGCAATATAGGATTTTATGAAGTTGGGGGAGACGGCTTTGCCAAATAGTATCCCCATATTCTGACAGACTTTTTCGAGACTTTTCGACCAGTCACAAAATCGTACCGAACTTGTCTGGAGAGGATTCGTTTCCTACAGTCCAAGTGTGGGCGCTCTAACATAGCTTTCTATTGAAAGACTCCGGGTAGAGTCGAGCTGACAAGTATCCAACAGCAATCGTAACAAACGCTACGATTCTCTGCAACAATCGAATCCTACAAACAAAGAGTGCGAGGACTATTGTGGATGACGGATGCGAGAAACGAATCGAATGGAAGAGTGCTGCGAACCAGGCACTGGATGTGAATACGGGACGTTTGAGAAAAAATAAACCAATGAAAATTGGTACTGATGATATTAGAAATTTCAAAAACTCACTGCTGCATAGGGGCATATGTAGCAATGGTATGGTTTCTCATCGGTGTGCGTTCGTCTATGGGTTCGAAGGTGATCAGATCGCGAGAAATATCGCCCGCAAGCATCACAACCAAACGGTTTTTCTCCAGTATGACGCCGAAGGTGCCTGTATAAAAATGATCTTTTGCATTAGACAGTCATTCCCACAAGGATAATGAGCCTCCGCACCAAGTTTACTAAATCCAGTTATCAAAGAATTTTCATCATCAAATTAAATTGGCAGAATTGTTATATTTAGTTCAAAAAAGAAATGAATAGTGTCAGTATGCTTCTTGTCAGTATGCTTCTGAGGTAAGCAGGTATACTGCGGCGAGCGCTGCTCCTAACACTGTGACCTTTTGAGCGCGACCTGAATTATGCAAGTCTAACTGAAATCGAGAGATGAAAGGAATCCAAACTTTTTCCAAATAATAACCCTAAATTTACAATTTTGTGAGGCAAATTTACAATATAGAGCCATTACAGCTCTGCTTCACCAATTTCTACATGTTATTACGTCTAATACGCACAGCATAGAATGAAGCAGCCCGTCGTTTTATAGTTGAAATATACTTGCCGAACGGCATGTGTACACAAGTATTTTCAGACAAATTCAACAAATGAACTTCTTGCCTCCACTGCATCGGGGTATTATTCCTTCAGTATAGATATCAACTACGTCCTTACATCTAAGAAGAGTGGTAAGCAGATTCGATATCAGGTGGGATTTAAGACCGACTTGTTCTTATCAGAAACTCGTTAAGGATTGGTTGCTGACAGCTTCGCTAGTTCATGTTAAGGGAAGAGTGGTCGCACGTGTAGTGGTAGCACGCGCCTGTAAGGGTGAAACTCGGTTTGAACTCCCGCCTTTTTTGCGTACCACTCAATTTTCCTAGATGTACATGTACTGCGAAGGCAGTATAATTAGAGAAAACAGGGTATTTTCCTACATTTGGTAGATGTACTTGGTTTCATCCTGCAAAGTTTATCCCTAAAAACCCTACAGTCAAATGGCTGACACACGAGCGCGGTTTATGCATCGTCTCTAATGCAGGTCTCATATCTACTATGGAAAAAATCCAGAAAATAGTCGAGTGCATTGTACATTCATTGCTCGCAAGTGCTTTTACTTAGGTACATATATTAGCAATTTTGTGGTCGAAAACAACAAATGGAAGGTTTAGTACAAAATGCCGAACATTCATCAGATTCCTCAAGCAAATTGAAACTACTAGGCGACATTGGGGCAGGGAAGAAATAGGATAAAGCTCTCAGTATTGCTCAGTTCCGAGGGACGCGCTATGCATTTGACTTCATTAAGGTGACTGAACGCATATCTAGACTTTTACATTGACTCGCGGTGGTCTACCGATCTATCAAGTCAGTAATTATAGTCTCTTTTGTAAGTCTGATACGAATTTATCGACTCGAGAAGGAAGGAAGCTTGGTGAATTCAGAGCGTATCATTGAACCGCTGATTATTACAGGGCATTCCAAACCACTCCACCACACGCGCCTCAGGGAAAGAAGCACATAAAGATTTTCCTAAGTTCAAACTAGGCTAGAGTAACAAGATAACACCGTTATTTAGAGCATGAAACACACACAATCACTTTCAACGTGCTGACTCCGCCACTACATAATTCATTTTATTTGACCGCCACTGGCGGTTGTTATGATGTTAATACCTATTATGTAGAGTGGTGTGCAAAAATTTTGCGTCAGCTGGGATTCGAACCCACATTTAACTCTATGCGGGAGCGTCGGTAGTGCAGCGGTTTAGCACCCGTTACCGGATAGAGTGAAATATGGGTTCGAATCCCAAATGACGTAAACGTCTTTGCACACCACTCTACATATTGGGTATATTGTGTCACTACACCAAAGGTGGAAGACTATATGAAAGGTGGAGTTAGAATTTTTGTTAGGCGTTCTTAGAGGTGGTAACGCCGTTTTTTATGATTCATGTGATGTGTTCTGTGCGATCACTGTTAACTCAGTCACGCGACAGGAACGATTGGAGAAATTATGGGCGGCTGCCTGATGATAACTAAGAGTACAGTTGAGACTGGTGATAAGCATATTATCATTCTGCTTGTACACGCATCTAAGTGCTCTTTGTGAACAACGGTTCCAACTTGTAATCGCGGTGCATAAAAATTCACTTTCGAGATCAAGTGCTTAGTCACTGAGCTCTGTCAAAACATCCATCCTTTCTTTCGAATCTTAGGAAACAAAAGAAATCCAACCACAGCATACTTTACTTAGCATCTGAGCATGCATATAATCAAGAGGACCAGAATCGGAATCTAAACTCTCCTAATCGATTTCTTAACTTCCCAGTAGTTTCACAACATGTTAAAGATGACTTTCTATTGGTATGTGCTACTGTGCCCTGACAGGCGATCTACTAATTAAGGTTTCACAGCTAGTCGAGCTAATCTGGAACCAACACTTTCTCGTAAAAAAAAAACATTTCAAATGTAGGTCCCTCAGAAATCATGGCGTGAGGGTTTGTGTGGATGAATTCTCACTGCGTGTGATCGAAACTGATAATGGATAGATAAGAAAGGTAGGTGGCGTACGGTTATCACACTAAGTAGTCACATGAATGTCTTCTAGAAAAAAAAAGTCGTCCCATCGCATATTTCTTCAAAGAAAGGAATCGTTTGGAATCTTTTGCAAACAATGAAGTGTGAGTGCGTGATGTCATTGATACGATTTACATAATTAAATATCTTATTTGTTGTTGAATAATTCTAGAATTAACGTGAATGTGGTATTGCATCATAGATATCAAATGGTGAACAATGACCTGTGTAGAGCTCTAAAATAGCTCATGCTTGCACTTATTCGCAGAACACATAGGACGAATTACGGGATTTGGCACAGTAGATTAGACTTTTATTTTGATGTGGGAGGTGCACTACCACAGTCCACATGATCGCTGCCCGCTTGGTCTCCACTTGAGAAACTCAGTGGAGGACTTATAAAAAGCGGTGAGTACATTGAAAGTTGTTTTGTGCTTAGTGCACCTGAAATCTGGGTCTAAATTTTTTTTCTAATTGAGTGATGGAGGTGTTCGGTTGACTGGATTATGAGAAACCTGATCTTTCCAGGCTCTAAAGAAGGCGAAACAGCCGAAAACGCCCCGAAACTGCTTGTATGAATTGTATTATATCAACCTCGAGATCTCGCTTACAAAGAACAGCGTGAAAAACAGACTTCTTGATAGACCTATCAATGTATCTTAAAAAAAAAAGATTGCCAGTCACTGTTGTATTCAGTACCGGCAAGATTCCTCTCATACTTAGCACCTCAGATATTCAAAGTTCGTTTCAAAGTGAAACTCTAAAACTTACCTGGAAAGTATGTCCGGACGTTTGAAATCCTTCCTACATATACTACAGTAATACTGCTTTTTTTCGTCGTCATCACCCTGTGGCTCTGAGGAAAGTGATTCGGGTGATTTCTGGAAGTCGGATTTGATGCTGGTCTCGCTTCGTTGTGTAGGCGATAGGCCCATATAAGACGGTTGAAGCGGCTAGGCGATAGGTTTCGGCTGAAGAGAGAGGACTTGAAAGTGATGGCGAAGCAACAGTGTTTCTCGTTGACGAAAAAAGTAGAAGCTAAAAAGAAAGGCCCCATCAGGGTTGAATTTTTTCATATGTTTTTACAATTTCAGAATCACAAAGCGCCTAAAACTCACCGTACCAGAGTAAACAGTATCCAGCGACGTTTCCGGTACAGAAATACTCAATTGGTTAGCGCTCTTATGGAAAATCGGAAGCGACTCCGTACGTCCGATTTGAGCCATGAATCAGAGATGATAAAATCAAAGGGAAAAAAGTTCTCACTTCATCCAAATCCATAAGATAAAAGTAAGAACTATTCACTCTACGAGCTGATTGGGCTTCTTTTACCAGAGATCATTATACTTGTCAAGCTCTTCACTGGGTATTTGTCTAGAGAAAACTATTTGAAATTACCCTAATCGTGTTCTGGACTTTGGAATACATACCTGAGAAGGATCCCCTCTCCGAGTGCTTTGAATGACCGAATCTTTCCGTTGTAAAATTGGATGCCTTACGTCCTTATGCCGTCGTACTGCCATCAGCGCATCCTTCAATCGCCCCGGATCTTTTCGGGAGGATGATGGCAATTCGAAAGCGCTCGTAATTTCAATCGGCTCCAGCTGATCTGTCAAGTTCCAAATTAACCCGAATAAAGGATAGAAAAAGACAAATAACAGGTTTATGAAAGGAAATCATGACTTTATTCTCTTGACTGATTAAGAAATGGCTTTCTATGAAAGAAACTTCATGTCTTCGAATAGTCTCTTATTTCGTACACATCTCTTTTTTACACATTATTGCATGTAAAAGGATAAGGAATTGGGCTCTCGGCGTCGACCAATGCCTGAGGAATAGCGCCATGACATTCGATTTCAATCTAGCGTATAAGGTGAATGAATGATGAGTGGCCCATCTTTTTATGAAAAAAGTGCTATTACCCCTTCTCGCTTCAAACAAATCTGGTACCTATTTCACCGACGCCGGAAGGATGGAGGGCTTGGTGAACCATGAGTGGGAGATCGAACCATCGACCACGTGTGTGACTCAGAACACTTCTAGCCACTGCGGACTCCATAATACTGCATTGACGTTTGTTACTCTTCAAACTAATATTCTGCTTCAGTAACTCTCATCACTATTTCAAAAGGAGAAAGCGAAGCATTTTTACACAAATTTGCGCCAATGCCAAATCTAGCACAAGAATCCTTGAAATAATTCACAATTTCAACGCTCGATCTAAACTATTTATCTCACACATCCTAACGTCACCTCCCTATAATCCTCCTCATAAGAAACACTTAAACTTCACACTCTGTTCGATCGAATCTAATGTCAAACGATACCATCGAATACATACAGTAAATTAGACATCATCATCAAGTTTACCTAGGAGGGACCAAACGGATAAATAAACAGGGGCTCTAAAACCTATTTCTTACTATAGGTGCGTTAAATTATGACTAACCCATCCTCTACCCAAATCCGCAAATGCCTCCTAGATCACCGATGTTGCTGGCGCAATGTCATAACAAACTCGACAACGTATGAGCAATCATTAATGTTACCTCACCTATTAGCAACACGTGTCCTATCATAATGAACACTCCCGCAAGTTCACAAGAATACTCTAACCAGTTTCGGAGATCCTATCAGGTACAAACTGAAAACATAAAGCTGAATATACTATTGGTCTTGTCAATTCAACAACTAATGATCTCTAATAACAATGTCTTAGCTTGTTCAAATCTCTCCTCGCGTGGTCGGCGTTCACACACAGTGCGTTCTTTGATAACAGATCGCGAATCAAAAGCAGCCACAGAAATAAAACTACGCGCTGCCATGAAACGCGTGAAGATTCACGGAATAATCGCGATTAAGTAAGGGAATCTATGCGATGGTCCCCCCCCCAATAAGATTCATGCTGGAGGCAAATATGGGAGAATCAAATAAGCTCTAGGAACTAATTCACGCAGTGCGGATAATCAGCTTTAGCGAGTTAATGCTAATTGAGGGTAGCATTAGCCTGGTTAATGCTGTGCTATGCCCCCCCCCCCCCCGCCGTAGTTCATATTGTGTGAGTACTATGGCCGCTATGACCGCTTGTTGAGTGCTCCATGTTACAACATCCTATATCAAACATGACTATTTTTACAACGAATTTTTTTGCCGTTATAATCCCCTTTGGGACAAGATGATGCATAAGAATGCACGAAGTTCTGCGAACCGAGGTACACATGTGATTCATCACGCACAACATTGTGTCATGACTCTCATAAGCCAGAGTGGACATCAGACCGACCCTGTTATTTTCCGATCATTGATATTAACTCACTGACATTCACCTAGAGACCCGCACTGTGTCGCAACATTGTCGATGCGCGAGCCTCTTCAACACTTCTGTGCATTTAGCTTAGTGTTCAGTTGCAACGCGCACCTCTACCGTCTTACCTGAGACAGCCAAAATCTGTAGTGGAGATATGACAGAGCGTGATGACAGCTTGCACGGAGTAACTTGCACGCGTCGTGTGACATGGTGGAATTCATCTGCCTCATTATTGTCCCATGGCTGTCGTGTGTCATCATGGCATTAATTAACATTTTATGTCGGAAGTTTATTAGAGACTGTAGTACATAACGACTACTCGGGTGTCTCCTGAGATCAGCATGAGTACGTCCCTCCGCGTACAGCACGAGCTGGTGCATCCCGCGGAGAAAGGCTCTACTGGCCTTCCCAGTGTTTTATCTTTCACACACAATTTGCACAAATTTGTGTTCATGATTAGGAGAATTGCAGGATTATTGTCATTAGACATTGGCCCATATTACCATAAAAGCTTTTAATAAGGCTTATAATTTGTTCTTTATAAGCACCCGCAGATTTTGGGACTATTTGATTTGTTCCTTGAGTGCCTAAAACTTCATAATTAAGCTAGAAATGACCTCAAATCAATATGGTATAAAGCTAATAAAGGACTAAGTGCTCGTCGGCGGTTGATCATTTCACTGAGGGGATGCGCCATGCTTTCGTCCTCACTCGTCTAACCTCGTTTGAGGTGATTGAAACGCATGCACTCAGTCCTTTACAATCGACTCGCAGGTTGGACCTCCGGCTGCAACCAGATTGGTGCATGCTTATCCTTCTCCAGACAAGTCTGAGGACCAGTCTGCTATCAATTTACCGGCCCGGATGGAGTGGATGTGTGCTATGGGCGACTGTCGGAGTCTACTAGTCGCGACCAGATTCGCGTCAATCCACTTCCTTCACACCACGGACACATAGACCGCTCAGTGTGGCACGATCATGACACCAGAGAGCACCACCTAGACCTATCAGCGCCACATACGCGCTACTGCCTAATGCATCTGGTGGAGCTTTAGCTTTCCCCCATTCTCGGAGAAGAAGTGTAGAAGATTTTCAGGAATGTCGCATCATTGGCCGCTCGTTAAACTGGACACGAATTTGATTGATCACCACTCATAACTAGACAGCACAGAAACTGACATGCAGAGAGTCAATCATATTGGTGCCACGTCATGCAGCGCAATGTTATGCTACAGCTTTTACATCATTGTTGACACGTTTTGAGGGTCACACTGTTTGTCTCGCACATTAGAGATCTTACAAATCAACCACAGTCGGCTCCTATTCAGTAGTCTAGCCTAGAAAATCTAATATTCTCTTGCTCGAAGATAACACTTCTTGTTGCGATCACTTCGTAAACTGACTCTATGATCAGAAAGTACGTCACACGTTACACAGAGAGATTATTGCCGGGTGCAAGGCTTTCGAGATGTTCAAGCGTTGCAGCCACTACCTCCAAGGGGGGACTGCTCGACCAAAGGAGACACACAAATGAACACGTGATAGAGCGAAGAAGAATCCAGATTAAAAGGTGTCCACTAAAATGTGCCCATATCGCTATGTCTGGCATATCATCTATGCGAAATTCCATTGCCAGCCACAGCAATATCCACCGTCAGTGCATACGACTAGTAGTGATCCGCTATGACTTAGCTGAATTTTACTCCATGTCTAGTCCAACCGGTAGAATCCCATATTATGTCAAATGCAGAATTTTTTGTAATGAAGTTTTTCTTTGCCATAGCGACTCAGAAAGGTATATGACTGCCAGTCTCACGTACTGTGTTTTAAGAATCGTGTATACGTATAGTTTGAGATATTGAAATCACTCGGGGCTAGAGAAGACACGTTTGTTATATAACACCATAAGTACTAAGACAGGCCAAGATGTTACTTTCTTTTGTTATATATGAGCGACCAACCCTTATCTTGCTATTTCAATTTTATTCTTTTTATTTTTGTATTAAACAGGCATGGCTATGTGAGCATGCATATCAAAAATTATGTAGCATAGCAGACAAATATATGATACAGCTAAACGCCTAGGGCATCGAGCAGAGTTTTTGCGAACACGGTACATGATCGCACAAGATGAAGCGTCAGTTTGCCTGATTATTTATTCTAGCGCTCTCTTATCGCGTACGGTGATTGTCGACAAATTGCACGCGATACGTGCACTTTTCCAGCCATGTTGTAGTCACGGAACACAGTAAGTTATTAGCTCACGCACGTGTGGAGGGTATCAGTATCAGCGCCATTACTGCTGAGACTCAGCCTGAACGATGATTGACAACTGCAATATCATGAAGCACGCTGACGTTCACATTGGAAATTTCGTCGCGATGAGTGGTCTCATTATGCACGTTTGGCGATCTCCTTGTGCTTGGCACTATCAAACATGTTGCTCAGCCCACCTCTCGTCCAGTAGTGAATTACGGGGGGAAAGCAATATAATCCCGACCCTACTCTTCGAGGTTCTTATCATATTGAACATCCTTGTCGACGTTTGAGATTAGATTGAAACTTACAGCTCACTCACGCTATGCCACTTGGGCGGCAATGCGGGCTATATCCCCCCAAAAGTCACTTGCGTACTCCCTCGAATGTGTGCAGGAATCTACTATTCAATCTTATTTTACTCAAAGAAAATTAACTGGGTTTTGGAAGGGGCACAAAAAAAACAAAAACAAAATAGTGAGTGGTGTCGACCGTACATCGGACTCGGTGGAGTGGTAGCACGCGTCCCCGACGATACGGTATGAAACGACGCCCGCCCGTCCGCCCGCCCGTGCTTCCGCCCCGTATGGTCCACTCAGTTACCCGCCCTCATTTGCTCACCAACTTCACATTATCTCACGAGGTAATATGTGGGAAATTAGCATCACTGTTCCTACTGCGAAAAAGACAGTGAAAACACTGAGATTTTGAGTGTTGCTAATCTTAATTAATTGAGTGACACCGATAGCATGAGAATATCCCGCTTAATTCCATGAAAAAACAGAGTTATGATCGTCTTATACTTGAGAAAACACTTCCAGTGTCTCCTATTGCTCTTTATTCACAGAACCTTTATCGAACTAGTGATATTTAATTGTCATAGTAGTAGGATCAACATCAGTGTTGAAGGGTTCACGAATTTGATGAGATACAGCGATTTATTGAAGTAGAGCACAGATTCGGCGTGTCTGAGTTCTCACCTAAGGGCACTAAATGTGGAGGACTGAACTGTAGATTGGCTATTCCGCTGTACTGAACTCGAACTACTTGTCCGCTCATCGCGATACGCATACCATCGATGAAATATCACCGCATTTGACGTTACCGGAACACCGAGGCTGAACGAGAAATTTTTGCTGTGGCGTTTGGTCTTCTTCTACAATTCACACAAATGAAATACCATGTGATTGTGTATAGTAAATTGTTATATATTCTACAGCACTAAAATTCAAAAAATATCTGACTGCGAGTAATCATACACTCTATCATTGATGACGAAATTTAATCCGCACTATGATGCTTTTTGAAATCCACTCTAAAAGCAGTAAAGTAAGTTAGTTATAAGAAGACAATGAAACAAAACGTTTGAGACACGTATGAGCACTAATCAAAAAATATGGAGAACTCAACTCACTTGCTGATTTTCCACGACACTCTCTGTTATTTTTGACAGTAGAAAAAGAAAAAAACGACTTTCCCCACTGAGTACGAAATTCGCTGAAAACGCGCTATCATCAGACGATGATAGCGAGAAAAAAAGAAGTAAGCCGACACGTGAGAAGATTTTCAGCGTCTTTGCAGATATGGAAGTCGTGCTCGACGCAACTTCTAGAGATAATTCAGCGTGTTGTCTGATAGCACCACAATCAAGACGACCAGCACTCGTGATTGCACCATCGAGTAGAAGTCACCTGATTGGGACAGGACCACCCACCGCCGCACTTACCAATAATATACAATTCTCCCACTCAAACGCTCTTTGATACCGGGAACACGATCTGCACATAATTGCAGGATTGTAGGTTGTGGGATAGCCAGCAGCAATACGAAAACTGTATCTGATATAAGCCTTTTTATCCTTATTACTATGCAAGTGTAATTCCTCGTTATCTTATTACTGTTCCTACGTAATTGTAAATCAAATAAATATGCCTTTGATGTTGCGCTTTTGAAGTGGAACAAGACCACCCTTTAGTAGAACTTCGTCACCTGGAAAGGTTGATAAACTCCATCATGACGGTGGTAAAGAGTTAGGCTTTACTAAAACTTGGCAAATAAAGCGGATTGATTTCTGTTCAGTAGGCGGTGTGAAATTAAGCAAGCATTTTTGCATAGCAAAATGTGGTTTCCACTAGGATGTCTCCGACTGCGTGGAGACATTTCTAGTATCTTACTGAGGCAAATGTCGATTAATAAAGATAAAACAAACGACAGAACTTTTCTCTACTGAATAGTATGCTCAAAAATGTTGACAATAGTCCTAAGGGAAAGTTCTCTAGAAGCGACATGGGAGGTATGTTTTCAGTTGACCGCAAACAAAGATCTTTCTCGCGGTGAACCCTGGCAAATTATTCCAGACTCCAGAATTTGAGGCCTTCATGAATTTAATCGCTCAAACATTCCAGACCGTCTTTTGTGAGCCGCTGATCAATTTTTTCGTTGTTCAAAGTGTTTGTTGCCATGTCTCTCCATCTTCATGACCAAGGAAAGATTTACGTCAAAAGATGCGTCAAAAACAACGATATAACTCTAAACTATAAACACTGAGAAATTATATTATACAAAACTACAATATGTATCATACAAAGTTAAAAATGATCAAGATAAGTGTTGAAATGAGGAAATAGTCATCACTAAGAAAGACGAAAAAGTTGAGTAAGTTGTCTGACATGAACAGAGACACACGCCATATGATGGGACCTCAGCGACTTACGCGAGGTATTTTGAAGCGGTTGGAAAGAAATAAACGTCTAGATGAGAAATACAATGACTTTTATTTCATCGGCATTATCCTCAACTTCAAGATCAGAGTAAAAAATTGGTTTTGATATGATGACGCAGCGAAAATGATAAGCAAGCAGGCAGACTTCAAAGAAAGATCGAAGTTCATAAAAATGTGAGGCTCAAGTCAATGGGTAAGAAATAAAACTCGCCCACAAGGAAGAAGTTGTACTCGTATCCTCACAGAAGCATAGAACAGACTGTGAGATTTGCAGACTATTAGGGAGCTTCAGTTTCGGATCGTTCGAAAACAATGCATTCTGTGTATAATTAGAAACGGATATTATTTCTAGGTGGAAGATTACCAATTAGTACTTATAATACGGCATTTATAAGTAGAATAAGCGAGAGCTCTATGAATGAAAGAAAATTAAAGGTGCGAAATAAATTTGTGAGGGCGCCGAAAATGTAGAAATGAATGGCAAAATAAATTCTTGGTGTACCTTTGGTTGAGATGATTGTCAAACCTGCGCCGGTTTGTGGACGGCGGTAGTGAATGGTCTGTCTTGACGACGACGACGCTCCACGACGTCAGAGGAAGATACTGAGCACGAGGAATCCTTCGTCGATGGCTGCTCTACTAGAAGACGACGTTTTACTCCCACTGACGCGCAAACACCCGTCTGGCAGCAATAAGCACGGTGGGCTTGTCACACACCCGAGTTCCAATTCCTTCTGAAGGCAATAACTTATAAGGTTCTAGCCGAACAGTGATAACGAGTACAAGCCGATCATGTAGAACCTTGAGTTAGACAATTGGATATTCAATCAAATTTTATCAAATGGGTGCGATTAATGCAGTGGACACACAGTGATAAGCGATTATCGGTGGGAGTTAGAACGCTTCGCCCTTCTCCCCCAACACTCTCTGCCAAGGTCACCATAACGTTCTTCACCATACTCACCGAGATGTTAAAAAAGGGGCCCCAAGAGCAACTAGGCCAGCGAGACTTACAATGCGTTTTCTGTCACGATAAAAGACGAGA